>NW_004624808.1:9342131-9384594 GCF_000247695.1 Heterocephalus glaber
CTCTGTTTTATGGATTCCATTTGTTTCCTATGTTGGGATTCCATCATGTTCCTCAGCTCCTCTATTTTTTTTGTCTGTGTCCTCTCTAGATTTATTAATCATGTCTTGCACTATGGGCACAATCTCTTCTGTTATCTGAGAAATTATTTCTGATTTTGTTTTTTCCAGGTCCTCTTTTGTTCCCAGTTCAGGGAGTCCAGATGGTTGAGTATCACAGTGTTCCATCTCATTTCCTGTTGGGGTTGTTTTAGGTGATCTGGAAGCCTGGTTTTTAAACTTGTTTACATGTCTTCTCATTTCAACGTGGTGGGGGCAGGTGCTGCTGGCACCCGCATGGCTCACCTCTTCTGTGGTTGCAGGGGTGGTAAGGTGGCCTGGAAGCCTCCTCTTGTGTGCTGGGAGCTGCTTACCTCCTCTCTGCTCACTGGGGCTATAGAATATTATTTAGTCATAAAAAAAGAAATTCTACCATATGGGACAATATGGATAGACATTGAAAACATTTTGCTAAGTGAAACAAATCACTTAGAGAAGCACAAATATAGGCAGAAGAGCTGCAAATTTGAGTTCAACCTGTGTAACGTAGCAACATAGTGAGACCCTGTCTCAAAAAAAGTACAGCTGATGATGTAGCTCAGTGCAAAGGCCCTGGTTGAAATCACCAGTACTCTCTTCCAAAAAAAGAAAAATAGACCAATAAATGGATTCTGGAGAACACACCTAATCACAGCTTTATAGATATTTAAAATTGAAGGCTGGTTGTCAAGGGGACAGCAACATGAGGGAGTTGCTGTTCTGTCAATGTAAGCTTACAGTTATCTGAGATAAGTACGTTTAGGCTGGGGAGAGATAGCTCGTCTTACCATCAAGAGGCCCTGAGCCCTGAGTTCCATCCCTAGCACTGCAAAAGAAAACAAACAGGGCCGGTGATTTAGCTCAGTGGTTCCGGTGCCTGCCTCAAAAGCTCAAGGTCCCAAGTTTGATCCCCGGTACCAAAAAAGAAAAAAGAAAAAAAGAAAACAAACAAATAAACAAAATAAAGATGAGTAAATTCTAGTGATCTGATGTTCAACTTAATAAGGTTTTATGCAATTAAAAATCTATGAGGGGCTGGGGATTTATCTCAGTGGTTCCACCACCACCTGCCTTGCAAGCGCAAGGTCCCAAGTTCAATCCCCGGTACCAAAAAAAAAAAAAAAAAATCTATGAGAGACCTAAAATATAAACTAATTAAAAACCAAACTACATAAAAGATAATAAGAAACATGGAGATAGCTCTTTTGAAAAAAATAAAGGAACAAGACCAAGAGATGGAGGGAAGGGGAAGGTCAAAGATGGGAGGGATGAATTATGTTCATGTTCCAACTCCACACAATATCATTATGTACTACAAACACATACTAATAAAAATAAAGATTAAAAACATCTGTTAAGAGGGGTGGGGAATTTAGCTCAGTGGTTCTGCTGTCTGCCTTGTAAGTGCAACGTCCTGAGTTCGATCCCCAGTCGTCCCCCTTCCTGCCCCGCCAAATCTGTTAAGTGGGTAGATCTTATGTTAAATTTTCTTGTCTCTCACACACAGACAAAATAGACACAAGGAAACTTTTGGAAGCAAAGAATATGTTTTTGACTTGAATCCTGGTGACAGTAACAGAAATTTATATGTTTGTCCAAAGATTACCAAATTGTATGCATTTATCATGTTCAGGTTTTTGCATACCAATTATGCCATAATAAATAATACATTTGGAATAAAAAACAATTGGCTAGTCACAGAGTTATGTGTATAGACTCTTCTGGTTACTTAATTCACCTTAGAGCAGTGATTCCCAGCAAGATGCCAGGCCTGGCAGCAGCAGCATCACCTAGGAATTTAGGATTAATGCCGACTCTGTGCCCCTGCCTCAGACCGACTGAGTTGGAAACTCCATTGGCACAGTCCCCAGCCTGTCTTATTAAGTTCTTCAGGTGGTTCTGGTGCACACCACTGTTTGCCAAGCACTGTCTTAGGGCATTACTCAGTCTTGCCAATCTCTCCCAGTGAGACTAGCCCCATCTTTGAAGAGACCCTGTTGGTCTTCAAACTGCCACCTGTCCTTTCCGAGGGCACGTGAACACTTTCCAAGAAAGTTTAAGAAAATCAAGGTCCCAATTCTCAAGTTCTATATACAATATACTTTTCCATAAAACTAATGTGCTTGAGAGAATACTTATGGTGGAAGCATCAGGCCAGTATTCTCCACCAGCCTTCTTTCACATTGCTAAGTGTCTCTCCCTATGGTGCATTGCCTGGGAATGTAAACACCTCCGGGAAAACAAACAAAGAAGCAATTTGAAATAAGGTGCTGATGTTAAAAAAAGTGGATGACTCTAATCAGGACTGAGTAACAAATCCCTTTGCAAGTAGGTGATGTTTAATTCTTTGCTTTCAACAAAATTGAAGAATGTCTTAGTTGTATTTATTGCTAGCTGATTGATCATTAGAAATGTATTCCAATGTAAATCTTGCATGCTGATGGTGGGAATGTGAAATGGCACAGCCACTATGAAAGATAGCATGCTTTTTTCTCAAAATCAAAAATAGAATTATATCTTTCAGCAGCCACTTCTGGTAATACGCACAAAAGAATTGAAGCACATTTTCTCAAACACTTATATTCACAGCAGCATTGTTCATAATAGTCGAAAGGTGGAAGCAACCTAAGTGTCCACCGCGAGAAGAATGGATAATGAAAATATGTTACATGCGTACAATGGAAAATTATTCTGCCATATAAAGTAAAGAGATCTGACATGACCTACAATAGGAAGGAAACTTAAAGGCATTATGCTAAGTGAGAGAACTCAACGATGGGATCAAGAGATGGAAGGGGGGTGAGAGGGGAGGGAAAGAAATGAAAAAAGGAATTAAGATGTGTTCTGTACACGTACCAGCTCCATACAAGGAGTGTATGTACTGCAAACGGGCACTAATAAAAATTCATAAAGAAATATTTGTCACAAATTAAAAACAAGAACAAATATTGTATGATTTCACAAATATAAGGTACATATAGTAGCCAAATTCAGAGACAGAAAGTAGAAGATTAGTGTTGAGGAACTAGGGGCAGGAAATGGAGACCTAGTGTTTAGTGAATGAGGAGTTTCATTTTGGAAAGATGTAGAAGTTCTGGAGATGGGTGGTGGCAATGACTGCACAACAGTGTGAATGCGTTTAGTGCCACAGAATGGGACACTAACGTGACTAAAATGGTAAATTTTGTGATGGTTATTTTACCATAATAAAAATGCAGAGTCCACAAAAAGAATTATACACACTTCAGGAAAAGAAGAACTTGTATAAATATTTTAATATTAAATGTATTGCAACATCATGAGATTCATACAAGTTACCTTTGGCCTCTACAATTATAAGAGGTGCTCAAAGTGGAGGCCATTATCTTCCAGGCATTTATTAGTACAGTGAACTGCTGCTCGGGGAGTTTGCTGTACATGCACTTTCTTTTTTTAAGGGAAATTTATTTATTCATTTTTGAGACAGGGTCTCCCTATGTATCGCAGGCTGGCCTCGAATTCAGAGCAATCCTCCTGCCTCAGCCTCCCGAATCCTGGGATTACAGGTGTGCACCACCACACCCAGCTTGCATTTTCAATTTCTTCTCTAAGAGCCTGCAGTGTAGTGGGTTTTCTGTGATATACAACATCCTCTAGGGTCCCCATACAAGGGTAACAGCATCTGTTGGAAAAGCATCATACTATTTTTCTTTTCCTGAAATGTGTACACATTCTTTTGATGGACCCTGAACATACCTCCATGATGATAAGTATGTTATTCAGGGGAGCATGTAACAGGGAAAGGATTTTCATAAGAAGATGATGTTGGCCGGGGATTTATCTCAGTGGTTCTGGCACCTGTCGTGCAAGTGCAAGGTCCCGAGTTTGATCCCCGGTACAAAAATAAAAAAGCAGATGATGTTGTTTTAACAAAATCCACTCCTTCCAGTTCAATATACTTATTTATGAGAATGAGGTTTCTTTGTACTTATATCTATAAAAATGAAAAACAGAAATAAAATCAATGTTGAGTCCTTTCTCACTCCAGCAATAAGCAATTGTTATTTTGGCACATGAATTAATTGAATGAAAAAGCCTCATCCATTTCCCTGACATGTCCCCCCGCCAAACCATACTTTTAAAAATGTAACAGTTATTTATCGGAATTTGTAATATATTTATGTTATTTTCATCAGTTGCATTCCACTAATAATTTTCATAATAATTTGATCCAGAAGAAATTTTGGTACCTACAATCTAATGGATACACACATTTAAATTTTTAATTTAAATTTATTTTAACAGGTACATAAAAACATAAAAATTTTATTAATCAGGTTACACCATGCTTCAATATATGTATGTATTGTGTAATGTTTAAATCAGGGTGGACATATCTCTGTCTTCAAACATTTATCATATTTATGGTAAGAACTTAAAAAATCATTTTCTTTAGCTTTTTTTTTTTTTTTGGTTCCGGGGATCGAACTCGGGTCCTTGCACTTACGCAGCAAGCGGCGAAACCACTGAGCTAAATCCCCAGCCCTCCTTTAGCTTTTTTAATGTACAGTGAATTATCATTACCTATAGACACCCTCTGTACAATAACACATCAGAGTTTCTTGCTCCTGTCTACAGCCCATTGATCAGCTTCTTCCAAACTCTCCCTCCCTCAGTTTAAACATTTTAAATTTTGATTTCTATACATAATTTTGTTGTTGAGTGCTATTATCATAGGTGATCAGTCAGAATCTCAAACATAACATTACAGTGATGCAAGATTCTATTAATCTGGTTGTTAATATGTATCTATGACAATTTACTTTAGAAGGACTTATAAATAAATGAATCTGATGCTGGCAAAACAAAAAGGGAGGTAGAGAGGAAAGGGAAAAATGAATTGAGATGTGTTATGTACATGTAACAATTCCCCACTATGAATGTAATCATTATGTACTGCAAACATGTACAAATAAGCCGGGGATTTAGCTCAGTGGTTCTGCAGCCTGCCTCGAAAGTGCAAGTGTCCCAAGTTTGATCCCTGATACAAAAAAACAAAAAAAAAAACCCACAAAAAAAATGTACAAATAAATTTTTTAAAGAACACATTAGGAAATTTTTTTTAAAAGAGTCTATGGGAGAAGTGTAACATGGATTTAAGGGGAAAAAGGAGCAGTGGACTATTTCTGACTGTTGAAGAAAAGCTTATATATGTATTTTTGGATTCCTTTGGATATGGAACAGCCTTCTTTTAAATAACAATATCTATACCATGATGAAAATTACATCCTTTGCACCTCAAAATTTAAACTTATGAAGAAAAAACTTTAAAGTCAAATAAAATGTCTGAAGGATGCTTATTTTTTCCAAAATTATTTTTGGGCACAAAGGAGTAAAAATAGTTAAATTACTATTTGTTGTAATTTCTTCTTTCCCATTTCTTCTCATACTGGACATGTCTGCTTCAAGTCTGATTTAATTTTCTCAGTTCCTTCTATCCATAGAAAGGCTAAGTCCTCTTGATTTCAGATTGAAACCATTCTCAGAGAAACTCATTGAAACGTCTGAATTCTCATAGAAATAATACTCAACCAGGGACAGTTTTGTTCCTCAGAAGACCTTTGGCAATATCTGCAGACATTTTCAGTTGTTCCAACTGGGTTGGGGTGGTACTAGTATCTAGTGGGTACAGGGCAGGAAGTCTCTAAACGTTCTACAATTCCTGAATGGACAGGTGGATGAAAACCTTAATGGATAAAATGAATGAATGAAGAACCGAATCGATGGAAAAATGCGAGTTAGTTCAGGTAAACTTTTGAAGCAATACGTGTAGCTAGGCCCTCAGAATATACCCTTGAACCTGGCCATCCACAGGTTGCTTTAATGGAGCCCACAGTTTAAAGTTCCAGCGTAACTCACTATCTTTTTCAGGCCTGGAGCTTGTGACTTAAGTAGCAAAGACTTATTTATTCAGACCTACATTCCTGTGGCCTTTGGAGTGCTCTAAAAGCTCTCACTTTTTTAATTGCTTAGGTTAGGGTTTCTTTGTCCTCTTGTTGAGTCACTCCTCCTCGGGGAATGGCCTCAAGGCTCTCATCTCCATAACACTTCCTTCTGTGTCAAACATCAGCCAGGCTCAACAGCAGGACTCCGAGTGGTTGCATTCCATCCCTCTGGTTCCCACCAGCCAGCTGAGAGGGAAGATCCAGTCTGCTTGCCCCAGGGAAGGCTCTTTACCTCCAGCTTCTCTTAGAGGTAATATGCACCATACGTAACCTCTTTAACATACGTGATCCCTGGGTTTTAAAAATCTATGTTCAAAACAGTGGAGTCTGAAAAATGCCCTTTCTTCCAAATAGTTGGTTAGTAAGCTCAGCTATTTAAACAATAACCACACAAAAGTCATTTCACAAAGGGCTCTAAGAGGCTGCTATTTCCTTTCAGGCTCCTGCCCCATCCAGAGTTCTTAGGGCTTGAAGATTCTATAGGAAGATCTCCATGTTAAGGGAATCTGTGTATCCAAATATTCAGTCATGCAGCCTTTTCAATATCTACAATTGACAATAGCTAAGGTTTATGAGTGCTTATCATATGACAGCACTGTGCTAAGCTCTTTCCAAAGGCCAGCCTACTGTGAGTGTCATGCAAGAGTGATAGTCACAGGCTAATGAGATTCTCCTTCTATGGGCTATGCAAGTTTTCATTATCTTGGACTTTAAGGCTACCAAGCATGCCCTTAAAGGAAAAAGTTATTAATTCCCCTCCTCTAAGAAATGTTTCTGACTCTTTGATGTAATGGACATTCAGTTGGGAAATTTAAAACGCCTGCCTACCTAACACACTCTTTCCTTGAGAATTGCTTCCCAGTAATAATCTCTGGTGAAAGAAGAACCCAAGCTGCCCAAGTGAGTCCACCCACCCTGCTCTCAGTACACTGAATGATCTAACTCAAGCTGGACCAATGCAATCTGGTTCCTGGGAATATGGAATTGAAAGAACTGAACCATTTGGTTATGGCAAAGAGCCCTTTGAAGACAGTCATAATGTTTTATGTGCAAGGTGCTGGGTGGATTGAGAATGAGATTCTGTGTTGTGAAGGAGTAGACCAGAGGCACAATGGGAGAGAGATTGTGTGACCCTCGTGTACTGTTAATTCCTGATGACCTTCCAGCCACTATGGGGTCTGGCTTACTTTGTTTACTTTCCTTGGGTTTTTAGACAATCCCCTGTGTAGTTTTGCTTCCCAGAAATGGGCATATGTTTGATCTATGTTGGATGAATGTCTGTTTCTTGCAACTGAGGTAGGATAGAAGAAATAAAGATATGTAGGAAGGTGATAAGGAAAACCGTAACTAAAACCTACTGTTAAGGAGACTGCAACTCCCGGGACCAAGTCAAAGTTACCCAAGGTGAACTACAGCAGCATTCCCTTGGTTAAATTTAGGCTCCTTTCACTCAAGACCCATCACACTCAAAATTCCTCAGGAATTCTGTAAGTCCATAAATTAGCTTTTCAATTGTTTACAATAAAGATATTGAAGGGATTATTAAGCAAAAAAAAGAGCCAATAAAATTTGGAAAATTCTGTCTATGCATATTGCAAAATAGAGAAGGCTTATTCTGGAGATAACATCAAAGGTGTGGCTAGACAATCACTCTCTGAGGAGATTCTCCATGGAGCTATCATCTCAGCAGAAATTGAGAATAGAGATGAGATTATACCAGCAGACACCACCAATCTGTGAACATCAGTGGTTTAATCCACTTATTGAGTATAGGGCCCCCATCATCCAGTCACTTCTCTAAAAGTCTCTTAATTCAGTCAAGTTGATAGTTAAGATTAAAGGACACAAGCTTCTTTGTGGGAAGGAACATGCCTAAAGATGTGTGGGTGTGGCTGGCATGCAGAGTGAAAGGTCAGAGCCTCTGTTTAGGACCATAGAGTGATGCCGTCTTCCCAGTGGGCACAGGGGGCAGAGTATCCAGTCAATAAAGATTATTTTCAAGCCTTACATTCTAAGGCAACCTGACTTGCTAGGCTTTGGACTTGCTTGGGATCTACCACCTCTTTCATCCTCCCAATTCCCCTGTTTAGAATGGGGATGTCTAACTTATAATTGTCCCATAATTGTATTTTAGAAGCACATAACTTATCTGGCTTCACAGACTCACAGCTGGAGCAGAATTATTCCTCATACAAAATACATCTCAAATCTTACTTATACCTGATTGATTTAGGAATTGATGTTGAAATAAGTGAAAACTTTTGGAGTTGTTGGCACGATTGGAATTTATTTGACAATAAAGAAGGACATGAATTCTGTAAGCCTAATGGTACAAGGTTATGGAATGAATTGTGCCTTTCCCCTATTCATATACATATTGAAGCCCTAACCCACAATGTGACTATATTTGGAAATAAGGCCTTTAGGGGCATAATTAAGGTTAAATGAGGCCATAATGTTGCATCCTTAATCCAATAAGACTGGTGTCCTTGTAAGAAAAGTGTGAGGAACTTTGACTCTGTTAAGCTAAGTATGTCAAGACATCATAGAGTGCTGGCCACAGAGGTGAAGAATTCTAAGAGAGCAACACCCAAAGAAGCTGATTGGTTACACTCAAGACCCAACAACCACAGCCCAAGAACAGATGGCTCAATTACCACAGCTGAAACAGCGGGTAACATGGGTGGACACCAGTACAAGAACCACATAAAAAGAGACACTACAGAACTGCAAATTAGATGCAACCATCTCCAACAAATGACCGAGCGAGTGAGCTCTGACCATAAGCCACGTACTCAAGTCTCAGGGACATAGAAATCCCAGGACCTCCTTTGAATCATCTTGTTTTCCCTGGCTCAAGTTAGACCTGAACCTTTTCAGTGAGTAACTTAGACTCAATTTGATCTCATAGTCATATGAGTAACTGAGACTGGGACCTTATAGCTGATTGTCTGTGCCCTATTTAGAAAAGGGTTGATGTATAATTAAGCTGTACATTCGAAAGACAGTATCAATCTATTGCCTGATACATTGATATCCTTTACTCTACTCTAAGTTGCTCATGACAAAGAGGAAGAGACAGAAAATATCCCCCTACCACCACAGAAGTGACCATGTGAGAACAGAAGATTAAAAAGGCCATTGGCAACCCAAAGGGGGATCCCTTATGACATATAGTCCTACTGATTTTAAACTTCTAGCCTTCATATCTGTAAATAAATAAATTTTAGTTATTTAAGCCACCCACCTTGAAGTATCCTATTTTGGCAGCCCAAGCTGTTTAATACAGACAGGTTGAACAGGAGACAGCAAGATGTTTGTGTTGTGAATATCTAGTGGGCAGCTAGAAATACACTTGGGGTTCAAAAGAGAGATATAGTTGTGGGAGTCATCTAATCATTGGAATATGAAGGTGAATGAGATAGCTCAATCAGAGAGAAGTAGAACATGGAGAAAAAGGAGAAAAGTGGCTCAGGTGGAACTTGGAGTGGGTGGAATGGCACCTATAATTGAATGGCTCAGCAAGGAAGAGAGAGGTACTGACTTTGAAGGTACTGATAGTGGTAGAAAAGTTAAAAGTGAGCTATAGCAGAAGCACAGGAGGTTTTGAAGCCAGAATAGTTGATCAACAGCACCAAAGTGTTAGAAATTTCATGTGAGAAGAATCAACATGAGACTGTTAAACTTCCTATTTAGAAGTTCATTGGTAGCCTTCATAAGAGGTATATGGTTGTTTCTGAAAAATATACTTACATTAGCTTGTGGCTACTCAGTGGATACTCACTCAGATATATTTTTCAGTGAAAGATTTGTTGTTCTTTTGCTGGGAGTGTAATCTATACATAGCCTTCAGTAGCCCACCATTTCAGAGATTGTGTCAGCTGCAAAGAGTCACATCCCCCGAGGTCACTCATTGTGTTTGTCAGCTTTCTGCTACTGCAACAAAATATCTGAGGTGATCAACTTAAAAGAAGAAAGGTTTATGGGCCGGGGATTCACCTCAGTGGCACTGCACCTGGTTTCAGTCCATGGTTGGTTAGCCCCATTGCTTTTGGGTCTGAGGCTAGTCAGTACATTATGGCAGAGAGCACATGGAAAAGGAGGCCGCTTACGTCATTGTGGCAAAGAAGCAACAAGACAGAGAAAGAGAGCAGTGTTCCACAATTCTCTTTGAGGGCATACCCAAGTGACCTAAGACTTCCCACTAGCCCTGACCTCTTAAAGGTTTCTACCACCTTCCAATAGCACCATGGGCTGGGACAAATTCTGTAACACAGGCCTTTGGGGGATATATGAGATCCAAACTATAAACTACAAACCATAGTACTTCTCAGGGTGGCACACATTTAATGAATGGTCTATGTGGGTGTATAATGGCCTAGCCATCTCAGTGTAACTCAGGGAAACTCTGAAGAGCCCTGTGAGGTTGGCTGAGCAATTACTAGGTTTGCATCACAGCTCATCTTCTCCCTCTGCCTAATCCTGCTTCCACAACTGTTAATCCCAAGGAATTCATTAGTAAATAGCCTGCATTTTAAATCTGCCTCAGAATCTGCTTCCTAGAGAACCCAACCTAACATTTAGGTTGAAGCAAAGAAGTAGAGGATATAAATATAGAGTGCTCTTCCAAGGCCTCAAAGAGTGAAAGTAAGATGGGTTATAACCTGAGTGCAAGGATTTTGTCCTTTAATTCTCTATTCCAGGCATCAAGTTGGATGCACATTACATGGTTTAGAGCTGGGGATTTAGCTCAGTGGTTCTGCTGCCTGCCTTGCAAGCGAAAGGTCCCGAGTTCGATTCCAGGTACAAAAACAAACAAACAAACATACATGGTTTAGACTTGACTCTAGAATGCCAGGATAAAAAAAGTAGGCAACTAGATGCTTAGTTCTTTAGATGTTTCCCTTGAAATATTTAACTAAAAATATGAAGCCAGAAAATCTTTTATTAATTCTGCCTTCCTCTTATTCCAAGCCTTCCATCACACCTACACACACACACACACACACACACACACACACACACACACACACGCCCCTCTAATATCTCCTGGAAATAATTGATCCCCTTCACTTCTACCCTAGTTGATGTCACACCTCAAATTGAGAGACTTTCAAATAGTAACTAAAATATGGAGTAGTAAGGGCTGTGGTCAGTAGTGAGAATAGTGCACAAGAGGAGCAAATGAGGAAAATACAAAAGCATGCAGGAAAGACTTCCTTCCAGAAGTGATATCAAGCTGCAACACTCTGTCCTTTTCCACTGTAAGCTCTATGAGGGCAAGCACTGTCAATTCCCAAGCATGCCTTCATCACCTGAGTGCCCAATTCACAGTAGGTGTTCCATAAGTGGTACTGAAGGTGAAGCCATTCTTGGAAAAGACTGGGAGAAGAAGATCTGCCTAACGTTTTCTCCTTCCATTTTCACAGCAGAAAGCAAACTTGCAAACAGATGTGTGCTGAATAAATAAATGAATAGGAAGGAAAATTGGCTGCTTAAGCAAGAATGGGCCAGTTCATTTTCAAAACTACCCAGGACAGTCTAGTTCACTGAACATTGAGTGTCAACCCTGTGGCAGACCTGACCCTGGGTGTGGGGAACACAGGAATGCATGGCTAAGACACAAGCTGTGTCTTCAGCATGCTCATTTTCTTTTGTGGGTGACAACTCAAGATGACAGAGAAATGATGACTTGGTGTACTTAGATCATTTCAGTGTGAAAATCATCTTTTCCCCTCAGCAGGTAGAAGTCTGCAATAGACAGGCAGGTGTGGTTTGGCAAGATGTCCTCTAAGACCATTCATTCTATTTCTGTAAAAACCTGGACACATTCAGAGTAATGGCCAATTACCAAGAGGCTCAGCTCATGTGTATATAAGCAGTAGTATTTTATTTTTTGGAAAGATGTATTCAAAATATATAATTGAATTTCAAATGATGCAAATATCATGAAGACCCTTTCCTTTGGTTTGAAATGTAAATGTACCTAGTGTTTAAGAAGTCTACAAAAGGAATGTAAGCCCCAGAGTTGGAATGAGGGAGTATTTAGGACCCCAGAGGAGGGAGAGGAAGACAAAATTTGTGTACATTGTTTGGAACTTAGATTTTGAATACAGACCATTAGTTCTAAAGTTATTTTTCCTAGTATGGCATTTACAGTCATAAAAAAAAAATCTAGAATTTAGAAAGAATCTAGCCAGAACCTTGACAACAGATGAACTATGCAGAATGGCAAACTTTGAAGCCCAAGGGAAGTCCAAATCCAGACAAGAGGTGTGTTTTTTGTGTTTTCGGTACAGCAAAGCAAAACTAAAGAAGAAACTAAAGACAAAAAACAAATTTGAATGCTTTTTAAAAATTGTAATATTAACACTACTACTTTTTAAAACTAATGGGGTTCAGTATATTTCCGTACATGCATATATTGTGCATGGATCACGGCCATCCACCCTTCTATCCTATCCTCCCCTGCCTCCCACCTGGCTGGCCTTCATCCCAGTCTTCATCACTGCCTTCTCCTTGTTCTTGCTGTTGTTCCTCTTCTTGCTTCCAAATATGACAGAAAATATGTAGCACTTATTTTTCTATGTCTGGCTTAATTTATTTGACATGATGTCCTACAGCTCAAATCATTTTCTTAAAAATGACAAGATTTTATTCTCCTTTCTAGTTGAATACTCCATTGTGAATATAAACCATATTTTCTTTATCTATTCATCTCTTTGTAGGCTTTTTTTTTTTTTTTTTGGTACTGGGGATCAAACTTGGAAACTTGTGCTTGCCAGGCAGGCAGCAGAACCACTGAGCTAAATCCCTGGCCCAACTTTTCATCTCTTGATGGGCCAGTAGGCTGATTCCATATCTTGGCTGTTGTGAATAGTGCTGTAGTAAACATGAGTATGCAGGTGTCTCTTTTGTATACTGACTTCATTTCCTTTGGTATATGGTGAAGAGTGGTATTATGTGGTTTTTGAGGAAACTCCATATTGTTTTTCATAGTGGCTTGTCGGGAGCAATGCTACATAATTTTAGGGAAAAATCATTTGGTTAGCCTAGTTCTCCTGCCTACAGCCCAGCTATGGAATTCTGAGACATAATTCCATTTTGGCCTCTAGTCGCAACTGAGACCTCAGTGATCTGGTGATGCTGTGATGCTCCAGGACAAGATTACACCAGTTTGAAGACATCCTGGCAGGAACAAAATTTTCATCTACTCAGTTCCTCATTGTTCATGGATTGTTACATCTTGTTTACGCCGATGTACTGAACTCTCTGCAAGTCATTTGTTACATTTGTTTCTCCTGATGTACTGAATAAAAGGTCCGGTAAATTGGGGGCTTTCGTCTTTGCCGCCCAGACCCACTGATCAGACCCAAAGCTCAGCTTCTTCTCAGTCTCATTTTTCTACCTTTTCTGTAATTCGCCTTGTGCTGCCGTGGCTCGCAGAAGACTAGGACTTCCTGCAGAGGTTCTAGTAACATCCCCTTTCCCTGTTCCCTGCAGTGGCTGAATTAAATTTAATCCCCACCAACAATATAAAAGAATTGCTTTTTCTCTACATCCTTACCAGCATTTTATTTTTTGTTTATAATATCCATTTTATTTGAGGTGAGATGGAATCTCATTATACTTTTGCATTTCCCTGCTAGTGAAAGATAGTGAATATTTTTTCATAAATTTATTGGTTATTTGTGTTTATTCTTTTAAGAAGTATCTATTCCAATCATCTTCTCACTACTTAATTGGATTAGTTGGTTTAACAATTTTTTTGTTCTTTATATATTCTCATTATTAATTCTCCATTAGATAAATAGCTGACAAAGATTTTCTCTCATTCTGGAGGTTGCCTTTTCATGTTGCTGATTGCCTGCTTTGCTGTGCAGAATCTTTTTAATTTGATGTATATCCACTTGTCAATTTTTGCTTTTGTTTTCTGTGCTTTTGGAGTATAATCCAGGAAATTGTTGCCTGTGCCAACATTTTCAAGTATTTCCCCTATGTTGTCCTCCAGGAGTTTCAGAGTTTCAGGTTTTACATTAAGGCTTCTGATCCATTTCAAGTTGATTTTTGTACATGGTGAAAGATAAGGGTCAAGTTTCAATCTTCTACATATGAATAACCAGTTTCCTAAGCACCATTTGTTAAATGGTATCTCCTTTCTCCAATGTATATTTTTGGCACTTTTGTCAAAAATCAGTTGGCTACAGATGCATGGATTTACTTGTGAGTCCCCTATTTTGTTCCATTGGTTTATGTGTTTGTTTTTAGGTTTACATCATGCTGTTTTTATTACTATTTATGTTTTTAATACTATGTATTACATACATAGTATGTCTTAAGATCTAGTATTATGTTTCCACAAGCAGTGCTTTTTGCCCAAAATCACTTTGGCTATCCCAGAACTTTTGTGCTTCCATGTGAATTTTAGAGTTGTTTTTTCTAGTTCTGTGAAGAATGTCACTGATATTTGATGGAGAGTGCATCAAATCTGTAGATTGCTTTTGGTAGTATAGACATTTTAATAATATTAATTCTCCTAAACCATGAACATGGGAGGTCTTCCTACCTTTTAGTGTCTTCTTCAATTTCTTTCTTTGGTACTTTACAATTTTCATGGTAGAGGTCTTTTGCATTTGTAGCTGTACTTCTAGGTAGTTTTGTTTTTTGGAATGACTATTTTGAATGGAATTACTTCATTGACTTCTTTCTCAGGAAGCTCATTATTGGTGAATAATAAAGCTACTGCTTTTTGTATGTTGATTTTGTATCCTATTACTTTACTGAATTTGTTTACCATTTTTAATAGTCTTTTGGTAGAGTCTTTAGGTTTTACTATGTATAGGATTTTATCATTTGCAAACAGGGATAATTTGTCTACTGCCTTTCCTATTTCTATGCCAGCTTGATTCTTTTTTTAATCCCCTTCCTCTTCCAACCCACCTCCCTCCCTCCATCTCTAAATCCTCTTTACCTGTTATCTTTTTATAATTATTATTATTATTATTATTTCTATTTCATGTTTATGACATATAATGTTACATTCATTGTGGGTATTTGGTACATGTAAGTGAAACATCTTAAATCTTTTTACTTCCCCTTCTCTTCCCTCCCCTGGCCCTCATTCTCCTAGACCTCTTCCCACTTATATTTATATCCTCTTGATTCAATTTTAGTAGGTCAGATGTGTTCAGAAACTTATCTGCTTTTTAAAAATTTTCTAATTTATTAGCCTATAGTTAAAAAAATTCTAATTATCCTTAGAATTGCTCTGGTATGAGTTGTAATCTCTTCTTTTTCATCTCTAATATTATTTGGTCTCTCTGTGTCTCTGTCTCTCTCTCTCTCTCTCTCTCTCTCAGTTTACCTAAAGGTTTGACAATTTTATCTTTTCAAAGGTTTTCAATTTTATCTCTTTGATTGATCTGTCTTGTTGCAGTAGTCACTATTTCATTGATTTATGCTCTGATCTTTATAATTTCTTTCCTTCTGATTTAGAATTTGGTTTGTTCTTGTTTTTCTAAGATCTTGAGATTCTTTATAAGGTTATTTAAGCTCTATTTTTTGATGTAGGCACTTATTACTATAAAATTCCCTCATTACTGTTTTTGCTGTATCCCACAAGTTTTGGTATATTTTAGTTCCATTTTCTTTTGATGAAAGGAATTTTTAAATTTCTTTTTTGGGTGGAGGGTACCGGGCAAGGAAATTTTAAAATTTCATTTTTTATTCTTCAAGCATGTTGTTCACTTTCCATATTTCTATAGTTTTTCTTGCTGCTGATTTCTAGTTTTATTCCATTGTGATCAGAGAAAATGTAGGACATTATTTCAACTTTTTTGAATTTGTTAAAACTTGCTCTGTGGCCTGTGCTGGATATATGGTCTATTCTAGAAAAAGTTCCATGCAATCCAAGTGTGTTAGCACACAACTGTAATTCCAGCTACTTTGGGAGCTGAGGTAGGAGTATTGGAAGATTGAGCCCAGCCTGGGAAATTTAATGAGATCTTTACTCAACATAAAATAAAAAGGGCTGGGGATGTAGCTCAATGGTAGAGTGATTATGTGGCATGCTTGAGGCCCTTGGTTCAATGTCCAATATGGGGGGGGGGGGTCCAGCGCTGATAGAAAGAATGTGCATTCTGTAGCTGTTGGATAGAAAAGTCTGAAAGTGTATGTTAAAAGTCCATTTGATCTATAGTGCAATTTAACTCTGATGTTTCTTTATTTTCATCTAGATTATCTATTTGTTGGTGAGAGTTAAATATTAAAGCCTTCCCTTACTGTTGTTTTTTGACCTACCCCTCCTTTTATGTTTAGTATTGTTTGTTTTATGGAATTGAATACTCTGCTGTTCAGTGTATATACATGTATAATCATTGTACCTACTGATGAACTGTTCCCTAGATCAATATTTAGTGACCTTCTTTGTCTCTTCTCAATGTTTACATCTTAAATTCTATTTTGTCAGGTATAAGTCTAACTATCTCTGCTTGCTTTCAGATTTCATTTGTTTTGAAAAATCATCTTCCATCTTTTCGCTTTAACTCTGTGTATGTCTGCCCAGGTGAGGTGAGTTTCTTATAAGTAGTGTATTCCTGGGTCTTCTTTCTTAATACATTCGGTCAGCCTATGTCTTTTAATGGGATAATTTAAGACAATTTACATCCCGAGATATTATTGAAAGGTATGGACTTTTGCCTGTAATTCTGGGTTTTTTCTTGGTTGTTTTGAATATTATTTGTTCATTTTTCCTTTCATTTATCCTCCAGGTTTGATGGTTCACTGTATTGATAATGTTTGATTTTTTTTGTCCTTCCCATTTGTGTTTCTACTCTTCTGGTGGGATTAATTTTTTTCAGATGCTTTCATGATGCTGATTATCTTTCTTCCCTTTGTGAGATTCCTTTACCATCTTTTATCATGCTGATCTAGTGGTCATGAATTCCATTACTGCATACTTATCTTGGAAGGTCTTTATTTCTCCTTCAATTATGAAGGATAGCCATGATGTGTTTCATCATTTTGATTGAAAGTTATTGTCTTTCATGACTTAAAATGCATTATTTCATATCATCTTGGACTTCAGCATTTTGGCTGAAAAATCTTCCATTAGTCTAGTGGGTTTGCCTTTAAATGTGACTTGACATTTCTCTCTTAAAGATTTTAATATTATTTTTGTATCTTGTACTTTTAACTATTTAACTATGGATCAGGGGAGGTGTTCCCATCACCCACACCCCAAACTATGCCAAACTAATCAGTGAACTAATTTAGTAATCACCTAATTTAGTAATCACACATCCTTGATCTCAGCATCACACACTTAATCCCAGCATCACACACTCTAGATCCAGCCACTTATTTCTGAAAAGCCCCATCTATGACCACATGAGGCTTTGGGGGGAGATCAAAACACAAGCCATAACAAGATGTTTAATCACTTGAATGTGTCCAGAGATTTTAAGTACTCTATTTTTTCTTTATTGCTATCTGAATGTAAAATGCTAGAAGACATGTCTTCAAGCTCCTGTATTCTTTCTTCTGCATGATCTAGTTTATTGAAGGTTTCCACTGCATTTTTATCTGACTTGTTAAGCTTTTCATTTTCAATATTTTTGTTTGGTTCCTTTTCAAAATCTCTATCTCTTTACTGAATTTATATCCTGCATTGTCTTCCTTATTTCAAATTCAGCTATTTATTTCTATTCTCTTGGAATTCTTTGGGCCTTTAAAAATCATTCTTTTGAATTCTTTGTATAGAATTTCATCTGTATTGGTATCTTTGAAATCTGTTACTAGAGGGTTACTAACTTTAGGAAGTGTTATATTACCTTGTATTTTCTGATTTCTTGTATTTCTATGTTGAGATTTATACTTCTGTTGGGATGGATATCTCTTTGTCTTTTAGGTGATGGCCTTTTTGGTAAGCAGATTTTTTCTAATGAGGTGTCTTGTGGTATCAGTCTGTTGTGTAGCATTGAGATTATTCCCATGTGCACATTGTAGTGTAATCTTGTAGCTTCATGCGTTGTGACTTGTGGGTTTGGGTATAAAGTGTACCACACTGAAGTCAGATAGATCCATTTTCTCTGCAGGTCTTCCAAGAATGAAAACACTCTGATACTTCAGGTTGGTGTGGTGTAGACAACAGAGTATGTGGGGTTTATCATTTGAGGTTTATTCTACAATATATCTTTGGAGGTAGATTCCACTACAATGGAGGTGGTAGCCCCTATCAGGTGATGGTGGTTTCCACAGGCCCAGTTTGCCTGTTACTTGAAAGTAATTCTGATAGTAGTTGCTTCAGTGATAGTAAAAGGCCTGAAGCTCTTGTCTTCTGATTAAACACTGGTGCTTCACAGGGAGAGTCCTGGGCTGAAAGCACAACTCCCTCTCTGTGGCACTCACGTCCAGTCTTGTCAGCAATGTACAACTGGAAAAGGACACATGTAATCAATGTAGAGGATCCTCATAGGTGTGGCTTTATCAAATGTGGTTTTCTTTTCTGCTGTTCCTCTGGGGGTGTCTGCACAGAAGTGGGATCTCAAGATCCTCTCAGTGATTATGTCCCCCTTTTCTTTTCTGCTAAGATTGAAGTAGGACTGGGTCATGGCTGGAACTAGGCACAATTCCTCTCAGCTGGACTTGGAGTGTAGCTTATGAGCAAAGCACCTGCTCAACATGCACAAGGCTCTGGGCTCAATTCCCAGCACTGTGAATAAGTTTTAAAAATAAAAAGAGAAAATAAAAATTAATGCAAAATTTAAAAGGAGAATGAAGAAAAACAAAAAATAAAATTCAATAGTAAGAGGAAAATAAAAAATTATAAAGAAAATAATAGGGCTGGGGATTTAGCTCAGTGCTTCCGCCACCCGCCTTGCAAGCGCAAGGTCCCAAGTTCGATCCCCTGTACAAAGAAAAAAGAAAGAAAGAAAATAATAAAAAGGAGCAAGAAGGAGAAAAATATATAACAAATCATTTTAAAATTTCTTCTAGCTGAAGTGCTTGTAAACATGAGCCACAGCAGATGATCACAGGCTATGCTGATCAAAGCTTCTCTCTGGGTCTTCATAGGTTGTATGACCCAAAAGCAAGAAGTTTTTCAGGGGAGGTTTCAGCCCCCAGTACTTTCAGCCATGGCACCAGCCAGATATTGGTCAGGAGGGAATTGCGGCTACAGTTTGTTGAAATTCCTCTCAGCTGGATTTCATGCTGGAATGAGTTAGGAAGAATGTGGGCTATGCTTGGCATATATTCTCATCAGAATTTCTTGTGCTACATGCCCCATGGGTGATGCAAAGGCAGTAGTAGAGGTGGGTTCCCTGATGCCTCATAGGACAAGAGGCAATTGAACCACAAAGGTCTGCTGGGAGGAGGGCTTCAGGAACCACATGATCTGTGTCCCTCCACCCTGACACTTTTGGCCCTGGATCCTGGGTGAAACCATGTGCAATTGGTCACACTCCCATCTCAGAAGGCAGATGTCTCCATCTTCTGATTCCAAAGAGTTGTGCCCTCTGCTCCCCTCTGTGTTGCAGCCCATGCTCCACTCAGCATAAAATTATCAGTCGGACTTCATCAGAGTCACTACCCAGAGCCAAGACTATTTCCTGAGGCCACCATTCACACAGGCAATGGAGCACAATGCTGTCCTTGGGATCCCAGAGTACCCAGGATTCTGGCCCCTATAGCAATACAAACTCAGATGATAGGACCCTTCTCAATATGGCTCACTCTGGGAGATCACTTGGAGATGAAATAAACTCCTTTAAAGCATGCCTGCTAGGCAGACTCCAGGTCTCTTATTTATTGTACTGTATATCTGTAAGAAAGATATTGGCTGCTGTGCTTAGCTAAGACTCATTCTCTTTTACCTTTATCCCCTCAGAGGGAAGAATTCCTCTCCCCTGGCTTGGTGCTGGGGCATTCTGTTTATCCTGCTATGCTCCCATCTCAAATTTCTGGATTTCACCAGGTCTTTGTAAACTCTGCTGTTGAATTCCAGCATTCTTCCACACCAATTCACCTCCACATGTAGCTTTAAGCAGTTGCTGTTCTTTTTTTTTCATCCTGTGGAGAAGCAGGTATATTCTGGGCACCTCTATTCCACCTTTTTGCCTTCCTCTGAATGTCTTTAGCTAGAACAAGCTCTCTGATTTGCCATAGTTCCCACCATTCCTTGTTGTTTTGCACTTCTATACCTTATATATATATATATATTCCCTGCTTTCTGCCTAACCCTTGAAAATACATTTGGGTTTATGACCCCATCTATGATGTTTTATTATCATTTAATAGCTAGATGAGCAAATCAGCAATACAGAGCTCTCTCACTTTAGGGAGAATTGTAAAAGTGCCAGCAGGTTAACAAATTTAGCAAGAGAAGCTGAAAGTGAGATGGCTGCCTTGAAATGTCTGGGTTGGGACGTTGCCCTCACTCCCTGCTGCTCAAAATCTTGGACTTCTTGTTTGCTAGCTCTATTACCACTGTCACAGTTCTCAATATGAAGATGGATATGAAATCCCCACTCCATCTAAAATCTGTTCTATAGGGCTGGCAATGTAGCTCAGTGTGCAGCGTTTGCCTAGCATGTGTGAGGCCTTGGGTTCAATCCCCAGTCCCACGGAAATAAAAAACACACAAGACCTACTCTGTAATCTCTTCAGAGATCAGCAAAGTTTTATTCCTTTTTAATTTTTTGGTCCCAGAAGCAGAGCAGTACAAAAGTAAGGAAAAGACAGTATTGCCATTGCTTGGGGAACAGGAAGAAAAGACATAAGAAAGAGCATAGGAGCTGGGGATGTAGCTCAGTTGTGCAGCACTTGCTTAGCATTAGCAAGACCCTGGTTTCTAACCTCAGCACAGAAAAAAAAGCAGAGGATAGTGGACAAAAGCAAAGAAACGAGAGCTAAAGACAATGTAAGGGAAGTATGATGGTAATTCTGAATGTTGGCTTATTAGCTGTTCTTAAAGGTTTCTCTGCCCTTTCCTGGTCATTGACTTAGAATATCAGCATTGGAAGGAGCCTAGATTAACTATCAGGCACAACTTCCTTACTCTATAGAGAAAGGAAAGGAAGCCAGAAGAGGAGTGACTTGCTCAGGGTCACAGAATCAATGAGTGATTTGCTGAAATGAATCTTAAACTAAGATTCTTCTTAAATTATACAAGCTCTTTTTACTCAAAATCATGCAAGTGGTAGGCTGAGGCCAGAGGACATATCAACCTGGCTGTTTTCTCCAAAGTCAGTGCATCCTAGAGTTGGAGTATTGGAGGGGTTTTCATTCATTCATTCATTCATTCATTTATTCAAGAGTAAGCACCTAATATATGTCAGGCACTGAACTTACCTTGAGAGACCAAAAAAAAAAAAAAAGCAAGAAAGAAAACAGGTCTATTATAAGGCTGGACACAGGGTACATATTCAGAAACTCTTATCAACTGCCTAGGGAAATGCTGCCCTCAAAGAAAATAGATCTACTGTACATATATCATTCTTATCTTTCTGGAAGCCTCATTTAAAAAGGTTACAAGAAACAGCTACATTTAATCTTAACAATAGATTATATTTCTAAACTATTAGTTTATCTAAAACATCATTTCCACATAAAATAAAAATAAAAAAATTAATCACATATTAAACACTCTTTGGTCCCAGTTGTTTAAAATCTCAAAAGTATTTTTCAGTTACCTCACACCTCAGTTTAGACTCACCACAAGGCCCAAGGTAAATAATAGCACTAGCTCTCCAAAACTCAACTTTGCCAAATGCCAGCCAATCTATTTTCCCCTCCGTAATCTATTTGACCACAGCTTGGTCATATAACACTGGTGTCTTGGTCTAGTTTGTGCTGCTATGACAGAATACCTGAGGGTGGGTAATTTATAAAGAATAGAGGTTTGTTCCTCAGAGTTCTGAAGGCTAGGAAGTCCAAGATCAAGGTACGGACAGGTTCAAGCCCAATTTCTCTGAGCTTCCAAGACAGTGCTTTGAATTTTGAATTAAGGCTTATCAGGATGGGAGGAACACCATGTTTTTACAAAAGGCAGAAGAGCAAGAGGGTAAGTCCACTTCTACAAGCACTTTTATACTGGTATTAATCCATTTAGGGCAGCAGAGTCCCCATGACATAAACACCTCCTCAGAGGTCCCTCCTCCTAACATTGTTGCATTGGGGATTGAGTTTTCAACTCACGAATTCTGGGGGACACATTCAGGCCTTAGCAGCTTGAAAATGGGGGTGGAGTGGGCAGAGAGAGGCATGTTTTAGAATATTGTAGAGCTTAGGCCTCCAGGGAGTTCACAATTCCAACTATTGACAACATGTTCCAAGCCTAGTAAGGACAGAATCCATAGCTGCACATAGCTTTGTCATTATCAGCGTTAGAGGTTTCATGCCAATTAAAGAGTAGAGTAACACAATTAATTGTGGTTCCACTCTTCTTGGTAGATAAGTCTAGACAGCAACATGAAAACCCAATTGAAGAAATTGCTTCTAATGCTCAAAATTAGTGTGAAATAGCTCATCAGATAAAAACCAAATCTTAAATGTAGGTTGAAAAGGCCCGAGGAACACAAAGTCAACAGAAATAATAATGGCATTCTTGAAGCTGAGAGTTCTCAGAAGTGTCCAGATATAGCCCAGGAGGACATTAAGGGTCTACTAATTTAGTATTCTGGCTTCATCTCAAAACCTCAGCCTCCTTAGTGTGAAGAATGCCTTGGTCTTTGGCTTTCTTTTTCCTCAATAATTTCTATTTACAACATATTTGTTGCCATTGTCCAACCAGAAAGGATCTTGGCTTCTATCAATTCTATTATGCAAGATCAAATATTGTTCACAGAACTGCTGTTTGGCTGGATGACACAGAGCATCAGTCACCAATGGTCAGCATTACTTGCTACCTTCATGCATCCCTGTATGATAATCTTTGAGGAATCATGATTTGGGATTTGAGAATAAAAGGAGAAATTCCAAGTGTGCTCTCATTTTATTTTGTTCCCAGAATGGCATACTGTTAAAAGAAATCTTAGCTATAATTTAAATCCATTTCCACTCCTTAAAACTCACATGGGGGGAAGAGACTTGCTGAAGAACTTACTGGAAGATACTAGAACCAAAGGGCTTTCAGTGTCCTGTCTAGAACTCCATAGAGCATTCCCAACTAACTCTTGGTTTTGAGAAGGCCCAAGTGTTTCAAGGTATTCTAGGCAGATAGAAATCTGAGGTCTTCATTCAGTGAATAAATAGCTTGACCTCAACTTTATACCGCTCAAAACAAGATTTTTTTAAACCCACTTTTCCAGTCTGAAGGTACTTTTCTTTTGGGGAACTCCATGGGTATAAAACATAACAACAAGTCTCTTCTTACTCTCTTCATGTTTACTTCAAGAAATAAGATATCCTCATTTTCCCGCTCTCCACTGGAGCCCCATTCCAGGGCAATCATGCCCACCATTTCTGCCTTACCTACCCTCCTTACCTTCAAAACTAGAAATAGGGTTTGGCAGTGACGAGTGTGCCCTCTGCTGACTGGATGTCTGCTCTGCAGTCATGTCCTCTTACCATTTGCACATTTAGAACCTCGGCTTCCTGAGAGTACATTAAACAAAGATTGAACATTGGCTTCTTTCTCTCTTAGGAGCTATCAATTTGAGGGAAAATCAATCTCTCTGAGACCACTTATCAGTTATTATAGTGAGATGACTATCATTTAAAAATTTTTCAAGTTCTGATTTTCTATTGATTTTGCCAGAAAAGGACATTTCTAGCATTCACCACTCTGCCACCCTATACAAAAAGTTAAAATGTATAAACAGTGCTTTCAAATGTGGACTCAGTACAATAACAAGCTTTTAAAATCGAACTTACAAGGAGCCCCTTTTCTGGGAGCATGGAAAGTAATTAGAAATACATTTCCAGTTCTTCCTAGATCCCTAGCTCTCCTAGGGTGGGCTTTAGGATGTGTCACTTTTCTCACATTCCTCCTCCTCCTGCCCTCCCCCACAGGAGCTGCCTTGGGAGCTTCAGCCTCATTCTCTAGGCTTTTCAGCTGGAGGCCTCACCTTGCTTTCCCAGCATTGCTTTCTAACAAGGCCTTTCCTTTCCCACTACCCTTCTTTCTATCTTTCTTCACTGCCTGGGATCAAGAGAGGCACCTCCAAGGTTCTGTGCAATCCCACAGGATCAGACCTTGGCTCTGATACCTGGACGTGTTTGCCACCTGCAGAGAAATGTAGATACCACTAAAGAGCAAATGCCAACCACAGACCTAGTTGGGAAGGGGTGAGCTAGGGGTTGGAATCTCATGATTGTCTGCACATTCTCTTCAACTACTTGGGAGAGTTAGCAAACCCACAGTTCTGCCTGGGGTTCTGACTCAATTGTAGTCCAGTTCCCTTCAAAGTCTCAGGAGATAGAGTCAGGAACGATGTCCTCTAGAGGGAGATGGAGGAAGCAGGAGACACCTCAGGATAAGCCTGAGTTTGGGGTCAGAGAAGAAACAAAGGAAACCATCAGGCTGAGGGAGTGAAGTAAGTCCAGAGGACCTAGGTGGAAGGAAGAAGGAACAGGAGAGCAGCCCAACACACCCATCCAATTCCCTCCCCCAAATGGTTCTCCTTCTACCCCATAGTTAAGACAAGCAGGGCTGCCCAGCCACTGCCCCAGCTCACAGCTTTGCTACCAGGTATCAAATACAGTGGCCCCCTTTAGCCCCCAGCCAAGCAGCTTGGGTCACCACTTTCGAATCTCCTCAGGGAGGGCAGAAAACCTGGTTGGAAAGCACTAGGTCAGAACTCATGCAGCTGGTTGCAAGCATGGGGCCAGCTTGGGAAGTAGGATATATTCGAGATATATTAGGAAATGGTTGATAAATTCTTGAATCCAATGACTAATACAGATACTTTTATATTTAATTACAAGCTGGAAAAGATTGCCAAGAAAAAGTTTAGCACCATTGTTCTTGGTGAGAATAACTTAGCCCTGGACCAAAGAAAAGAGGGGTGGGGTGGGCGTGGGCTTGGGTGTGTGGTTGGTGTGAAGCTGAGAATTGGTGGCTTCGGCTCGCTGGGTCCCGGGGTGGAACCTCACCCCAGGCCAGAGGCACTCTGGAACAGTTAGAGGGGTAGCCCCCTCCCCTCACAGGAGTGCATGTGAACTTAGAGCTGTCGTTCCTTTGGTTGGAGTTTTCCAGCGTTTGGCGACAAGTGGTGACCAGGGGATGGGGAATGAGGATGGGGCGCCAATGTGCGGGCCCTGGGAATGTGTGTGCGTGCAACGTCCCAAGCTACCGAGTAGAAAACTTTTTTTTTTTCAATGTGTAGAGGTAGGCTTGAACCGTGTTTGGCAGGCGGTACCGGCCCGATCACTTTTGAAGACTTGTCCCTAAAGCATCGCTGGGGAATTTCAGGTCCGTTTTCTTCATGAGAAAAAGTAAAGGGCGCCCGGCGCTGGGCGCCGTACAGACTGAGATGCGCTCCTGATCTCGTTTCTGGCACCTGGGTTGGGCTTGGATGTGGTTTATTTCTGTTCCGGGATCCCCACCTCTAAGATCTGCTCCCCCCCACTGCGTCCTCCCCGCTTTGCGGGAGCCTGCGTGGTCCAAGCCCCCGACCGACTCCTACCCCAACCATCCTACTCCGCCCTGACTACCTGTGGCTCTGGGTACCCGGAACCCAAGGCTGCTCGGCATAATGAGTGCGTTGTAGGCGCTCTCTATTGATTTAATACAAGTGCACGGTGAATGCTGAAAAATAAATAGAAGGACGGAACATACGACTCTACTTAGTGAGAAGTCTTTTCGAACAAATAAAAAGAGGCTGAGTTTTCACTGTTGAATGTAAATTCCTTTGAAGTGGAACTAATCATTTCAAGGATAGTTCACGTTGTCCTAACAACGCGGGTGAATGGCAAAGGCCCTTCTTTTTGTTAAAGATATGTTTTCTTTCTTTCAGTCGAAACTGATGATGATACCCCTTTCACGCTCTGTCCTCCAGGATCGTAAATCTCCACTCCTAGCTCCCCAAATCGAACTTTCAGAAGCCAATCCCCGGCGGGTGACCACTTCCCAGGAGGGGCCCAGCGCACCAGCTTCCCAAAAGCCGCCCCCTCCCGAGGGTCCCCAGCCCCAGCCGCTCCCGCGCCGGTCCCAGCCCGCCAGGGACCCACCTCCGGGCCGGCCTTAGGGGGCGCTGCGGCCAGGGCCACTGGGCCGCCTGAACCCGGGGTGCGGCCCCGCCCCGGACGGGAAAGTCCTGGGGTGCAAAGGTTGCAACTTCAAACTAAGCGGGATACCGTGAGCCCCGGGTCCCGCTAGGGGCCCCGGCAGTCTTCTCTCAGCCGCAAGAATGTGGGTGAAAACGTCACCAAAGCAACTTGCTCCTCACGCACGCTTATCAGCAGCTGGTGCCCACTTACTGGGGGAGAAAAGGTCATCCCGAAACAATCCCGCCCAGCCAAGCCGCTCAAATTGCAACTTTTCTCTCCCAGCGGGCGCCCCCCTCAACAGTCGCGAAGACACCAGGGGCTCCTTCTGCCCCTCCGCGCGGTCTCTCACCCCTTCCTCGACGGCTGCCCTGGCTGCCAAAGCCCGTGAGCGTGCTGGGACCGGCCGGCCTGGAAAGTGTACTTGGGATGTGAGAGGGAGAAAGTTGCTTCCACTTCACCTATTCCTGGCCCGGAGATGGGGGAGGGGCCTCCGGACGTCCTCGAGGCCGCGCTTGCGTTCCAGAAACTCAAAGCCTGGGGCCAGGATGGCTAGCGGGGTTCCCCAGTGCCTGGGCGAGGCGGGCCAGCCCCATCCTGCTGCGTCTCGAAAGACAGGGGACAGGAGTAAACGAAAGTGGCTGGCCCTGAGCAGCGTCCAGGGTGGGCCAGCGCTGGACGGGTCCAGAGAGGAGCGCGGCGAGCGGAGCTTCCCTGACAGGAGCAGATTGGGCATCTGGTGCTCAGCCTCCACCCGGGACGGGGTAGGGTTCCGGCGGCCCGGCTCCCACTGGCTTCATTCGCTTTCCTGGCCCTCTGGGCCAAGCACAGAGTACTTCCCAGTCAGAAATGTCGAAGAGGAAAGCAAGGGGCTTATGTATTTGCCTTCCCTCGCGTCGCATGTTGCCTCTCCCAGAGGGAATGTGCCCAGGGTCCGGCTCCGGCGTCGACCATATGCATCCGCCTAGGTATTAAGCTCTGAGTCGTGTCCGGGAGTGAAACTACCCCGTGTGCGGCGGCGGCGGCGGCGGCGGCGGCGGCTCTTATTAAATGTACCGAATAGGCGCAGTCTTCCCAGGAGGGAGGAGGGGTAGGGAAGCCCACCCCTCGCCACCCCACCCCTGGCTCGAGGTCCCGGCTGCGTCCCACAGCGGGGCAGAATCAGCTGTGGCCTCGATGTGACCCGCAAACACTTTGGGACCCAAATTAACAGTCCCTGGCACCTCGGGGGAAGCAGCTCACAGAAAGTTCCTCAGCTGGGCAACTCTGAGCAACTTGAAATCGGACCTTAGCTTAGCTCAGGCCCTGAGTACTCAGACGAGCTCTTAAGCAAAACGAAACCAAAATTCCAAACTGGAGCCTTAGTCTGTGTGCTCCCAATTAGGAGGTAGAGGCTGGGCCCGGCCGGCCAGTTCTGCCCTGTGTCCTGTGCCTCCTACACTAAGTTACCCTGGAGGAGTGTTTAGAGGGCCTTGGGGCAAATTGTGGCTGGTTTTGTAGGATTCTTCCTCCTCCTTGCAGAAGAGCCACGGGTGATCAGGGCTTTGCTGACACTTTGCAGTTTCTGTATCTGTTAAGGAGCATCAATAGTAACGTTCCACGCCTGGCTTGCAGAAAGGGAGCTAGTGTCTGTGGAGCACAGGTTTTATAGTACACAGGAGGTCCTCAAAAATTCGCATTCCCTCTCTGCACCTTGCAACCCCGGGGCCCTTAATTCTCAGACTTGGCTGGTTACAAAGGTTGAAAGCAAAACCTGCTATGAATGCCGAAGGTGGCTTTATGGTCCGGATTTTTGCTTGTATGTTAGGTTGGAGCTCCACACCCCCAAATCCTTGGGTCGCCCAGTGCTAGGTACTGCAGCCCCCCCCCCCCCCGCCCCCGCGCCCTCAGCTGCTGCGTAGGGGCCAGGACTCTGGAGAGAGCCACCAGTGTCCCGCCTTTCCTCCAAGCCTCTCAGCCTCTGGCCTTAAGGCTAGAGAAAGAGGTTTTGAGGCCATCGTGGAGCACTCGGAAATTGGGGAAGCAAGACCCAGGGCAGCGCCCTTTGCATCCACGGCAGCCCTCGAACTAAACTGGGGTTTGTCCCTGAACTGCGTGCATCGCGCTGCTAGGACCGGGCTGGGGAGCGGCCGCTGGCCTTGAATTTGGTGGGGCTAGAAGGAAGCGGCCGGCGGGAGGGAGGGAGGCGCTCGCCAGGCCACTCCTTCCCGCTTCCCGCCACCGCGCTGGCCAAGGAGGTAACATCTGTGCTCACCCCCCAGCAGCACTCCCCCACACCCGCTATGGCACGGCACCTCTCTTTAAAGGAAAAACCCCAACCTTCCTTTGCCTCCACAATAGACACACCAGGGGGCCCTTCTCTTGGCCAATCTCAGGAGTTTCATATGAACTTCATTAAATCAATTACTCGGTGAACACATCACAATTTATTTGCAATTAGTATCAAAATGTCTTACTTTTCTTAATAGGGCGGAGCAGATGTAGCTACAGAAGGGACAAGGCGTTTTCGTGAAATCTATCGCTTGCAACATATTAAATCTTCTGGTCAGGAGAGAAGGAGAAATTCAAAGGCAGTTTAGAGGAGGAGTGAAAAATCACGCTGGAGACAAATGCGATCCGTGCAGGTGTTAGAGCAGCTTGCGTTATAATTGTATCTAGCGAAAAGGTTGCCTTTATTATCCGTAATGATCGAACAAGAGTCACCCTAATTAAACGTCTGGTTTTCTCCGATGCCTGAGAAGTGCATGTCTGAAAGGAGCCGCTACAGCGAGGGACTTCAGAAATGGTTAACAAGACGCCCTCGTTCTTTGAATAGTGGCTTTGTCTTAACGGGGTGGGGGGAAGAGGCAGAAAGAGGGAGAAAGAGAACAGTTATCTAATTTTCATTGCCCTAAACCAGAGATGTATCGATTGCGACAAGAGTTTTATTGTACTCGAGGAGGGGGTTGCTGCAGGTTTGTAGAAACGGGTTTACTTTCGTTTAGATGTGAAATCATATGCAACAGTTTCTCGTTGTAAGGTTGGACGTCAGCTCCTGTTAATACCATTAGTAACACAGGATCGAATTTCAGATGAAGCCTGGTGACAATTACAGACGGAAACAGATGCCCTTGGAAATTTAGGTCAAGTGTCCAAGATTCTGGTTTCATGGTCAAGGTTGTCTTGGGGGTAGTAGCCTTGAGAAGACGGTGATAAATCTGTCCTCTCTGAACTGGGGAGGAGCCTTCCGGGGGAGGGATGCGGGGAAGGAGGTGGGGTAGCAAATTTATTTAGAGGGTTCTCAGGTCACTGAAAAACAGTCGACTTGCTGAAGTGTTGTAAGACCGGGTAAGAGTGCTGGGCAGGACTGGGGGGGGGGGGGCAGCGACTCCTGGGGCCGCTTGGAGCAAGAACTGCGCTTGCCCAAACTGCAAAGACCTGAACTCCTGGGTCTCACTGAATCTGCAGCAGGACGTAGGGTCCTGCCCCTTAGCGTTGGAGCCTTAAAAAAACAATTATTATTTTAACTCATTCGCAAAATGAGACGCATGGCCCCCTGGCCTGGTCTTTCTGGAAGACTGGCTGCGAGTGTTACGTGTGATAACAAATTGGAAAGCCTTTCGGCTTTCACATGGAAGGTATTGTTACGAAGGTGCAACCCCTCCCATCGCATTTTAATCACTTGTCCTTTTGCTAAGTGAAAAAGACAGCCTGTTTCGTCTCTTCTTTTCTCCCTGCCGGCCTGCCCGAGAGCGCCGCTGGCTCTGGCAGCACCCACGCCTGCCTTCGGGATATAAAAGCACGTTGTCTTTTCGTCGGCCCTCAATCCAACCGGCGTCTTTAAGCGTGGCAATCTTCGGGGTTTACGTCCCTCTGGTGGGTGTTTTCCACTTGACAACTCTTTTAAAGATGCAGAACGATATTTTATTTACTGCCTACTATAAATTATTTACTAGCAGGCTGAGGTAATCCCATTAAAGCCACAAGGTTTGTTTACACTAAATAGTTATCTGGGGACTCCTTGCTTGCCTTAGAGCTGCGAGGCTCGGGAGAGGTGGCGACGGTCCACGCTGGCGAGACGCCCAGGGAGAGGAAAGGGGTCGGTCGGAAAACGAAAATGACATATTCCTTTGGGCGATTCATTCAAAACCAAGTACAGTCGACTAATTGTCGTCATTTTGCATTTTGGTTCGGTGTGAGTTGTCTTTACCGCCCGGCTTACTAATCCCCCCCCCCCCCGCACCCTCACCCCTACCCACTACCCAGGCCCCCGGGAGGGACCCGCTCACACTTGTAGCAAGATGATGTCTTTCAAAGAACTAACACAGAAGGTGGCATCCTTCAGATTTGAGTGTGCGCGGAGGATTTTGCGGGGGGTGGGGTGGGGGTGCTTAGGGACTGTCATAGGACGAGGAGTGCAGGAGAGGTGGGGAAGGTGGGAGCTCCTTTCAGGGGTTGCTGTGGAAGAAACAAAGCTCTTTGAACTTTGCTTCTCCCCTCCCCCAATACGTGTATCCGGGCAGAGATGAGATTGTGGAAAAAACCAGCCTGAGGGAAATCACCAGGTTTTATAGATTGGGTGCGTGTGTGTGTGTGTGTGTGTCTGTGTGTGTGTGCCACTGTGTGTGCCTATGCGACTGTCTCCCTCGCTAAAATTTTAGTATAAGCCAGCCAAGTTACTTTATACTGTGTGTGTGTGTGTGTGTGTGATGTGTGATGTTATATAAAACAATTGACATGTATCTCTCAACTCAGAGTTGTTTCTGGAAACATCAAACAACCCAGTTAATATACTGGCCTTTGGAAGAGCTGAAGGGGCTTGGGCGACCCAATCTGATATGAAATTTTTATCTGAACTCACTGCTTTGAGTTACATTGGCCTTGGAAGAGGGGAGGGAATTATCCATTTCCGTGGTACTCTTTTTTTACAAGGGGCTCTGGAGGAATGTAATAATGGTGTGTTAGTTTCCCACCTGGTTTTGCAGATGGTGATTTCACAATGGTTGGTTTAGCATGGTAACACAGGGAGAGATAAACAAGACACCTGGACAAAAAGCCAGTTGTCTGAAGCAACTTAGAAGTGATCTACAATAAATAGAAATGTCACTTATTCCATAGTTTGTTCTCTCTTTTTCTTTCAGCTGAAATAGAGATCCAAGGTAGGAAAAAAATCATACTGATCTCTGTGACTGAAAGACCTACCACTGTTCATTACAGAGCTGAAGGACTGCAATTGACTTAAACATTCAGGACACATCTTACACTCCCACTACTTAGGTTCACCAACAATTTAAAATTTAGTGACATATTTTTAATATCCCTGAATTGTACTTCTTGGTAATTTGGTGACTTTTATTGTTTTGAATTGTTTTATCAGAAAGGGACAAGAGACATATAATATGCTATAAACACCTTAAGTATACAAATGTACATCAGGAACTTTGAGATGACTGAGATACAGGTTGACCCTATGAACACATATCTTTAACGAAAACAAGGGCCCTTGCCATTCACCCGTGTTGTTAGGACAAGGTGAACTACCCTTGAAATGAGTGTACATTATCTAAGCATATATTACAAAAGCCTCATTTATAGAACTTTTTGATTTAAAAAGTGAGGTGTAATTTGTATAACATAAAAGTAACCATTCTAAAATGAATGATTCAGTAGTATTTAGTGGTATTTCATGCATTCACAGTACACCCACCACCACTACCTAGTCCTAAAACGTATTTATCTACCCAAAATGTACCCAGTAAGCCTGTGTTCTTGTTCTCCCCTCCTTGTCAGTCACAGGCAAATATTTTTATTCATGTTTTCATTGTCTAAAATAAGTATTTTCCTCAACAACAAAATTTCTGCATGCCACTATCTTCTTAAAATCTATTTTATCGCATTCTTTTCCATACATCTAGCTACAGATACAAAGAGAGAAGGGATAAACAACATAATCTCTTTATTTGTATTTGTTCTAGAAGCCAATAGGTTTCCAGATTGGTATTTGCAAGATGAGTCTTTTTAATGAGCAGTGAATCCCTGGGCAACACTTATACCTACTTTGCTAGTCATTGTGGGACGGACATGAGTATAAGGCAACAGTTAATCTTGCTGTCATCAATAGAAAGTGGATTAGAGTGGTATTTTCTCTTTTGAAATGTAATTCATAAAGTTTAACAAAGCAATAGCTTGTCAACGTTTTGGGAAAAAGAGTGCTAGGATAAGTTGTTGCAAACCATTTGTTTCTGGTCATCACAACTGTGCCCTGAATTCACAATTATGGAAAAACATTGTGAATAGCTTACAATTGCCAGGGTCCTATCTCCTTGCTCTTGTGTGTGCTGATGCATTCATTTATTTCACACAGTTGCACCACAAAGACGAAAGGAAATATGAGTGTGGCTTAAGACTTTTAATCAAAACTGAAGCCACCATTCATGTAACTAGGACCACAGTGTCTAAAGCTGCTGGAGAAGCTGTTTTTGTACATGGGAGTAAGAGGTCAGGATTGGTCCAGAGTCATGAGCTCAGACAGATTTTTGAACTCTATCTGCCACCCTAGATGAATGTGGAATTAAAGGAGCAAAGAATGTATTGGTGGATGAAATCATGGGTGGTCAGTCTGGGAATTCAGCATGTTGCTCCATTCTGTTTTAGAATGATAATTTGCAGAGGAGCTAGCTGAATTCAACTCTCATTGACATACTACAAAAGACATACTTTACATTTAATTTTTGGAGTACTCCATCATGACAGGAAAATAGAAAAGTGGCATCTGAAAGTGTTCTATTCCTCATGATACATTCTTCCAATGAAACATATTTCCTTTTTTGCCTCAAACATTTTTTTCTACAGCAGAGGTTTGAAACCTTTTCACTACTGACATTTTGGAGTGCATAGTTCTTTGTTGTGGAAAACCGTCTTATACATTCTACTGTGTTTAACAGCATTCTTGACCTCTGTACCCACTTACAGATGTGAGTAGCAGCTCCCCATCTGGTCATGACAATGAAAAAGGTGTCCAGAAATTGCCAAACATCTCCTTGGGGCTTAAATCACCCCAGGTTGAAAATCACAGTTCTACAGTGTTATGTTTGATTTTGAGACAAACTATTCTTCAAAAAAATATTTTTCTGATGCTAGGGATGAAAAATAGGGTCTCATACATGCTGGGTAAGTGCAATACCACTGAGGTACATCCCCAGCTCAATGCTATTTTATTTTTGGTTGAACTTTGTAAAACATACAATCTTATAGTCAGCAAATGTCTTAAAATTCTTTATTCATCAAGTACAGTAGACATTAAGAATACAGACTTGAGGATAAATCTTATATACTAGTCTGTGACTTCAGGAAACTCATTGAACTTCTTTGAGCCTCAATTTCCTCTTCTGCAAAAAGATCCTCAAAACATCCATGTGATTTGAGGCTAGGGGTGTATCTCAGTGGTTGAGCACTTGCTTAGCATGCATGAGGCCCTGGGTTTGATCCTCAGCATTGCAAAAAAAAAAAAAATCCATGGGCCAGGGATTTAGCTCAGTGGTACCGCCACCTGCCTTGCAAACTCAAGGTCCCGAGTTTGAATCCCGGTACAAAAAAAATCCATATGAAATGAAATTTAAATCAGATGATGAGTGCTCAGAGGTTGTCCCAGTGCCTGGCACAGGAGGGCGGTATGAAGCATGCCCCTATGGTTGGTTACTAGACACTTACTGTATAAAGGTACCTGCAAAGTTTTCCTCTTGATTGCACAATTCCTGTTTCATGGCTGCGACAGATAGGGATGGTAAAGGCCCGGCCTTCCTTGCTAAAACAATCACCCCCAATGCACGATAGTTCTCCTAAGAAGTACTGCTAGGCCGTGGCCCTGTCCTCAGTCCCTGGTTCTTCCCCACTCTGCTGGAGTTTTCTCCTTTAGATTCACAATGTCACACATGCTGTCCTTTCTAGTCTCCTTGACTGACCCCAGTTAGGTACAAAACCTTAGCACAGCTGGGAGACCTGACATTTTCCAAGAGAACTTTACTAATCACTAAGGGGAAATAAAGAGGAAACAATTATAGACTAAACAAGCAGCATAAAAATAGATTTCTAAAACAGGGGTTTCTGATCCTTTAATGCCAGTAAAGCTTTCAAAGAGCCTTCCAAGGCTCCAATTCCCCCTTCTAACTATGTTCAAATGTAGTTTCTAAAGAGACAGGTACATTTATTCACTCTTTTAACATAGTGTGATAAGAGCTGTGAAGGCAACAAAATCAGGTATTGTGATAAAGTGGAGTGGACTGGGATAGGAGAGTTCAGGTATGCTTTTCTGAAAAGATGATATTTGTGCTGTCTTCCTAAGGATAAGAAGGTGCTTGCTTGCCTGATGAAGATGGATGTGTGTGTGTGTGTATGTGTGTAAGAACATTCCAGGCAGAAGGAATAGCAAATGCAAATGCCCGGAGGCAAGATTGAGCTGGGCATTATAATAACTGCTCACTATATTCTAAGCACTGCTTGAGGAGCTTTTCACATAAAGCTCTCTTAATTCTCTGAATTAAGTTGGTACTTACGAGCTAGGTTCTATTATTGTTACATTTTATAGATGGGGGAAATTGAGCTATAAAATCTTAAATTATCTGCCCAAGGAGTGGCAAATACAGTGGCCAAATACAGGCACTCTGACTCCAAACTCCAGGAGGTAGTAACCACTGCATTGCCTGGGCCATAGAGTAAACAAGGGGAAGTTGGCTTGGAAGAGACGTGGGGAGGCAGATAGGGGGCTCATCCATGTGGGGGCCTTGTAGGTCTTGAGAAGGAGCCTGTCTTTACCCTATGAACAATTAAGAGCCCTTGAAAGGTTTTGAGCTGAAGAAAGACAAGATCTGGTTTATATTTTTACAAGATGAGTGTAGTTTCTTGTTCACAATAGACTGTAGGGGTCAAGGATGAAGTCAGCAAAAGCGATGAGTGGGATTGCAGTTATCCTGTTGGGAGACGGGGAAGACCTGAATGAGAATAATGACAATGGAGAGAAATGGAAGGATTTAATAACTATGTTGGAGGTAGAGTTGATGGGACCTCCTAGTGAAGCAGATAAGGTAGGTTAGGTGAAAAAAGAGGAGCAAATAAAAGGTGATTGACAGGTTTGGGTTTGAACAAGTACATAGTCATAATTAGCTTATTTTTTACTCTTGACCCAGGTGGACTCTGGGTACCACCTCATCTTCCTAACATCTAGGGACTGTCAAAACACAATCTTATTCCTTTTCCAGGATGAATGTCAGTGCTTTCCCCCCGAGAATGCTCAGAATACTCACATTCTACCCACTCAGGTCCAGTGTTCGATTTGAGCAAACACCTAATTCAGAATTAGTTTACATGGCAAACATCAATGGTTAATGCTCCTGAGACAATCTTCAGTTCGTTCCTAAAGCATTCAGAGGTGACTCTTTTAGATAACTCCATTTCCCATGTATAGGCAGAATGGAATAAAGAAAGGAAAGAGCTCAGGTTCTGGGGTCAGATACATATTCTAATCCCTGTACCACCACTGATTGTCTGTATGACCTAAGACAATGTAGTCGTTCTCTAATCATTTTCATTGCTAAATGAAAGTGCTAATTAAGTACCCAGCACATCACATGTGTCAAAATTGATCATTATTAATACAACTATTTTTCACCTCCTTGTTTTAGTTCTTTCCTGGAAGCACTATGATAAGTCTGCTTCTTCTTTCTTGAGGCAGCTTTCAACATATTGAAGAATATCTACCTTTCTAAATCTGCCTTTCTGAAAAATGTCTCATTCTTTCAATTGTTCCAGATTGCTCTACTTCCTTAGCTATTAGGAAGTTTTCCTTTCTCTTATGGCTTGTGTTTAGGTGCCTCTGCAAAGCCTCATGGGGTTGTAGGTGGGGCTTTTCAGAGGTGGCTGAATCTAGAACATGTGATTGATTCCTGGTGCAATGATAGGCTCAGGGCACTAGGATTAAGGGCATGAATGCTCCCCGTCCTAAGTATTTTGTAAAAGATAAAAGGGGCAGAAAGGCACTGTTAAGGCCCCTTGCTTGCTTTTGCTGTCTTCCACCTCCTTGAACTGTTGCTTCTCTGCCATGTGCCACCTCTCTTTGGAGCCAGCCGATTATGGATGGAAACCTCTACAAGCTGAGCTAAATAAACCTTTCCCCTTTTAACTTTGGATGTTGGGTATTTTGTCTCAGCAATGAGGAAAGTAACTAAGGCAACCACTCTGTTCTTGATTTAGAACTTGAGGCTAAATTGAGCATTTGAAAATGTTATCAAATCTATATCCTGCTACACAACCCTTTTTAATTCAGTAATTAGGCGTGACACAGTACAGATGAGGCACTATCTTTGACATTAGAAGGTTTAGATCCTCTTGGGCTTCTGGACAGTGTGTATCCAAGAAATTCTCTTCAAATCAATATGATCTAGTTTCCTTGTCTGTAAAATGGGGATCGTACTCCTCTTGACTCTATAGGAATATTGTGATGTATCAATGACATAACTACAGTAAAAACACTTGGCGAACTGTTGAAGAGTGAAACAAACATTTTTATTCCTTAAAACTGATAAATTGATACAGAATGATAAGTCATCCTACTTTGCACATGAAAAATCGGGGCAACAAAATTCAACTTGGACAAATATCTAAAGAGTTGTAAAATTGTAAATTCTAAATGTTAGTGTAGTGCTCCTGAAAGAGAAACTGGAGACTCATTGTGAGCAAAAACAGTGGCATCGCTGGGAATTAGCTGTCATGTCTGTCTGGCTAATTTCCAAGGCAAGCGTGCTGTGGTCCCAAGTGTTTATTACCTAGCCTCCAATTCAGCCTTGACATGCAGAGTGGAAAATGTCATACTCAAGTCTAGATTTACAAATTTAACTCTATTATATAAAAAAGTAAAAAAGAACATAGAATACTTTTGTACCAGGCACTGTGACAATTAAAATATTTTTAATTAAAAATGAATATGTACTCTGAAGTAAAAGACATTTAATATATTTCATACCTATTAATCTAGTTTGTTCATAGACTTGTAACAAAAGTACAAATTATTATTTTAATTAAAAATATATTCATGTTGTATTGAATGTTAAAAAGGAACTGTTTCAACCACACTTTTCTTGGGCTGATTTAAAATAGAGAACTTGGTCTGGGGATTTAGCTCAGTGGTTTCACCACCTGCTGCGCAAGCACAAGGGCCTGAGTTCGATCCCCTTTACCAAAAAAAAAAAAAATTAAAATAGAGAACTAAAATAAGTCTGGAGGTCTCTTATCAAGGTCTTGAAGTCTTAGAAATATTTGCTTCATCAAAGTTGACAAAATACCCTTTCTGCTTTCTAAAAACAAAAAAAAATAGAGCTTCAACATTCTTTATATTGTTGAAGTACTGCAAAAGAAGTTTTTTAACTATTTTCTTTTGTACTGTGGGGTTTGGAGCCTAGGGCCTGGCACATGCTAAAAAGCGCTCTACCACTGAGATACACACCCACCTGGTCCCCCTTTCTTTTTACTACTTTATAGTTTGTTTATTTATTTATTTATTGGTACCGGGGATTGAACTTGGGTCCTTGCACTTGCACAGCAGGCAGTGAAACCACTGAGCTAAATACCCGGCCCAATTTTACAGTTTTAAAAGATACATGTGCCTAGGAAGAAAAGGTCCAAAGGGGTAGGAGAAGTGGGAGGGGTAGGGGAAAGGAAAGAAGGGAAAGGAAAAATTATGAGAAAAGGAAAAAATGGAAACAAAATCTTTGTAAATAGGGAAGGGTGGACAGGAAATGGGGAAAAAAATAAGAACCAAGGTATATCATGTAAAGGTACAAGTACCCAATGATGAATGTAAATGTATTGTATACCTAAAGTGTACCAATAAAAGAATTTAAGGGAAAAAATACATGTGCTCAAGTATTAACAATTTATGTGCCTAGATAAAGACTATATTCTTTTAATTTTTGGTAGTTTTAAAGTTTTCAAAATGAAACACTAAGGAAACACAAATGAAAGTTACAAATGAAAGTTTTAGTAAGCCATAAACATTTCAATGTATATTAAAACAATTTAAGATTACTGCATAAATAAATAAATAAATAATTTGGCAATATGTAGATTAAATCTACTTTGAAATGTATGGATTCCAGATTAGCCTAAATAATATAATGTGAAATAGGAAGCAAAGGTTCAAAGGGGAAGGGGAAGTAGGGAGACTTGGGGGAAATGAAAGAAGGGAAAGAAAAAAACTATGAGAAAAGAAGGAAAAACAGAAACAAAACTTGTAAATAGGAAGGGTGGAGGGGTGAAAGGTAGGGAAGGGGAATAGGGAAAAAACAAGAACTAAGATATATCACATACAGGTACAAGTTCCCAGTGATGAATGTGATCATCATGTATACCTAAAATGTACCAATAAAGTTAATTTTAAAACATTTGGAAAATGCATTTAAATTTTATTCAATTATATTTTTATTCCTTTTGAAAATATTTCGTATCCTTCAACGTCTATAGTCATTCCTTCCCCAGAAATTTATTGAGCTCTTCCACCATGGCTAGTAATTATCCTGTTGCTCTGTGAGATACGAAGACCTATAAGACACGGCCAGTGCCCTCAAGGAATTTACAAGCTAGAAGCAGTATCATATTCTTCGAACAGCTTTGACAGTGTGAACAGAAACTACAGCTTATTAAGCAAGTAAATTTACTCCAGAAGCTCATTTTCTCAATATTGCCATCTCTGATGCTGCAGTTGAGTTCTTTTTCTGAAGCAAGACAATTCCTATATTGTCTGTTTCTTCTTTGTTCTTCTTTTTCTCTACTTCCTTCTTTCCTTCCTTCTGTTTTTTTCTTCCACCTCCTTTTTCATTGTTCAGATCATCACATTTTAGTCATATATAATTAAAAGGCTTGAAAATCATTTTTGATCCCTTAACATTATTTATTGTTTTTGTGATTTTAAATAGTAGGATGTGCAGAAGCCCTATGATTGTCCTGTGATTATGAAACATCTTTAAATAAAACAATAAAAGAAATAGGGTAGCATAATTAATGCTTTTTCATGAAATAGTGTATTATTACTTCAGGTAAATTGATCCAATGATACATTAAGATATCTTATGTGAAAAGAATGCTTTGGGGAGTGGTGCTGGGGATTGAACCCAGGGGCACTCTACCACTGAGCTAGATCCCCAGTACTTTTTATTTTTTCTTTTGAGGCTGAGTCTCACTAAATTTGCCAGGCTGTGCTTGAACTTACAATGTTCCTGTCTCAGCCTTCTGAGTACTTGGGATTACAGGTATGTGCCGCTGCCCAAGGATGAAAATGATTGCTTTGCGGTCCCCATCCTTTGTTCGTCTCTGCCCTGTTTCCACTGTTTTATGAGGACTTTGCCTTTTTTAATTTTCAGAAATATGGGTTGAGAGGTATGACTTTTGCATATTGGCAACAATTAGCACAGACTACTGTTTCTTTCTCCTGCCTGCCTCTTTTACAGGAACCTATTCTCAAATGGGACACACTAATCTAACGCCTGCTCTTTGGGCTTTGCATTAACTATAGAATGATGCCTGCTTTATGTCACCAAAACCTGGTCTTCAAACAACAAGAAGGGTGGGCCAGGGGATCAGTCTCATTACATGAACTTCAATACCGAGAAATAGTTTTTTAGGGAAAGAAAGAAGAGGAATGTAAGTTAAAGAAGGTGCCTGCTTCACCTCCTTACATACCTTTGATCTCCCTTATTTTATTAACCTATCACATGCTATTCCGTAATGTGATGCTTCATTATTTAATCTTTCTCCAATCAATGCAAATATATGTATATTCTTTTACTCTACTGTTTATAGTCCCATTCAATGTTTTGCTAAGGTTCTTCTATAGAAAGAAGTTGCTTTTCCATCCAAGGAGGAAACAAGTGAGTGCTTCTCTGTATTCTATCCCACAAGTGAAGAGTACAAAAACTGAAAGGGACTTCAGACATCTTCCTCTCCCTCTTCAAGTTTTCAGGATTTTCTGTCCCATCTCTCCTTTCACCTAATGACTTGATTTCCTATTTCCTTGAGAAAAGGAGGTTATCACAGGTGATCACCCTCAAGTTCCCAGCACCACAAGTACACACCCCCACGCAGCCTCTTTACCACTCTACTTGGCCTTCTCCCCAGTTACGATGGATGAGAAATCTGTGCTTCAGGCTAAAGACAAGGTCTTCGTACGTGTGCACAGTAGATTCGATTCTTGCGTACTCAAAGACATGGCTCTAACAATTCTCTCTTCCCTCTCCGCAGCATCAATTTTTTCTCTTTATTGGATCACTTTCATCAACATGCAATTTTGTTGCCATTTTCTGTGTCTTAAATAGTCTCTTTCTTGACCCCATTTTCACTTTTAGATACTGTCCTGCCCCTCTGGCCTCTCCTACAACTAAATTCCTCAAGAGTTATCTGTACTCACAGACTCAAATTCTTCTGGTCACACTTTGTTTGAACTTGATTCACTCAGGCTTTTGTTCCTCCTACTCCACCAAAACTACTTTATCAGGGTCCCAAGTAAATTAAACCAATGAGTTTTTAAAACCATGATATGCCTTGATCTATCAGCAGCTTTGGACACACTTGACCACTTCCTACTTTGATATTCATCCTCCACTTGGCCTCTGTCACTTGAATGGTGTCTCTTCTGTTCTTCCTGACATTAGGAACTTGTGTCTTGCTTCTTCTTTCTCTGATTAGTCTATATAGGAATATTTCAATTTTATTAATATTTTCAATTAACCAGTCTTTGGGTTTACCAATTTTTCTCTGCTGCTTTTCTATTCTCTATCTCCTTAATTTCTGTTCTGATGTATATCTTTTCCTTTCTTTGGGCTTACTTTTTTCCCCAGTTTCTTATGGAGCAAATTGAGGACACTGATTTCAGACCTTTCTTCTCTTTCCAAAAGCTATGTTTAGTTCTTACATTACCCTAGACTTACTGCTTTAAGTGATAGCCCATTAATTCTGGTATGTTGTGTTTTCATTTTATTTAGTGTAAAATACTTTCTAATTTCACTTTCACTTTTAATTAATTAATTAATTAATTTATTTATTTAATTTGGTACCGGGGATCGAACTTGGGTCCTTGCGCTTGTGCAGCAGGTGGCGAAACCACTGAGCTAAATCCCTGGCCTCAATTTTATTTTTGATACATGGATTATCTAAAAATTTGGGAGATTTTTGAGTTAATTTTCTGTTATGTATTTGCCACTTTAATTCCACGGAGTCAGAACAGACTTTGTGTTATTTGAATCCTGTTAAATTTATTGATGCTTGTTTTATGGCCTGGAATGTGGTCTACTTTAGTAAATGTTCCATGAGTACATGAAAAGCATGTGTATTCTGCTGTCTCCAGGTAGAGTATAAGTGCCAGGTCAAGGTAGTTGATACTATTGTTCCACTCTAGTTTTTCCTTACTGATTTTTTGCTTATTTGTTGTATCAATTTTGGAGACAGGGTTATTGAATTCTCTGACCATAATTGTAAGTTTGTCTCTTTTTCCTTGAAGTTCTGTCTTTCTCCAACTTTCTCCTCCGCCTCTTTTTAAAACTTGATTATTCTTGGTCTGTTTCTCTTTCATATGGAATTTATCTTAGCTTGCTGAGTTCTGTGAAATGCTCATGTCTAGAATTCCTTTAAAGATTACTTGGGAGGGATTATCTTTTTAGTACTGTATCTTCTTATACAGGAATACAATAGAGTGCCCCATTTATTTAGATCTTTGACTTACTTTTAATATAATTTTATTTTTGTTTTTTGTTTTGTTTTGTTTTGTTTATTGGTACTGGGGATTGAACTCGGGTCCTTGCACTTGAGGGGAAAGCAGCGGAACCACTGAGCTAAATCCCCGGCTCTTTGACTTACTTTTTACTAATTTTAATATTATATTATATGAAATATGTGCAAAAGAAATCCACTCATCAAATACTTATCAAATCACTATTGAGCACCAGGCACTGTTCTGGGCCCAGAGGATGCACGGAGGACTGGTCCATGTCATCCTGGAGTATGGTTTTTACAGGCTCAGTAAACGGGCACCAAGAAAGAATTTTAACCTGCCAAAGACTGAAACTAGGCCCATATCTATCACCATGCACTAAACTAAGATCAAAGTGGATTAAAGATATAAATATTAAGACAGAAACACTAAACTTGCTGGAAGATAAGTTAGGTAGAACTCTTGAAGA
>NW_004624808.1:9397761-9425227 GCF_000247695.1 Heterocephalus glaber
GGGCTAGGAATGGGGAAAAAATAAGAACCAAGATGCATTATGTAAAGGTACAGTTCCCAATGAGAAATGTAATTGTGTTGTATACCTACAATGCACCAATAAAAGAATTTAATACAAAAAAAAATTCTAAGGAAAGGCAAAGAAACTAGAATAGCTAAACAATTTTGAAAAATAATTTAATTGGGAAGAATCACTTAATATGGTATCAAGGCTTATTGCACAATTAGCCTGAATAATACTGATAGAGAGATGGGTACATTGGTTAATGAATGATAAGAGATAACCCAGAAATTGACCCACATAAATATGCCCAATTTGTATTTGACAAAGATACAAACAAATTCAATGGGGGAAGGATAGACTTTTCAACAAATAGTGTTGAAGTAATTAGACAGCCACGGACAAAAAGAGGAACTTGGATTTGTAACTCATACCAAATAAAAAAATCAACTTGAAGTGGATTGTAGACTTAAGCACAAAACATAAAACTATAAAGTTTGTTTTAAAAAAGAACATTACTAGAACACAAGTCTAGGTGAATGGTCTTTTTATTTTGTTCCTAACATTTTCTACTTATCAAGTGAACAGTTTTTATTCTTGATACCAAAAATATGATCTACAAAAGGAAAATTTGACAATTGTGACTTCATGAAAATCAAAAACATTTGCTGTCTCAAATACTATATTAAGAAGATACAGAGTGGGAGAAAATATTTGCAAGTCTCATATTAGAAAGTAACTAGAATATATGAAGAACTTTAAAAATTCAACAATAAGTGAAAAAAGCAGTTAAAACTGTCAAAAGATCTGAACAGATACCTCACTAAAGGAGATATACATATTGTAAATAAGCACAGGGGAAGATATTCGGGATCATTAGCCATCAGGGAAGCCCAGGAGAGATAATAAGAAGTAGGGAGATAGATCTTTCTCAAATGAGAAGGGGGTCAAGAGATGGAGGGAGGGAGAGGGGATGAAAAAGGAATTAACATGTGTCATGTACACATATCAGTTCCACCCAAAGAACGTAGACGAACATAGACATTTGTACTACAAATACGTGCTAACAAAAAATAACCACAGTGAGACATCACTACACACAAATCATCAGGGCTAAAATAAAAATAGTAGCAACACCAAATGCTGACAAGGATGTGGACAAACTGAATTATGCCTACTGTATTGGTGGCAATGTAAAATTCTATAGCCACTCTGGAAAATAGTTTGGCAGGTGCTTTAAAACTACAAATGAGCTTACCATATCATACGGATATTACACTTGTGGGTAATCCCAATCAAGTCCTAATAAAGACTTATGCTCACACAAAAACTAGTAAACAGATGTTCATAGCAGCTTTATTCAGAATAGTTTCAAACAACAGATAACCAAGACCTTCAGTGGATATATAGGTAAGCCAACTGTGCTACATCTACAGCATGGAACACTACTCAGCAACACAAAGGAATGAGCTATTTGTTCAAGTAACAATTTGGATATATCTCCAGGAAATTATACTGAGTTGAAAGAAGCCAATCTCCAAAGGGCATGTACTGCTTTATTCGGTTTATGTAACATTCTTGAAATAAGAATATTACAAAGATGAGAAATAGATTAGTGGTTGCCAGGAGGTAGGAACGATGGGAAGAGTGATGTGGATGTAGTTACAAGGGGAAAACAGGAGGAGGGAGATTTTTGTGGTAATAGAGTAGTTCTCTACCTTAATTGCAGTGGTGGTTATATAAATGTACATATCATAAAGTGACCTACCTATAGTGTACACATTGTCAAGCTTCTGGTTTTGATATTATATTATGATTATGTAATATTTAACCACTGGGGAAAACTGTGTAAAAGGTATTCAGGATCTTCCTATACATTAAAAAAAGTTTCTGTAAATCTACAATACCTTCAAAATAAAAAGTTAAGAAATATTTGTTAAACAAATGAAAGTTTGGGACCAAGCTGGAATCTGTTGATTTGTCTAATTGTAAAGTTAAACTGCATAATTATGGTAAGAATCTATTAAGTGTTTGGTCTAAGCCAGGTCTCATTAAGCAGCTTGCCAGATGCTACATAGTCTTAAAGTGTAGGAGGTGGATCCAAGTTTGGTTGCAAGTGTGTACTTTTAATCACTGTGCTAATTCTCTCTGAATCATATGGAAGGGAGAGAATCATGCCAATATTTAGAGGGAAACAATGGGAACAAGAGGGAAGGCAAAGACAGAAAAAGAAACATAGAGTCATATATTTAACTCATTGTGGCCAGAGAAATAAACATTAAATTCACACTAAGACAAGCCAGTACAGCTACTAGATTGGTCAAAACTAAAAAGTCTGACAATAGTGACTAATCAAGATGTGGAGTACTGGATATTCTAATGGAATTCACTGGGGTTTGGAGAGTGTAAATTGATAGTCACTTTGGAAAACAGGGATTGGCCAGTTAAAGTGAACATGTACATACTCTACACCTAGTAATTCCACCTTAGGTATGTGCTGTGATAAACTTTGCACCAGGAGACATTTTTAATAGAGCTTTCTTTATAAAAACAAAAAACTATGACTGATGCAATTGTACAGCAGAAGTAGAATGGGTAAATAAAATGTGGTGTGGGAAATAAGGAGTCAGACGATTGAACAAAATAAACCAATGAGGCCTACTGAACTTATATAAAACAATCTACTCAGCAATAGAATACATTCTTCACAGATGAACATGGAACACTGTCTAAGAGAATCCATATGTTATGCCACGAGGCAAGTCTCAAAACTTTAAAAGACTGAAATCATGCAAGTATCCTTTCCAATTGCAATGGTAACAGGCTGTGAATCAATAACAAAAGAAAAACTAGAGAATCTATAAAATCTTGTAAATTAAACAACTCACTAAAAATAGTCAAAAAGAAATTACAAGAGAAATCAGAAAGTACTTAGACACAAATGAGAATGACCACACAGCATATTAACAGTTAGAGGATGCACTGAACACAGTGTTCAGAGGGAAATTTATAGCAACAAAAATCCACATTTGAAAAAGAAGAAATATTTCAAATAAATAACCTAACTTTACACCTTGAGCAGCCAGAAAAACAAAGCAAACTAAACCCAAAGATGGTAGAAGGAAGGGAATAACACAGGTCTCACTTGAGATAAATAAAACTTAAGAGGCAAATGATAGGAAGAATCAAGCAATCTAGTAGTTGGTTCTATGAAAAGATCAACAAAATTGACAAACCTTTAGAAACAATGACAAGGAAAAAAAGACAGAACATACAAATAAAAACCGAAATGAAAGTGAGATTATTGCCAACTTTGAAGAAATAAAAAAGGATCATAAAAGAATGATACAAACCTTTGTACCCCAACGTATGAAATAACCTATATAAAATGGGCAGATCACTAGACACATACACATTTTATGTACACAGATATAGAAAAAATGGAAAATATCAACAAACTGTAACAAGTTAAAAAGACTGAAAAATACCAAATAAGCTAAATTAAAATTCAACAACAAAAAGACAACCTAAATTTAAAAATGGGCAGAACAGGCGAGGTGCACATCTGTGGTTCCACCTACTGGGAGGTTGAGGCTGAGGTAGGAGAATCACTTGCGCAGAGGATGCTGGGGTCAGCCTGGGCAACATCGTGAGAACCCTTCTCTTAAAGAATGGGCAAGGACCCATTTTTTTTTCCAAAAATGATATACCAATGACCAGCAAGCATATGAAAACATACTCAATATCATTAGTCATTAGAGAAATGCAAATCAAAACCACCATCAGACATCGTCATGCCTGCAGAGGTGGTAATAATAAAAAAATCAGGAAACAGGAAGTGTTGGCAAGGTTCAAAGAAACTGGACCCTTTGTACATAGCTGGTGCTAATGTAAAATGGAGTGGCCAGTGTAGAAAACAGGTTGGTAGTTCGTTAAAAAGCTAACCAGAATTACCATATGATTTAGCAGTTCTGCTTCTGAGAACCCCCCAAAATCGAGAAGAGTGATTCAAATAGATATTGTACACCAATATTCATTGTAGTATTATTCACAAGAGCCAAAAAGTTAGTGACAACTCCAGCGTCCAACAACAGATGAATGGATAAACCAAATGTGGTACAGCCACACCATGGAATATTATGCAGCTGTAATAACAAGGAATGAAGTCATGATGTATGCTACTATATGGATGAGCCTTGAACACATTTTGTTAATTAAAATAAGCTATATACAAAAGGAAAAATGGTTCCACGTATACACTTGCAACATTGTCTAGAATACTAAACTCATACAGAAATAAAGGAAATTAGAAGTTAGTGGCTGGGGAAGGGGTGTATTGTGGTACAGTGAGCTACTGTTCAATGGTTGCAGAGATTCTGTTCAAGGTGATGAGAAAGTTTCAGAAGTTGACAGTGGTGAATGGTGTACAATGTTATGAATGCAATCAATGCCACTGAATTAAATACTTAGGAATGTTTAAAATGCAGGCTCAGAAAAACAGTACCACATGTTTTCATTCATATGTGGAAACTAAGAAAGTTGATCTCATAGAAGTTGAGAGTAAAATAGTAGTTACCAGAGCTTTTGAGGGGTGCAAGGAAGAGAGAGATGGAGTAGGATTGGTTATCAGGTATGAAAAAATAGTTACATAGGAGGATTAAATTATAGTATTCCATATAGCGTAGTGGGGTAACTAACATTGACAATAATTTATTGTATATTTCAAAGTAGCTAGAAGAGATGATTTTGAATATTCCCAACACAGAGAAATGATAAATGTTTGAAGTGACATTTATGTTAATAACCCTGATGCAATCACTGCACATTGTATGCCTGTGTCAAAGAAGCACACTGTATCCCATGAATATACATGATCACTATGTGCCAACTAAAACCTTAAAAATAGTGGCAATGGCAAATTACATATATAAAACCAAATTTTAAAAAATGTGATATAATCATGTAATCATACTATACAGCAATGAAAATGAATGAATGACAGCTATTCTTATTAATTGGGATAAATTGCACAATGTTATTTTTTTCCTTTTCTCATTTTTATTCCTTTCCCTTCTTTCCTTTCCTCTACCCTTTCCACTTCCCCTTCCCCTTTGGACCTTTCCTTCCTATTTCACATTATCTATTCTACATTTTGACCCTTATGTACACTTTCAGTTTCTCACACCAGAGAAACTCTTCGGTATTTACACATGTGGGTCCTATTTGTTTCACTTAAGAGTATGGCCTCAATCGCACAATGTTATTGACAGAAGTGAGTTACAAATGATCATGTATTATAATTTCATTTCCATAAATTTCAGTCATAAGCAAACAACTACATTGTTTAGCAACACATATGCAGGTTCAAATACATAAAGGAAAGCAAGAGAGTAGTTACCGGAAAAATCAGTAGAATGGTTAATGGAGAGCAGTGTGGTGGCTTGGCGGGAGTCTGCTGCCATGTCAGCAAGTGCTGTTTTTCATGTCGGTGGTGACCACATGGGTGTCTGGTTCACATTTGCTGTTTCAAATGTGATGTTGTCCACGTCACCAGAATGCCTGTTAGAAAGGCAAAAGTCAGGCTTCACCCCAGACCTGTGTTTCAACAGCTCCCCTGGTGATTACTGTGCGAGTTAAAGCATGGAGGAGCATTACTGTGAACTTTGCTATGCCTCACGCACTTCTTCTCAAGGTGAGATATGTATTAGGACTTAAGAAAACATGGTCCTAGTTTGTTTCGGGTTCCATCAGGCTATTATCCCAACAGTTGTCTACCTGCTGTAAGTAGAGTAGTTATGCATACAATAATATTGATAATGCTAATAATGAACATGAACTGCCAGACACACATATTATTTCACGGAATCTTGAGGCAGTCTCAGAGCGGATTCCCTTGATGTCCTCATTTTACACATAAGAAGACGCAGAAAGGTCAGGGGGCCGATCTGGGATGTGGGACGCTTCTGCTAATCTTGAAAACCCTCATTGCTCACAGGCGTGAATCGCGGGACTGGCGGAGCAGGAAGGAGGGCCATTGGGTAGTTGGACAGCTGTCCTGGTCTCAGAGAGTGAGGGCGCCACATCCACCTCGAGGCCTGGGGTGGGGGAGGCGAGGGCCGGTCCCCGCGGCCACCCCGGGACCTGCCACTGCCAGAGGGGTCTACGGGCTGTGCCTCCGGGGTCCCTCCCTCCCGCCCTGCGTGCCCAGCCCGCTGCCCTCAGTGGGCTGAGAGGTCGCGGTGACGAGGTTGCGGTTCTGTCCGCCGGTCCTGCCACAGGCTCCCTGACACTGCACCCCGCTACACTTGGGGCACACCCCCGGAAAGCCTTCGCAGCCCAGTACGATCCTGCGCCCTTGCCACCCACTCAAAATCCCGAGCCTTCCACAACCTGTTCCCAGCCAGGGCCTGGCAGGTGGCACCGAGGTGAAGCTGGAGCGATTTGGGTGAGCAAAGTGGCAAAGGTCGCTGGAACGCGTGGTGAACAGCGCGGGTGGGGAGAACACCGGGGAGTTCTTTTCCCCAAAGAGGAGCAGGCTCTGCCCGGCCAGAGCCCAGGCCACTGTTTGTGCCCCATTGCTCCTTTGCCACCACCATTTCGGAAACTTCTGGGCTCTGTAACTGCTTGACTGTCGGTGACTTTTATGCATAATCCCCTCATAAATAGCTGTACTTTTCTCATGCCCACTCCCTCAATATCTTTTCTGCACAAACTCAATGGGAATGAATCACAACAACTATAATGAAACGTATTTGGCTTTTAAAGACGCTATGAAAATTACCTTGGTTTCCCACTTAGTGCCCTTGGTTAACTGAACAATATCCAGCATTATTTTCCAAGTGTAAAATTATCTGTGATGAGATGTGAATGAGAAAATACTATTCTTGAGGAAAAGCTTTAAGTGCAAAATGCTTTTAAAAACCAGTACCGTAGACGGTTACTTACTACAGGAAATGATACGATTTTCCCAGTGATTTATTATTCATTACAATTACAATGAAAGATGTATGATATTAGGACTTAAAGTGGAATGAAGTGTTCTTTCTTCAAGTTTTACAAATCCAGCTGTTTGTTTTCCGTATTTGTGTATGCCTATTAATTTTAATTACACTAATAATTTCCCTGGATTCTTAAATTTACATTAGCTTTTAAAGTATAGACAAAACATTTCTCATATAATTTAATCATTTGTGCAAATGGCAGACAAGAAAGTTATTAGCTTGTATTGTAATTATTGTAGCCCATGTTTTGAGCTCATTTGTACAATTGCTAAATTAATAATTATCATTTACGTAAGCAGATTAGGTCATCTGCACTCATTTACAATTATAATTCAGAAATGATTAGATGTTCTTCAAATTTCTCAATTTCTTTAATGCCCTTATTAAAATTGTACACTAAAGAATTTTCCAATTAAGTCTATTATCATAAGTAAATTTGGCTTAGTACATATAATTACTCCCATGCTATTGCATATAAATTTTCAATTAATCCATGTCTTTTCTAAAGTGTATGGCAAAACAAGTTGATTGTCATAATGTTATTTCCAACACTTGCTTAAAAGCCATCCTTGTTAAAATTCACCAAACCCTTATGAATAGTATAAGAAATTGTTCTATTAAATAGGTAACACACCAGGGATAACTTGAACGTTTCTTGCTTATTACAGTGATGTGTAGGTTGTGGAAAAAAAAACATTTGACTCATTGAAAAGATTCTTTGATCCCATAGAATTCCAGGGAATATTTAAAATATTTAAAAACCACACAACATTGAAAAGATATTGACTAATTTTGTATAATAAAGACAATACATATTCATTATATGGCACTTGGAAAATACAGAAATGAGAAAGGAAGGAAAATGATTGTATGTTATTTCACCAACCAGAGACAATCCTTGTTAACATTTGGTTTTTATCTTTGAAGTCTTTTAAATGGCTTTTTATTTATCCATTTGTGTCTGTGGTATGTAGTAATAAGATTTGGGCTATATTGTACATATGAATCTGATGAAGAGAACAATGTTTTCTTCCATATTTTCTGCTACAAAACATTTTTTTATTTATTATAAAAGTTCTATACCTTGAAGAATTTCTTTGTAATCAAAGGTATTCGAATCCCAGCACTCATACTTACTAGCTGAGTGATCTTGGAGAAGATACTTAATCATTCCCTGCCTCAGTCTCTACGTTAGTAAAATAAAGCTAATGATGGTGCACCTAGTTCAGAGAGTTGTGAGGATCCAATGAACTGATTTAGTAGAAAGCTCATGTAACAGTGCCTGGCATGTAGTGAGTGCTATGTGTTTTCTGTATTATGTTACTAGCTTTGTGTGGTTTAGCTAATTCCATTGCCACAAAGGTATCCAAGTCTTCGAGATTTTATTTAGGCTAATGATATTATTACTGTAAGAAAACTGAGATTTTCAGGTGGTACATGATGAACAGTATGTCTACTCTGGATATGCTACATGAAGACTGGCCGTAGGTGTGGAGAATGGGTGGTAGGGAGAAGAGACAAACAGGAGACTACTTCAGAGCCAGTGTAGAAAGAGTGGAGATTAAAAGATACTTTTTTACATAGAGAGGTATTAACAACAGGTTTTCCCAGGGTGCCAGAACTACCACTTGTTTTATGAATGTTCTGAAAGTAAGAGTATGTATTTAAATTTCTGTTTTTGCAATAACAGTAAGTTCTTGATCTTAGCCAAAAGGCTGAGAAGCGATTAACAGTAGTTCTTCTATTAGTAAAATGTCAGATTAATGGACAAAAACTAAAGGGAGCTCCTACTAGTTAGCACACAATAGCTACAAAATAAAAAAATTTAAAAATGCACTTTACTGATATGTAACTTACATACAGTGGACTTCACCAATTTTTGAAGGTTGCAGTTTGATGAGTTTTGATGAAGATATTCACCAGGGTATCAAAATTACATTCACCCTTACATCAGGTGAAGACACAAAGAACCGCTGATCTTTTCTCACTTAGTTTTCATTTACATCATCTAGGTTTCACATGCAGATGCGCCTCAGTTTACCATGAGATAACATCCCTGATGACGCTACTGTAAATTGAAATATCCTAAATGAAAAATGCACTTAGTAGACCTAGCCTACCTGTCATAGCTGGTTTTCTTGTTGCTGAGACAAAATACCCAACACTCAAAGTTAGTTTCTTTCAGCTCACCATCTGCAAACCAATCCATGAGCTACTTTAGTAATCACACACCCTAGGTCCCAGCATCACACACTCCAGATCCAGCCACCTCCGAAAAGCCTCACCTATGATCACTTGAGGCTTTGCGGGGACGTCTAGACACGAGCCATAACACTATTGGACAGTGCAGTCAACTCTAGTGGTGTCCATTGTTTCTCCTGGTGATCTGGTGACTGATTGGGAGCTGAGGCTCGCTGCTGTTGCCCAGCATAGAGAGAGAAGATTGTATTGCATATCACTATCCCAGGAAGAGATCGAAATTCAAAATTCAAAGTGTGGCCTTTACTGAATGCATATCACTATCATTGTAATTTTGAACTATCATAAGTTGGGAATCATTTGTAAATGGAATATTATATAGTAAGTACTCTTTTGTGTGCCTTCCATTGTTCAAAATGTCTTTGAGATTTATCCACATTGTATCATGCTTCATTAGTTTATTCCTTTTCATTGCTGAATGTTATCCCATTGCACCAAATGCACCATGATTTATTTGCCCATTCACTGGAATAAATGATGAATATTGGAGTTTTTTCCTGTTTCGAATGATAGATGAGTAATATATTGAAGCTGCTATGCCTGAGCTGATCGTGCATTCCCCAGTGTTACGGTTTCTATCTAGATGTTCCCCAAGAGCCTCCTGTGCTCATGGGTGGGACTTGTGGGAAGTGACTGGATTATGAAGGTTTATAGCTGACTTGCTGTTAGGAGGTGGGGTCTGATCAGAAGAAGTGAGTCACTGTGAGTGTGACCTGGGAGAGTATGTTTCCCTTCCCAGCTCTCCCTTTCACTCTCTCTGCTTCTTGGCTGCCATGAGGAGAGCAGCTTTCATCCTCAGAGATCCACATGATCCATACTCATTCACAGATCACCATCCTGATCTACCTGAAGCCAGATGACCATGCAAAGACTGAAGCTCCTAAAACACGAGCCAAAAGAAAGACTTCTTCCTTTAAATTGTAGATGATGAATATTTTGTCCCAGGAACAAGAAAGTGAATGAGATACCCAGTGACTTCTCAGGGTAAGAAAGATGTGGATCAGATCCAATGTTGTCACTTTAAGTTCAGTATTGTTTTGTTCCTTAACATCTTACACTTTTCACTCTATAGACATGCCTATAAGGCAGATAAATTCAGTGTTCTTTTCCCATTCTTCACTTGTATAGTCATGGCTGTTCAATTATTTGTTACGATGAGCTATCTGAATTTTATTCCAGCTTCTCCCAGAGTTCCACTTTCTCTTTCCATTTTGAAGTTCCCAGCTGCTTTACCCTTAAAACTGACTTCAATCTCAGCTTTCACTTCTTTTCCATTATTCCCAAATAAATTTCCAACCTAGTCTGTTACATTACTAACATGGAGCCTACTATTTTGCTCTTCTGATATTAACAATCAACATTTTAAAACTAGAAATGATCACTTCCTTTAGCTATCCACTTCCTCATCTCCCTTATCCCATTTATCTGAGTGGCCATAATATTTTTTTTCTAGATCCAGTGGCTCTAAATCTTGGTGATTTCAAACAGTATTCCACACCTTATCCAGTATCCAGGTAGTCTCCAAGTCCTGTTTCATTTCCTGTAGATACTTTTTTCTGTTTAGTTGTATTGGCACCATTACAATGCTTTTGCTTCATGCACTTCATTCACGGTCTAGCCGAAGACCACTTCCCACCCACCAACCACTATCAACCACTGTTAATGCCTTTCCTGGCTGCAGCTCTCAATAATTTTTTTTACCAGGAAACAATCTGTTCATCTTAATTTAGGACTTGATTATATACTTTTCAGAATGTTTAAGCCACACATTGCTTGCTGTCTCTCCTCCTTTACTCTCAACCAAAGCCCACTATAATGACTTCCCATTTCACTTTGGTAAAATCCAGACTCCTTTTCATGGTCTACAAAATCCTATGATATGGCCTTTTCCCTATTTGTCTATTCTTATCCCCAGTTGCTCTACCTACTGCTTATTACTCTGCGGCCACACAGGCCTTCTCAATTCCTCGATTGTTGCTAAACTCTTTCCCACCTCTAGATGCTTGACCTGGTTGTTCACTTCCAGCCCACTTCCAAATCTTTGTCCAACTTCCACTCTTCCTTCAGGTGTCAACTTAAGTTGCACTGACCCAGAGAAGCTGACTCTGGTTCTTGTGTCAATTAGCCTCTGTGGTTTGTCTTTTTCATCAAATCCTACTCTTCATTGAAGGTTTCATCAGAGCTTATAATTATATATTTATCTGTGATGTTAAAAACATCTACTCAATAGACTAAGATCATAAAGGTAAAGACTCTGTCTCCTTCGTTTCTGAATCATTAACACTTAATGCAATTCTTGGCACATAGTAGGCACTCAAGACAAACGCTAATTGAATGAGAGATGTTCAGCTGTACCAGAAAGTTTCTTATTTATCTATCCTCTTAATGAAAACTAGATCCTACTTACCCTAAGCCATGCAATCCCTAAGCCCTATATGTGGTGTAGACTAATCTTATTAAGTTGTTTTGACTGGAGAATTAGCAGACACCCACTCCTGGTTTTATTAGGTGAGACTATTCCAGTCATTTGTATTAATTTTCTATAGTGTTTCTGAGAATTTCTGCTGGAAATAGCTATACGTTTTCCTTTAATGTGCTTACTGGCTGATCCTTACTACACTCCACTATCCGAGCCCTACCACTGTCACCAGTGCCATTTGAAAACTATGCTTTGACTTGCTGCAGTCAAGTCAAATCATGACTCTAAGATTTCATTCCTTCTGAAAAACATTGAATATTTTAGACTCAAATGTTCAAATGTATCTCTTTGGAAATTTTACACTCCCCTTTTTCAATAAAGGCCAGAAGTGTAGGCATTTTGAATTAGAGATGTGAGGAAAAGATTATCTGCACAAAAATCTTCTAAGTCCCACCTTGGGTGGGGAAAGATTATGGGTCATGAGTTGATTGTCCATAGAGGACAGAGAAGGTAATTTATTAGAATTGCTGTCTTTGATACAAGCCCTTCCTCACTTTCCCTGTCCTTTTAGGTCTGCATTTCTTTGTCCACTCACAATACATGTCACATGAGGATACAGCTTAGCATAGTGGTTAAGACTTTGAACTCTGGAGCCAGAAGGTTTGAATCCTTGACTTCAAGAAACTTTAGGTGTGTAATCTTTGGTAAGCTACTTAACCTGGCTGTGTACTAGTTTCCTTATACCTAAAGTGGGGGTGATGAAAAATGGGGATAATAAAAGTAACTACTTCATAGAGTTAAAAGTTGATACAAGGAACTTATATTTGTGGTGCTTGAAACAGGGCTCAGCATATGGTAAGTACGCAATTACATTTTTTTGTTTTCACTTTAAGTGAAGCTCTTCCTCTGAAAGAGTGTATGCATAGGAATTTGCCCTTCCATTCTTAACATTGGACATTTTTGAGTTCAAAAGGCATGAAAATGATGGCATGGAATTGGTATCATCTAGTGTAAGAGTTCATCCATTTCTTTCCGATCTCCACAAATGAAAAAATTTAGCCATCAGCCTCATCATTCCTCTTATGTGTAAGGTGCTAGCAGGGAGTTATTGAGCACTGGAATCAAAGATGTTCCCTTTTTGTCTCTAGTGCTTTGCAGATACCCAGGAGCTTTTTGGACAGATCCAGGCATACACCAGTCCATGAATCGCCTATACTGAGGGCATGGACCCAACTGTTTATGATTGATCTAACATCCTGTTTTGCCCAAGATATTCCCAGGCTGGGCACTGCAGGTCCTGTGCCCCAGGAAATCCTCCAGTTCCAAGCTAACTAGGACAGTTGGCCCCCATATTTGTCACCGCCTGGTACTTGCCCTGACATGCCTCTCAGAACTTGTTAGATTGTATGTGGATCTTTGCTACAAAGCTATTGAGCTTACCTGTGGTCTAGGTGAGAGTTAAACTGAAATTTGATATGCCCTATTTCATGCCACCTTGCCACTTGTACCAACTTCCGGCAACTTGTTGTTTCTTCTAGAAATAGAAGTCATGCAGTGATGTTGCTAGAAGGTACTTTTTTATACTGGAGTAATGGTTTACTTTTTGTGGTAAAACTTGACTTCAGCAAAAGGGAATACAACAAAACCTTATTCTCTTTATTCTCTCTTCCCTTAATTTTTTATTGAGATATAGATCCCGTGCAATAAAACATCCCTTTTAAAACATGAACCATTCAGTGGTTTGACTATACTGTATCTCCACTATCTAATTAAAGAATATTTTTATAACCCCAAGAAGAAAACCTGTGTTCTTTAACAGTCAGTTTCAGTTGCCCTACCCTCATATCACAGGCCCTGGAAATTACTGAAATACATTGCGTCTGTATAGTTTTTCCTCTTCTACACATTTCATATAAATGGAATAATGCAACATGTGGCCTCTTGTTTCTGGTTTATTTCATTTAGCATAATATTTGCATGATTCATCCAAGTCGCACAATGTATTAGTAATCCAATCATTTATATAGCCAAATAGTATCCCATTGTATGGATGTATGATATTTTGTTTTTTCATTCATCAATTGACAGGTGCTGAGTTGTTTCTACTTTTTGGTTATTATAAAAATGCTGCTCTGCACATTTGTATACATTTTTGAGTGGAGAAGTGGTTTCATTTCTTTGTGTTGAACTTTTTGAGAAACTGAAAACTTCTTTCCAAATGGCAGTTCATTTCATATTCCCACCAGCAGTGCATGAGAGCTCTGACGTCTCCAATGCTTATTATTGTTTCACTTTTATTTTTTTCATTATTGGGGATTAGTCCAGGCTTCACACATGTTAGACAAGCATTCTACTACTGAGCTACACTCCCTGGTCCTTGCCTCACTTTTGGATTATATGTATCCTGAGGACATGAATCAGTATCTCATTGTAGATTTGATTTGCATTTCCCTCCTGGCCTCTTTTCAAGGAAGTGAGCCAGATCTTGTGAGTCTGGACTAAGTGCGTTGTTATAAAGCAAGGGCACCTCACATGCTTTGCTCCTTCTGCATGTGGTTGCTTCCTTTCTGCTTCTCTACCATGCTGTGACATAGCCAGGAACCCTCACAAGGATTCTGGAGTTTTGCTGTGTGTAGCCTCCAGCCACCAGAATGATACATCAAATAAACCTCTTTAATTGAAAAGTTGCTCAGCCTTAGATATTTTGTTACAGCAACATGAAATAGACTATGGCAATATTCAACATAAGAATTGCAAAACATACACCCTGAAATTTATTAAAAGAGATTAAAGTATACTTAATGAAACGATATCTCATGTTGATTAATTGGAAAACTTAATATTATTAATATGACAAAAGTCCCCAAATTGATACACAAATTCAAAACAATTCCTATCAGAATCCTAAACTGGTCTCTTTATAGAAATTGGCAGTCTGCTCTCAAAATTTATGTGGAAATTCAAGGAACCCAGAAACTCCCAAACTGTCTTGTTTTGTTTTTGAGACAGGGTCTTGCTATGTAGTTCAGGCTGGCCTTGAAATCACTACATAGCACAGGCTGACCTCTAACTTGCAGCGATCCTACCTCAGCTTCCCAAGTTCTGAGATTACAGGCGCACGCCAGAGCGCCCAGCTCTAAAACCATCTTGAGAAAGGAAAATAACGTTGGAAGATTCACATTTTCTAATTTCAAAATTTATTACAGAGATAATAGTTAAGATGGTGTGGTACCAGCATAAGGATAAAAATACAGATAAATGGAATAGAATTGAGAGTCCAGAATACACTTATTTATCCACAGCCAACTGATTTTGTTTTGTTTTGTTTTTGGGTACCAGGGATTGAACTTGGGACCTTGCGCTTGCAAGGCAGGCAGTGGAACCACTGAGCTAAATCCCCGGCTCAACAGCCAACTGATTTTGATAAGTGTGCCAAGATCCTTCTGTGAGGAAAGAATAATCTTTTCAACAAATAGTGTTGGGACAAGTGAATGACTACATGCAAAAGAAATCTAAGTTGCCCTTCTTCAACCCCACTGATTCTTTCTTCTTTCTGTTCCACTCTGTTGTTGGTCTCCACATAGGCAGTTTTCATTTTAGTAATTATAATTTTCATCTCTAAAATGTCTATTTTGTACCTTCTTATAATGTCGGTGTCACTATTGATATTATCTGGTGTGAGACATCATGTTCATGATTTCTTTAGCTCTATTGACCTGGTTTAAAAAAATCTCTGTGAACATGTTGGAAATAATTGGTTTAGAGTCTTTGTATACCAAGTCCACTGTCTTGGTTTTCTCAGGGACAAGTTTTGTTGATTGACTCCCTCTCTGTGTATGATACATTCTTGTGTTTCGCATGCCTCATTTTCTTTGTTAAAGTCAGACATTTTATATAATATAATGTATTTAAGTGGAGGAATCAGGTTCTCTCCCTCTCAGGGTTTCTTGCTTTTGTTATTTGTTTTTGTTTTTACTATTTGTCATCGCAGAGACATTTCTGAATGATTTCTGTGAAGCCTGCCTACTTTGTTGTATATGTTCACTGAAGTCACTGTTTGGTTATTGTAGTAGTCAGTTAATAATTGCACAGAAATAAACTTAAATTCCTAGAACTAATAAATGTTCCAATCTTGTCAAAGATTCAACACTTGGTGGGAGGGGAAGGGAAAAGGAAAGAAGGGAAAGGAAAAATTATGAGAAAAGAAAAAAAATGGAAACAAAGTCTATGTAAATAGGGAAGGGTGGAGGGGGTGAAGGGCATACAGGTAATGGGGAAAAAATAAGAACCAAGATACATCATGTACAGGTACAAGCACCCAATGATAAATGTAAACGTATTGTATACCTAAAATGTACCAATAAAAGAATTTAAGGAGAAAAAAAAAGATTCAACACTTAGCCAGGTGTAGTTAACCTGGCTCTGCCTTTCTCAAATTCATAATCATTTGATAGAAAAAAAGTGACAATACATATGCAATCAGTAATTATTTTTGGTAGTAGCTTATTTACTTGCTCTGAACTACAAGAGTGGTATAAATGGATTCATTAAATATCCAAAGGATTAAAATTCATATTAGAATCCTCAAGTGTTTTATTAACTGGAAGGTAATAAAAATATGTAATAACTAATTTCTAATTGCACTAACTTTGTACTAAACCCAATGCTTCAGGAGAAATAATTCATTATAGTTTGTTATGTGTGTAATTCAGTTTACTGCCTTAACTGTAGTAAGATATCTTTCTGGCATGTTATATTTTGCTCATTAAACTGCTATCTTTCTAAAATAGTTTTTTTTTTTTTGGACCTGGGAATCATGCTTATGGTCTTGCACATGCTAAGCACCCACTCTACCACTGAGCTACAACCCTAGACCTGAGTTGACATTAAGAAATGGCCCAGAGGGCTGGGGATTTAGCTCAGTGGTTCCTCCGCCCGCCTCGAAAGCACAACGACCCAAGTTCGATCCCCGGTACCAAAAAAAAAAAAAAAAAAAGAAGTGGCCCAGAAATGTGAAGTAGTGAAATGTCACTTTCATTTTGACTTAGCTTTGATAATATCCATATAAATTCTTTGATTTTATTTTATTACAGGTGAAGCAGCTTGTGAAAAGCTCATATACGTTTAAGCCACAGTGGACCTAGTCGTAAAAGAGGATTTTAAAGTCTGGCAAACAAAACTGTTCGATACTTGCAAACATTTTGGAGAAAAACTTTCCTGGGCTTAAAGCTGAGAAGTCATTTGAGTAAGTCTAGTGTGCAAATTAATGTGCTGGAGTTTAGTGAAGGAAGGTACGCGGATGTCTCGAAGATTAGCACTTAGGATTAGAAGTGATAAGGAAGGGTGCCAAAGTACAAAGAAAACTGATTGAATTTAATAGTCTCCAAAAGACAGTGTTCCAAATCTTGCTTAAAAATTGCCGGACAGCTTTTTTGGGGGTACCTTGGTGGTTTATAACTTCTGAAACAGCAAGAAGAACCAGAATTGATCTAAGAGAAGAGTCATTCTAAGTGAAAAGAAATGTATATTGGTAACAGTAAAATGTAAATTCTATGTGTAGGGAAATAATGAGGACAGGGGTCAACACACAGTAGAGACTCAATGAGTATTTGTTAGTCAAATTGTATTGAAATTTTTTTATGATGAGAACATACTGGGCTTCAGTTTATTTTTATGTGCATAGGGAAAGGATTTGTTAAGCAAGCATGCATCCTCAACACAAAGAAACATTAATTCCATTGATAGTCTAGGCTGATACTGGGGTTTGAAGAAAATATTTTTGTGTACAAATTTTTTGTGTATTTAGGTTTTCTTACATACATTTTGCTGGAAACTTGGCATCTTGGGTTAAGATGTAGCTCAGTAAAGTACTTCAGTAAGGTAATTTTCAAATGTATAGATAATGGTAACACTCCACAGAGATTTATCTGAATATAGATGTATGCCTCTACATTTCAAGGATAAATGAAGCTAGGGATCTTGGAGACATTTCTAGGTCACAAATGTTCGAGACTTATCTTGTCCTTAGAAAAGTACATTTGTGTTTTAAAAGGTTAAAATAAGAACCTGGATTCCTTTCCAGTTCTCTTGCAAGGAAAAGAGGAGGCAGCTACCTCTTTCTCCTGTATGTAAAGGAGAGAAAATACATTTTCTCTGTTTATTGACTGCAATACAGATTTTGTATGTGTGAGAGATTTGACCTGGTTTTCATTGTGTCATACCAGGGGTGAAAATCAAGGTATGGGGAATTATTTGCTTTTTAACTGAATAACAATAATCTCTCTCTAATCCTGAACACCTCATATGCATTCAGAATAAAATTAATAAGGATGAGTATTATAAACTCAACACATGAGTTGTTTTCAAGAATTGTTGTCACAGCACCATTTGCAAACAACAATGTGTGATTTTTTTAAAGCACTTATGGGATTCTCAAGTACAATACTTGAAAGTAATAACATGGCAGGTTATATAGAAAAAATCCCAACCTTCCATAATTCTGAGTTCTCCCCAAACCTGGCTGGCTACCTAATTAGTGGGATAATTAGGGGGGCTTTATAAAAATTGAAGCTCATTTGAATTATATTGTTCTAAAGAGAAAAAGGCTTTTCTTTGATAATCAGAAGAAAAAGTGCTAAAAACTTGGAGAGTCTTCAGTTTGTTGTTAAGATGATTCTATTTGTTTCTAACCTGGAAAAAACCATTGTTATCAGTTGAGAGACAGGCCTTCCATGCAGGTACAACTACAGATAGTGTTGCATTTCCTGACCACAAACATTTGAAATGACTTAGAAAACTTACATAAGCTTGTTCAATTCGTGGTAAATAAATAAATAAAAAAAATCTTCTATGTTAGGTATTTTTGTTATATTTAGATTCAAATGATAACAAATTGGAGGTCAGCAAATGTGGTTCTGAAAATTCTAGCAGAAAATAACTGACCTATATTTTCATTTTGTTTTGTGTGACTAGCTTCCAACTTACAGGCAAGAATTTTATAGGGAAAGCCATGGGCAAGCATAGCAGCAAGGCACATTAATGCCCCACTCCCTAGGTTCCATCAAGGTTCAGTCTCCTTGGAGCAGCCCATCATGATCTGGCCCAGGTCTATACTTCCCTCTCCATCCCTTCTCATTACTTCTTCTTCTGATGGACTTTCCATTCCTCCGGCGATGGCTAGTTACTTAACATATTGCAGACTTGCTGGATTGTGTCATATCTCCGTGTCTTTGAACATATTGACCTCACTTAGAATGCTCTTCCCACCGTCTCCACTTTTCCTTTTGGGACAAATTCCAATTCTACTTAGGCATGACTTTCTCCTGTGACAGGTCTTGTTGGATTGCACTTCTCCATAAGATCTCCACAACTATATTACTTATACATATGTCTGTTTTTGCATTCATCATCTTATACTATAACTACCTGTGTATATCTCTGGATCCTACAATTCTGTGTCTTATATTCCTTTGCTCGACACAGTACCTGAATTAAAGTAGCCACTCAATAAGTGTTTGTTGAATGAATTAATGAATGGGTGCTTGAATAGAAGCATGGATGGAGACATATCATTTGTTTTTTGGTACTGAAATTAAACCCGGAGCACTCTATCACTGAGCTACATCCCCATCCCTTTTTATTTTTGTTTTTTATATTTTGAGACAGAGTCTTGCTAAGTGACTAAATTGCCCATTCTGAGCTCAAACTTGTGATCCTGCCTCAGTGCTGAGATTACAGGCACACAGCACCACACCAGGCGTATGGTTTTATTTCCATTGTTGTGGCCTGACATAGAAAGAAATAAATAAGAGTTTTTAGGGGATGATGTTAGGATGACTTGAGCAGAGGAGGCCAATATCTTCTGTGCAGCATCCTTACAGAGGCTCAGCCAGCCTGAACACCTCAAGAATGAAGTTTCTATCTCCTGAGTAAATGTGTTCTATTATTGAATAGTTTTTATTTCAATATAGTTTTGTTCATTTGTCCTGTTAATCTGGTTGTACTTTCTTGTTATTTCCATCTATTTGTTCTAGGTTTTGCCTCTGAGACAACACAGACAACTGCACTACTCTTCCATTTCAAATCTTGTAAAAGTCAGCATAGATTTAGCTTAGTCTTCTCATGAGGCCCCAAATTCAGTTACTTCAACCCTTTCTTTATAGCATGGTTTCCACATCTCTCCTCATCCTAGTCATCGTCTTGGTATATTTTCCACCCTTGCTCCTAAATGTAGTACTATATATTGAATCTGATGCTCCAGATGTGCTCTGACCCCCGTCATAAGCTCATAATTTACTGCCTCTGCATACCATTAGCTTGAGAAGCTAATGTAACCCATGCCATCTTTCCCATCCCTCCTGCCACTAATTCACATTTCGAGGGTTTTTCATGTGCTTTTGAAAGGAGTTTCATTTATTCCTTTCATATTTAGGGGATGATCTATCCCTATTATAATCTCAACACGGTGAGTATGGGTTTATAGGCTGGTGAGCAAAAATGTTTCACAAAAGAAACAATAAACAAACTGGTGCGGTAAGATCAGGACAGCATTACCTTAATGCACAAATTGGATTTTCTAGGCAGGCTGGCAATTACCTCCTGTACTGTCACTAGTTCAGCATATATAATAGAAGATGTAGATGGGATAATAAGGCAAAGCTTTTAGCAATGTTTTTGCGTGCACATTCAGTCTGAAGCAACAATCCCACCTTGCACCTCCACACATAAAAAATGACTGCTGCAGTTGGTTTTGCCAGAGCCTACAGGTAAATGATGTGACAGGGCTACCACGTTCAGATGAAAGCCAAGAGACAGCTGTATCTAAACTGTTCCTCTTAGCCCAGGGAACATTAACATGAGCAAGAGGCTCTTCATCAAAACATGAAAAGACAATAAGCACATGGCTTGCTCTTTCAAGGGACACAGATTAAATACCACCCACCTAGGTAGGCACAGTGAAATCTCCTGGCACCAGCCCCAGATCCCATCTTTTCATGTCAAGCTGTTCTTCCACAATTTCACATGTCCATTTAGGCTCCAATTTTGTTGACAAGGAAAGAGACATAAAAATCTCATCCAAAGGAAAACTAGGACTGCTGTCTCACTGTCTTGTAAACTCACAAAGCACATTTAATTAGTTACTTGAATTAAAAATAATGATCACAACACTATATTCTATGTGTATTGATTATTAAAGATCTATATAGGAAAATTTACCCTGCATAAGGCCAGCACACACACACACACACACACAAACACACACACACACACACACACCACACACCACAACACACATACGGAGCATTTTAAGGAAACAGTACTGAGCTTGTCCTGAGGATTTCGATGAGTTTCATTTTAATAATTTCCATAGGTTTGCCTCCATCAGTCTCTTCTCTCAGATATAAGAAGATGGATGCCTCTCAAACCACACACTGCTCAGTGAATAGTGATAAAACATAGTCACAGTTCAAAGTGAATTTCTCCAATCTTACATTTAGAAAGATTATTAAAAAAAGTCTGGCTTCTTGTCAAATGTACATAAATCCATTACCCTTTTCCTTCATTTAGACGAAAACACAAGCTGATGAGTCAGTGGTGTCTGTCATCTGGTATTTCTTCTGTAGACATAAAGTAGCAAATATTTGTTTTCTTACTCTTTGAGTTTTAGGGAGAAGAATTTTTCAGAAATAATTCTGTGAAACAAGGGAAAGTCACTATTGATGGCCTTTCTTATTAATCTACTTGTACTAATTGTTTAATATGCTTTGGCTAGTTAAGAAGTGTTATAATAGACAATGAAGGAATTTTTGACTTAAAATCATACAAAATAGTTACTGATCTTAAGAGTTTACAGAAACTTCAAGACAGAATCCTAAGAATTGTTTGTGTTTCCTGATCATTACATGACAGTCACTGCACTATTTACATATGCATTCTCTTTTTAATTCTTATAAAACACTATGAGATGGATATTGGTACTACCTCCATTTTTCAGGTTAGGAAACTGAGGCCCAGGGAGATTAAGTAACTTTCTCAAATTCACACAACTGATAAATGAGACAGCTGCCTCTTAACTTCTCTACTATCCCGTCTCCATAATTCTGGAGAAGGCAAAACTGAGGGCCAGAGACTAAGCTACGTTTTTCAAGTTGCACAGCTACTTAGTAGGAGAGTCAGGGTTGTGATGACCCTAGCTTTGACTCCTCATGCAATGAACTTTTTATGGCTTCCAGCATCTAAGCTCTTTGGGGAAATGGAGTATGTTCCAGATGGTTGCGCAAATGTTCTTTCTTCAACAAGACCTAAAAAAAAATAAGCTGAGCAGGAAGTCATCTTGGTTCTGTTTTGCAAAGCTTATTAAAAATAAAAGGAAGAAAGAAGCTCTTTTGTCCCTTAAAATAGCCCTATCTGGATACACTGTTGCATCTCAGGCATACTCAAGCAAATGGAAGTGGATCAATAGGGGAGCATAGAACAGTCATCTCTGTGTGGAAAATGAGTCAACAGACTTGAATTCACTGGCTGAATTAGGCACTGCTTACATGGTACATCCATTATTAGGAAAAAGCTAAGCACAGTTGCAAAAATATCTCAATAACTCGGAAAAGCATCTTTAAGAAATAAGAAATATAGTTTGACTGCTATCCCTGATGCTTGAATGTTTATCGATATTTAAGTGAGGCAAACTGAAGCTCTCTGGAATGGATTTGAAGACATGTTTCAGATAACCCAAAGACAGCACTTAGTTTCTGGCCTTATGCAAGATGAGTCCAGGTAACAAACAAAAATCAATGAACTGGGTTTAGCTTCAATATCTAATAGCTACATGCTAGATTTGCTCTCCTGCTTGTCCCCAGGACCCTCCTTCATAGGGTCTCAGCACCAAGCACAGACCATAGCACATGCCAGCGGCTTAACAACTGTTTGCTTTGTCAATGACTGCTGGGTAGTTTGGACTCACATCACCAAGATTTGGAGCACTGGACCCTTCCTTCTAGAAACACTTAGAAAACATTAAAGAGGATATAAAGGAGATATGTACTCTGTTATGAAGAGCTTTGAATGAAACAAAAGCTTTTAAAGTATTTTTTATACTTTACGAGTAGTTTTCCCCTTCACACACTGGTCTTTTTCTACTTCCAACAGGTTTGACTTCCAACAGGTTTGACCGCCCTTGACTGCAGACAGGAAATCCTTTGATGTCCATGCTAATGTGGGAGAAAAAGACCCCTATGTCATGATATGGAAAAGCCACAGTGCTATTGCTGTTCACAATGATATAGCAACGCTACCTCTGGTCCACTGCTTAGCTGATTACAGAAAGAAGCCTCTTGCTACCAATGCTAAGCTGTCTGCACTCAAGGGCAGAAAGCGGTCAGAGAGAAGCTCATTTCTTGAGACAGATGGAAGTAGCAACCGAGCCCTTTGGCAGCCTCCATTCCTCACTTAGATGTCCCCTTGGCTCAGTCTTCCATGAAGATATTTCCTGAACATCATTTGTAAACTTGAAAGGGAAGCATTGATCAGGGCAGTTGTTTCTCTATTTCAGTGAGAAGAGGAGGATTAAAAATAACTTTAAATTCTACCCACTGCTGCCCATTTCTCAGGGCTGTTTGGAGAAGATAAAGCCATTGATGATACCTTAAGACAAGTAAACATTATGCTTCCAAAGAGTTAAAACACCAGTACCTTAAGGTTCCTTGCTTAGAAGCAATACAATAATCTTTAAAACAACAAAAGCAAAGTTAGTACTTGCCAGAAGCATAGATTTCCCTGGCTTTCCTGACACTTTTCTCCTAGCCTCTTCCAGCAATTACACAGCAAGACATGGTTTGAAGCTATGTCCTTCAGTCTTCATGCAGGCACTAAAAACATTGCCTGGGACTCTGAAGCTGCTTCTTTAGGGACAAAAGGACAGTTTTATAAGATAGAAGGAGGGGACTGGAGCTGAGTGTCAGGCTTGCAGGGGAAAAGGGGCAATCTTGGCTCTGGTACTTTCTGCTGTGTGCTCTTCAGCAGGTCTACTGCCATCTCTGGGCTCCAGTTTCCAAACCTATGAAAGGAAGGGACTTGACAGAAATGGTCTCTGATGCCCTTTTGAATTTCAGCTGTTTATGATTCATTATCATTTCTGATTTCCTTATGATGTTGCTCCAGGTGCAACAAATAATAGTTTCACTTGTAGAAAGATAACCAATTTCCAGAGAGCTGGCTAAGTACCAGTTCTATCATAAATTTCTACAGGAAAAGCTGAAGCTCTTTGTTTGGCACTACAACTGCAAAAACATGGGCTAATCAAAATGCCATTTCCTCTCAGTAATTAAAGTATAGGCAAGAAATCCAAGCACAGCCAAAATTGCCTGGCATGATAGTGTATGGGATTGAGTAGTGGGAAGAGCACCAAGTCAGAGTTTGGAGATTAGAATTCAAATGATGGCTACACCACGGATTAGTTGTGTGCTGTTGAAGAAGCCAATTACTCTCTTAGGGCCTCCATTTCTTCATATGTGAAATGATATGGACTCTCCAGCTTATTGTGAGACTTAATTTAGATAATGTAACTAAATCCTCTGGCAAATAGCAGATGCTCAATAAATCAGTTCCTTCCCCTTCCCACCCACTCCACCAAAAGAATACATAGAAAACTCAGCTCCTGCCCTGCTGAACTATATAATCCAGGGATCAACAAGAACAACTTGAGAACAATTAGGCAACAGTGCCAGACAGCAAATGAGTGGTAAAGACCCAAGGAATTCCCAAAAGGCTAAAGTGATCACAGAAGCTTCTTGGAGGAGAGGAGATAGGCTTTAGTAGAATATATTTCATCTTTGCATTTTAAACAATATACATAACACATGTAGGAAGACTTTTGTTGCAAATGTATGGCTTGGAGAAGGTAAGTGATTTGTTTGAATTCATGAAGTTTATGATTAGAATAGCTGGGATTTGAACCTAGGTTTTCTAATTCCAGGTACACTGCTCTTTGCAAAGCAAACAGGTGGAGCCTGGATAGGTAGAAGATTTGGTTAGGGAGGGAGAATATGAGCCATGTGGTGCAGCACAAAAAGACATACAGATGCGGCAAGATCAACCATCAAAGCAGATCTGCCTTATTTTTCCAGCTCAACTTTTACCCCTGCAGATACACTTGCTTGTTGCAATGGATAATGGGCTCTTTCTTTTTCCCAAAACCGTTGAATAGATCCCAGCCCATCTCACCTCCGAAAGGCTTAGTTGCTCCAGTCTTGCTATTTATCACTTCCCATCAATTTCTCCCTATTCACTGAATAACTTTTCAGAATAGTTATCTCTAGCTGCTGCCTTCACTTCTTCACCACTTTTCCTCAGGCTCTCAGTTTCACCAGCCAATCTGAATGACCATTATCAAAGCCAACAACAACATATATGTTTGCCAAACCAATGATTATTTTCAAATCTTGCCTTTCTTCATATCTCAGCAGTAGTTGACATGGTTGATTACACCCCCCTTCTGAAACTACTTTCTTCTTTAGGTATCCAAAAATTCATTTTCTCCTGGTTGTGCTTCAATTTGGTAGTTTCTGCTTACTCTTCTTTTCTCTTTGTTGGATTTCTAAATGTTTTAGGACCAACACTCAATTCTTGGACCCTATTATGGACTGATTTTTTTCCTTCCAAGTCTAGATGCTGAAACCCCAATCCAAGTGCCTCAGCAGGTGACTGCATTGGAAATTAGATTCTTTAAAAAGTGATTGAGTTAAAAATGAGTCCATTAGGCTGGGCCCTAACCCAGTCTGACTGGTGTCATAAGAAGGGGAACTGTGGACCCACCGAAAGGAAACAGGGTCACAGGCACAGACACAAGACTGCGTGAGGATGAACTGAGAAGACAGCCATCTTTGAGCCACGGAGAAAGGCCTCAGAAGAAACCAAGCCTGACAACACCTTGACCTTGGTCTTCTATTATCCAGCACTGAGTGAAAATACATTTCTTTTGTTTAAGCCATAGTTTGAGACAGTTTGTTATGTCTGATTAGGTTAACACAGACATCTTTCTTTCCTGTTTTCAGTGTCTATCATCACTATCTTTCTGATTTTGCCTATTCCCTTGGTTCTAAATGCCATCTATTTGCTGGTAAGTCCCAAATTTATCTCTAGTCTGTCCATTTCCATTTCCGCTTCTTATAACCAATTATCTACCCTCCACATCTCCATTTGGAAGTCTAATGGGCATCTTAACTTAATGTGGCAAAAAACAGAATTTTCTGACTCTAAGACTCAGGCTTTTAACCAGTATATTAAATTAGAGCTATTTCCTTGTACATTTCTATTAATGTAGACTATGATTGTGCTATTAGGTTTTTTTTTTTTTTGGTCTATTTATTTTTTGCTTTTATCAAAATGCTGGTGACTCATACTGTACTTGAGATGTTTTTCACTTGGAGTGCTGTCAAGAGGAATATTCTTCAGGATGTTTTGGCAATTGACATTTTCAAAACCCAATTTCAGTTCCTTTACTTTATTTTTATCAACTTTCATCTTCTTGGTTTTGATCTATCCATATAGCATAAAATGATTTTAAAACTTTGTTGTCATGAATTAGATTTACTTTCTTCATTATGATTTAGACCTAAACTATCCCCTAAAAGTCTCATTTGTTCAGAGGTAGGGCTTTTAGAAGGCAAGTGGATCATGGGGGCGCTACTGTCATCTGTGGATTCATCCACTGATTAGTTCCCAGAAGAATGGCTTATTAGAAGGTGAGGCCTAGTTGGAGAAGGTATGGGACTGGGAGCATGACTTCAGAGGGTATATCTCCTTCTCAGGCTCTCTTCCCACTCTCTTTCTGCTTCCAACCACCCTGAGTTGAGCAGCTTTCCTTTTCTATGCCTCTCTGCTGTGTGTGATGTTTCTGCTTTCATCTCCATCTTTTTTTTTTGGTACTGGGGATTGAACTCAGGTCCTTGCGCTTGTGCAGCAGGCAGCGAAACCACTGAGCCAAATCCCCAGCCCCTCATCTCCATCTTTTAAAAAACAATTAATGTGCAAGATCAAGAAGAAAGCTCTTAGTTCAGCATGTCCCTGCAGTCCCAGCTACTTGAAAGCCTGAGGCAGGAGATTCATGATTGAGCCCAGAAATTCAAGGCTAGCCTGGGCAACACAGCAAGACCTCATGTTAAAAAACTAAAAACAAAAACAAAAACAAAAAACTAGACAAACAAACAAAAAAAATAAAAAGGAAAGCTCTATGGCACTCAATGGAGTGCCTCTCCCATGCTGTCAGCAATCCAATAATCAACATTCTGGCTACCACTACTCAACCAGTTGAAGATCTAGCCAACTAAATCAACATGTGGTCCTTCTATCACAATATCCATAGGTTTCCAGTGCTAAAATTCATGACTGAGCACATATATTCTTTCAACATTCAGAAATAAAAGTGATCTAAATAAAAGAAGCGCTTGAAGCATACAGTTATTTTAAAGCTCTTGGTTATACTCATAACTAATGCTACCATCTAGATGTGCTGGAAAGGAATAGAATCTTTAGTGTCAAATTTTCTTTTGATAACAATTATACACTGATATTAAAAAAATATCAGGCTGGGGATGGAGCTCAGTGGCATTGCACCCGCATGGCTAGCGCAAGGCCTTGAATTTGATCCTTGGTATCGGATTAAAAAAAGATATTAAAGAAATATAAAGAAATGCATTCTTAAATATATATAGCAGTTATGGAAGTATGGCCATTTTCACTATATTAATCCTTCCTACCCAGGAGCAGGGGATGTCTGTCCATTTTCTGATAT
>NW_004624808.1:9453318-9477038 GCF_000247695.1 Heterocephalus glaber
ATTGACTCCAATCAGTCTTATGTTATTCTTCTTTGCATCATCTAGCAGCTGCTGGATTGGTTTCTCATGGTACCTTAAATTTTAAAGCAATTTTTCTTTTCCTGGTCACTAATTGCAATCTTATCTTCTATATCTGAAATTCTATCTTCCCATTGGGTCATTCTGCTGCATAGAATTTCATTGGAGTTTTTAATCTCCTGGAAATCTGTTTGTATCTGTTTTATGGATTCCATTTGTTTCCTATGTTGGGATTCCATCATGTTCTTCAGTTCCTCTATTTTCTTTATTTGTGTCCTCTGTAGTTTTATTAATCATATCTTGCACTATGGGCACAATCTCTGCTATTATCTGAGAAATTATTTCTGATTTTATTTTTTCCAGATCCTCTTTTGTTGCCAGTTCAGGTAGTCCAGGTGGCTGATCAGAGTGTTCCATCTCATTTCCCTTTGGGGTTGCTTTAGGTGATCTGGAAGTCTGGTTTTGAGACTTGTTTACATGTCTTCTCATTTTGCCTCATGGGGGGGGGTTGCTGGCCCCCATGTAGCTCACCTCTTGTGCGCTGGGGGACGGGATGGTATGACAGCCCAGAAGCCTCCTCTTGGGCGCTGGGCGAGGCTCACCTCCTCTGTGCTGGGGGTGGTGGTGGTGGGGTGTCCTGGAAGCCTCCTCCTGGGTACTGGGAGAAGCTCACCTCCTGTGCGCTCCCAGCTGGCTGTCTTCATTTCCTCCTGTTCTTGAATCCACCTAGCAACATCTGTGGCCAAAGGGCACAGAGGTGAGTCTGATTTTTAAGCCTGGTCTCCAGTTCATTTTTATGGTTTGCCTTCTGCTCTGAAGTCTGAATCTTCAGGAGGAAACTGATGCGAGTGGCTGTTAGAATTTTCTTCTTTTCTGATGATTTCCGTCACGGCACAGCTTCCTTGCCTTCTATCCTAAGGCCAGAGAGGAACCGCAACTGTATTGAAATAAGAGGAGCTGGGGGTAGATGTAACATGATGTGATTCACATTTTGAAAAGGGCGCCCTAGAAGATGTGGACACAGAATACCACCAACAGCCATTGAGCTTTACTGTGCTCCCCGCACGGCACAAACCACTGGTCATATATTATCTCCTTTAATCCCCTCAACAGCCCTAAAACGTAAATTGTGCTTACTCTCCCCATTTTACTGAGGAGGAGAGCAGCTCAGGGATGGAGAGATTGAATCCCACAGCTCATTAAATAGCAGAGCTGAGATTCAAATTCAGTTCTCTGCCTCCAAACCTATGCTCATAATGCTGTGTTCTCTATCTATCTTTTATTTCTCTACCCAAACTTTTTCATCCTCTCCAACAAAAGTTCTGTACCGGTTATATGATTCCCTGTTCCCACCTCCTCCTAGCCCATAGTAGCCACCATTTTTATTTCTGTAGGTACCTCCTACAACAGAAATCCCATAGTATCTGTCCTTTGGTGTCTGGCTTATTTCACTTAGCACACTGTTTTTAGGGTATATCTATGTTGTAGCATATATTAAAATTCTTTTATTTTATAGCTGAATAATATTTTGTTGTATGAATCTTGTTTATCCATTCATTAGATGATGAATATTGGGTTGTTTCTACCTTTTGGACACTGTGAATAATATTGCTATGAATATCCATATACAAATATCTGTTCACCTCCTTGAGTTTAGATATATACATGAGAATGGAATGCTTGGTTATATAGTAGTTTTATGTTTAACCTTTTGAGAAGCCACCAAACCTTTTTACATAAAGGCTACATCATTTTACATTTCCACCAGCAATGCACAGGGACTCCAACTTATCCATGTGCTCATCAATCCTTGTAATTTCCTGTATATTTGATTATAGCCATTGCAGTGGTTGTGTGGAGTACCTCATTGTGGTTTTGATACACATTTCCTAATGACTAATGATGACAAGCATCCTTGCATGGGCTTATTGACCATCTGTGTATCTTTTCTGGAGGCGTGTCTATTCAATTCCTTTGCTCAGTTTTGAATCTGCCTGCCTATCCTTACTGCATAGTCTTTAAGGAAAGTGCATGGAAACTAGGAGACAATTCTTATCAAGTGATAACAAGTACCAGGAAGCTTGAAACAGAGCAGGCTGATCTGTATATCAAGGGGAAATTTTTCTTCTTGAAGTAATATTCATAATGCGGCACTTCTGCCCTCAGTGGCCTGTAATCCTATGAAGAAATTGGAAGGTTCTCTGCTCTTTGAGAAGTAAGGAGCCTTATGATAAGCATTTTCCAGCACCGGGGATCTAGCTTAGGACCTTGTGCTTACTAGGCAGGTGCAATACCACTGAGCTAAATCCCTGGCCTCAATGATAAGCATTTTCTATAAATAGAGTTCCTCTCACATAGTGACCAATCTGGGCTTTGAGAACTGCTCCTGGCTGGGTTAGGCGCCCTCTTCTACCTTTCCACAGTCACTGGTCTTTTCTCTGTCCTAGTGCCATGTTGCAATTGCCTGTTTATTCCTTTGGCTTCCCAGCTAGACAGATAACTTCTGGAATTGAGGGAGCACATCTAGAACATTCACTGTTTTATCCTCACACCCAATAGCCCCTAGCTTATAGTAGGTGCTCAGTAAGAATTTGTTCAGTGAATTTCTCATTGTGTGCATGTGCATGAGCAAATAGACACATGGACACACATCAAGGGTGGCAGTTGGGAAGAAGAACCTGGAGGAAGCGCTCTGGGGGACCATAAGTGGTGGATGATGACAAAGTTATTTACATGTCTCCATCAATTACACTGTCCTTCTAAGGTGCTTTATGGAAGAGGAGTGCTAATCACAGCTATTCGCTAAGCTCCCACTATATGTCAGGTACCTTGTACAGCTTGTGTCTCTTCTCTTTTAATTCTCATAAAAATCCTTGGAAATAGCCATCCTGATTTTAGAGATAAAGAAATAACTGGGCTCAGAGAGATTAAGACAAGTTCAAAGTAACTCAGCTAATAAGTTGCAAATGAAAGATTTTGACAAAAATCTGACTGACTCCAAAACCTGAGCAGGTAGCCACTATACTAAAAAATGTTGCAGTTACTTTAAGTTGGGTGCTCATTGTCTCCTGGTGCTAAATATGTCCCTGTGCTCCAGGCATGTCCACCAGAATGGAGAGACTAATAGTGACCAGAGGCTGGAGGTAGGATCTGAGGAAGGAGAGTGTTTTCGCTCCCTGCTGAAGAGCCACACACCAGGACAACTGTCACCTCAGTATCACGCTGAACTCCAACACACATGTCCCTTTGTATGGGCCTAAGCATTTCTTTCAAACCCTTTAAAAATGCAGTTTTCACACAGATCCCTTTATACTCTTAAAAATTATTGAGAACTAGCCAAGCACAGTGGTGAGCACCTCTAGTCCCAGCTACTTGGGAGGCTGAGGCAGAAGGACTGCTTGAGCCCAGGAGTTTGAGACCAGTTTGAGAAACATAGTGAGATCCTAGCTCATAAATAGGTAGATAGATAGGAACTTCCAAAGAGTTTGGAGTTTTGTGGATCATATTTATTGCTGTGTATGATATTAGCAATTATGACACAGTTATTAGAATACATATTGAGAATATGCATTAGAATACATATTTATTACTTCTTCTCTATATGTGATCCATAGCATCACACATTACCCACAAAATATTTTTTGTGAAATATAATAGCACATTCTTAAACAAAAGAAAATTCAGTAAAAAGATGGGCACAGTTACACTTTTGCAAATCTAATGTTTGGCTACATAGAAGACAGCTGGATTCTCACATCAGCTTCTGCATTCAGTCTGAGGCTACACTACTTGGGGTTGGAGTATCTGAAGGAGGAGTTGCGCCCAGACACAGAGTCAGAATACACAGGAAAGCACTTTGGAGAGGGGCTTCCTTTGATCCTGCTTTAAGAATCTATGCATTGAGAATCACTTTTCTAAAGTCTCCTTGCTACCTGTAAACAGCATATTAGGGCCACATCTATTACCAAGAAAGACAACAACAACAAAAAAAGTGCCAGGCCTGAAAAGAAGGAAAAAAACTCAACATTTCAGAGCTGCCAGGCCACCACAAAAATAGACTTGGCCAAAAAGAATATCCCTCCATGAACTGAATCAGTTCAGGAAGCTAAACAGCCCACATGCCAGGGTGCAGAATGGGCTAATTTAAGGATTGGCAAATAGACGCATAATGCTGCTCCGGAGTTGGTGGCCCACTAACTTCTCCCCATGTGGCCAGCTGGAAAGGGCCTTCTTAAGCAGTCTTATTTTTATCTCAGATTTTGAGCATGGCAGGGCCAATTAAACACCCACTCCAATGTTCCAGGTTAACCCATTATGTTTCCATTCAAGGGATATTATTATTAAAGATAATTGTAGGTGGAGGAGCTGTGTCCAAAAATGCCCCTTGAGCCCCTCACACCTTTTTTAGAGGGAAAATGAGAACACATTTTGACAGTGGAGAGCCTTGCTGAGTTCTGAGATTTTGAAATCAGGCAGGGTGGAGGGGGGTAAGACTCTGTATGAGTTGGCCAGGTAGGATTTCAGACGTCAAGGGGTGGAAGAAGTTTTCTCAACATTGGTTACCGAGAAACACTGCTCCTAATTAATCACCAAGAAAGTTCTGCACCTGGATTAAGCTCCTCCCTTTTGGGGGAGCAAAGAGAAGGGTGGGTGGTGGGGAAGCACTATGCTTCCAGCCCGTCCAGGTTGGAAGGCTGTTGAAGGCCTCACTCCCATACCTGAGAAAGCAAAATCTCCTACTTCTAATGTAATTTTCAACTGATGAAGGCAGACATGTTCTCAAAACATGAAATGTAGCCTGGTGTGATGGTGCACATGTATAATTCCAGCACTCTGGGCATCTGAGGTAGGAGGATCACAAGTTTGAGCCCAGTCTGGGTGACCTAAATAAAAAAGGGATGGAGATAAAGCTCAATGCGAAAGCCCTAGGTTCAATCCCCAGTGCCAAACACTTACACAAAAAAGTGAAGTATGACCTGAAGGACTGCGTCAGTTGAGAGCTTGAGCTTTCCTTCTGCAGAGCTCCAAAGGGGTCCTGAAAGGCTGGTGTGGAGGGTGGCTTGGGGGAGAGGCAGGCTTGTCTGGCCAGCTCCTGGGGGTGGGCACCCATCTGCGGGGCTGTCTTATTACCCTAGCTGCCTATCGCTGGCAGCACCTATTTCCTTCTTTGGCAGGATCCTGTCTTCTGCTAATGTCATCTCCAGGAATACCTGCTAGCTTGCCGAGACCCAGAGAAGAAAAACAATGCGAGGCAAATTGCATGTTCTTCGGCTCCACTCCAGCTGCGAGGTCTTCGAGGAGACAATGGAAGGAAATGATAAAGGGGGAGGCTGAGCTCTCCAAATATGCATCTCTCCAGCCTCTTCCTCCCCTTCTTTTCTCCTTCCCTGCCACACATGTGCGTACACGCATGCGCACACACACACACACACACACACACACACAAGCGAGTGCATGCGTGTGCAGATGCTTCCACGCCAGGTGTTGTGCAATGTTATTTTGGAAAGTGGCAAAATTAGATAGTTGGGGAAACATGAGCTCAGCTGAGACGCTTTTGTGGTGAGGCAAAATTTCATGTTTTATCTAAGCATCTGCAATCTAGAAGCTCATCGTCACTGCTATTTGTTCGGCCTTTCTGGCTGGGTATGGTGGAAGGAGAGGCAGAAGTCTGCTCGAGGCATTAGAGCCATCTGGACAGTTGCTGGCTTCTGTGTCTTCCATGCGGAAGTAGCTCTCAGAGTCAGGGTGATGGCACCTTGGGGACTGCGGACACACTCTGTGACACTCTGGCTACCTTGTGACCTGTAAAATGTTCCTGGGATAAATCCTGCCTGTGTCTCTCTGATCTGCACCTCTCACTTTTCCCCACCTTGCCTTCACTCTGTCACTCACACCCACGTACACCTCAGCAGCAGAGCTCCGCCACCCCGGGGCATCCTCTCCTCTGCATCTTAGCCCCACTCATCTTGTGGGCTCTCCCCCCTCGCTGTTCCCCTGGTGTTTAATGTCCTGCTCCCTCAGCTGCACTGTCTCAGTGTCCCTTTACCTCTCCTCATTATGTTCTCTCCTCCCCCGGCAGTCGCCATTACTAAGCCAGGGCCTCTGTTATTGCCCAGGCCTCTGAAAGCATCTCCATTGGCTCAGACCTGCAAGATTTCCCTAGATGTTTGAGGCTTGTTTTTTTTTTTTTTTTTTTATGAGTACATGTTTCCACTGCATAATGTTTACATTCCCCGTGAGAAGTTGGTACTGGTGCCCAACATATCTTAATTCCTTTTTTCATCCCCTTTTCCCTCTTCTCCCTCCTCCTACCTCCCTCCATTTCTTGATCTCCTTCCTTTTTGTAAGAGATCTATCTCTTTATTTCCTATTATCTGTCTTTATTTTGCTCTTTATTTATATTTTGTTTTTCTCGTATAAGAGAAGTTATGTCATATCTAAGTTTGTGTGCTTGATTTATTTCACTTAGGATTATGGTCTCGAGGTGAATCTACTTTCCTACCAATGACTTAACGTTTATCCTTCTTTACGACAGAGTAGTACTCCATTGCATACAAATACTACATGACTTCAGCTCACTGGTACCAGGAGTAAGATCAAGGCCCAAATTTAAAAATGGCTTCTTTAAGCAGTCAGGATATTTGGAGAAAAATATACCAAGTTGTAAAAGGGGGAAGCTGCATGGCTTAATGGTCTGGAGTCTTCTACACCTCCAAGTCCCTGCTTGAACACTTAGTAGCAATAGAAACTTGGGCATATTATTTAACTATCTCATGTCTCAGCTTCCTTACTGTAAAATAGGAAAAATAGTAGCCCTGTCTCTTACAGTAGGAGTTTCAAGTGAAATAATATGTACTAGGTATTAAGTATATAATAAATACTGAAAAGATTATATGATAAATGAAAAATATGATATAATAAATGCTGAAAAAGATGTCAATTTTCTCCTTGGCACCAGATGAGGACTCTCTTATTTTCCATTCTCTTACTTTCCTCATGTGGAAGCAGTATTCCTGATTATTCTGATTCATTATTATGTGACATAGACTAACCTGCATATAGTAAGACATGCTTAGGAAATGCAAAGCCTGAAAACTTTCCAGGTTTCTTGTGCAACTTAAAGAATCAAAAGCACCTCAAAGGATAAGCAATGCAATTATGATGGAGAATGTCTCATTCAACTTCAAGAGCATATACGCCATCTATATGTGTATATATATATAAATTCTCGGAGAAAGAAAAATAGCCCTCTTAAAGTACAAGATTCAAAGTGAGGTGGCTGAGATGAAAGACTAAGGGCTGTATGCATGACCCTTACCCACATCAATCTTCTTTATCTGTGATTTCATTAGCTACCCACACAGTGCATTATTATCATTGACCATCTCATAATTAAGCTCTAATTCTCAGTGAAGCCAATATTATAGAATAATAGCTCAGATCAGAGCCAGGGCATCTCAATATAAAGTGGAAGCCATTTAATACATCAAGGAGGTCAGTCATCACATAGTGTTGACATTCAATAAGTTGGATTTCTGCAGCATTAGCTACATCAGCGAAGGATTTTATTAAAAAATAATTCAAGTGAAGCAGCTGTGAGCACATCAATGACTACATTACTGATAAAGCACAATGTCTTAAAATCTCAAAAACAAAGTCTGAGTAAGGAGAACAACCAATAGATTCTATTATATTTACTGTTTCAGGGCCTCAGATGTAATAGGCTCAACTTATCCCAAAATTTCGACACATATTATTTTAATTAATTATTACTTTATTTATACATATTTATCAATACAGTGTGATAGTTCAATACATGCATACAATGTCTGCACAATTATTGTAGTTTTGGTATTGGGGATAGAACCCATGCTCTCATACATGCTAGGCAAGTGCTCTACTCCTGAGCTACATCCCCAGCTCTTTTAATTGTTTTTTTTTGTTTGTTTGTTTTTGTTTTTGGTGCTGGGAATTGAACTTGGGACCTTGTGGTTGAAAAGCAGGTGGCCAAACCACTACTGAGCTAAATCCCCAGGCCTTAATTGTTGTATGTTAGAACTAATAAACAAGTTCGGGAAAGTTACAGGACGATACAGTTGTGTATCCATAAACTTGCAATGAATAATCCAAAAATGAAATAGAGAAAACAATTATATTTTTATTAATGTCAAAAGAATAAAATACTTAGGAACATATTTTACAAAGGAAGTGCAAGTTTTCTCCGTGATGAAAACTACAAAGAACTGCTGAGAAGAATTAAAGAAGACTTAAATAAATGGAGCTATCTTGTTTATTGATTGAAGGACAATATAATTAAGATGTAAATTCTTCTAAAAGAATCTCCAGACTCCACACAATCCCAGTCAAGCAGGTTTTTATTATTACATTCTACATTTAGTATAGAAGTACAAAAACCCAAGAACTGCCAGAAATAAACTTTGAAAAATAGCAAAAATGAAGGAATTCAAGACAGTATAAAACTTCAGTAATCAACTCAGTGTGGTATTGGTATAAATATAGAAAAAACAATGAAGAGAGAGAGAGTTCAGAAATAAGTGTTGACCATCTTTTCATATTATTGTGTTTTGAGAGTTAATTAATATATCCATAGACACTTTACCAATCAAGATATACAGAGGGCAAATGTGAAAGGTTGGGGAAATGCAAATTAAAACTATAATGAAATATAACAACACAAATATTTGAATGGCTAAAATTGAAAAGTTTGACCATTCAAAGTGTTGGCCACATTAAAGAGGAGGAATTCTCTCATATTCCTGGTAGGAATGTAAAACTGTACCACAACTTTGCAAAACTGCTTGGAAGTTTCCTAAAAATGTAAACATATACCTACCGTATGGTCTATTCCTAGAAATTTACCCAAGATAAAGAAAACATATGTCTGTAAAAAGACTGGTACATGAATACAAATAGCTGCTTTATTCATAACAGCTCCAAACTGGAAAGAACCCAAATGTCTGTTCACAAGAGTATGCAGAAACAAATTATGATGTGTGGGTGAATAAATTATAGGATAAGCAATGAAAGATGACAAACTATTGATGCACGAGACAACTTGGATGAAACTCTAAATGATTACTCTGAATGAAAGAAGCTAGGTAACAGTACATACTATATGATCCATTCATAAACAATTTTATAAAATGCAATTAATCTCTAATGACAGAAACAGAGCAGTGACTGCCTTCCTGGGGAGGGGAAAGACAGATGGGGAGAGAAGTTTAAAAAGGGACATAGGGAAACTATTGTGGTTATAATGTGTTTATTATCTTGATTATGATGATGGTTTTCTGCATATGTATAGATATGTATCTATAAAGGCATACATATAAATAGCAATTTTAGATATATCCACTCTATTGAATATCAATAAGAAGGAGAGACACAGATATTCAGAGACAGAGACAGAGGCACCAGAGTACTGAAGCCAGAAGATCTCTTTTCCCTGGAAGTACAGGTCCAAACTTAGCTTTTCTCAGTCACTCAGTTAATGGGAAAATTCTAGGATTTTATCAACCCATGTTTACTTTTATTTTCACTTACACTCCTGAGTATTAGGGGCCTCTTTTTGCAGGAAACTACTTTGACAAAAAATTGCCCCAAGTCTTTCTTACACTCAAGCCCACCCTCAAAAACAACTGCATGTGTTAGATGCACAGATGCATTACTGGAGATGCAAGACTGCCGGGGGTGTCCACAGCATGGGAAATCAGACAAGCCTGTCCATGCAATACGTGTCTATGCTGTAGCTTCACCCAGTAGGAGGGAGATAAGTCAGATTTTGAGCCCTTTCTTGCCCTTCAGAGACTCATCCCAGTAAGTTGTGGTTCCAGCTGTTGACACAGCTGCACTTTCCTGATGTTTTGGTCCCATGGTTCCCTTTGGCCTTTCACGGACACAGACCCTCTTAGGGAGGTTCCTTAAGAATGTCCCAAAAGCTCATGTTCCCTGTAATGACAAGTCCTAATCGGGTCCCAGGATTCCTCAGGAAGCATCTCCTCTATTCCAGTGCCTGGCAAACACAGCAATATTTGTTAACAGAATGAATGAAGTCTTTGCAGATAGTGTCCTCATTCCCTGTCCTTTGATAATAACAGGCATTTCTTTGAAGAGGCAGGCAGAGTCTACAGAGCTCCTTTCCATACATGATTTCATTTGTTCTGTACAAGAGCCCTCCAGAGAACCATCACTTTTTGTCCTATTTTACAGATGAGGAATCTGAGACTCGGAGGGTATAACATGACTTGAATGAATGAATAAAGCTAGTACAACCCAAACTCACATTTAGATTGGCCAGTTCCAACAAAGTGTGTTTGGGAAAGAAGTAATGTCTACAAAGTGCTTAGCATAGGGTCTGGTCCAGACCTGGCTCTCAGTTTCCTGTCTTCCAGATCTCATGTGCTGTCTATTATTCTCCACAGAAGAAGGGAGAGAACTCAGTACTATCCTCTCCACTCTTATCTCTTGGTCTTGACCTTTTTACTTGCATCCTCAAACTTCGTTCCTACATCTCATCTTTTATTTAACTAGTCCAATACCACCCACTCCCATGAGAAATATGATCTTTGCTTCCTCAGCACCCACCAACCTTTCTAACACAGTAAAACTTTAGTTAGGTTGCACATGTAAACACCACTACTTACCAGGACACCTACAGAGTATATTTTACGATTTGAGCTTCCTATTTGTCTCTGCACCTTGATAGCAAATATCCTAACATGAAAATATTTATTGATTCTACTCAAAAACTATATCCCTCATTTTGATAAGAACCTGAATGCTACCAGAAATCCTATGAAAAGCACTTCTGGTTGGCCAGATCTGGGAAGAATTCTTCCTTCAGTTGTTGGTTGAGACTCGCAAAGGCAGAGTTGGCCAGGTAGCCAGGACAGAAGGAACAGAACAAGACAGGAAAGGTGGGAGCAGAGATGAACTTTGTATAGGGGGAGCAATCCTGTTTCCCCATAATTGGGTGGAAAGGAAGAGGAGCTAGGAATGGAGAAGAAGATGGAAATGGTGCTGATCTTAGTGGTTATGAAGGAATTAGGGGAAAGAGAAACTGTTGGAAGCTAGCATAGAGCCAAGGGAAGTTTAGGGGACTTCTTTTTCTTTCTAGGCAAAGGAGGAACCATCAAGATTTATCAAAGTTTATCAAAAACTAGAATCTAAGTACTTTTATACATAGTAATCACATTATTTTAAAAGATGACCATAATCACATTCAGTATAGCTATGATCACATTCAGTATAGCTATGATCACACATTCTACTTCTTGGAAACCTGGGAATGCGACAGGTATCTTTTTACTCAGAGGACTACAGAACAAGTTTCCCCCAAAATAAGCTTTTGGAGTCTTGAGAATCCTGACAAGAACACCTTAATGGCAAGGTGTTCCAAATAAAGATTTTCCATTTTTACTTTTTTCTACATAATTTTCCCCGATAGATGGCTTTTTTTCTTTGTCTTTGATGGTGGGAGGGGATGAAATGTAGGGTCTTTAGGCATGGCTGTTTATTTTCCATTTAATATTGTTGCCCGGATGGCTTCCTTTCCTTCTCTCAACCCCTTTTCCAATTTCACTATAGTTGGTTAACTGGAAATATTCTTTGCACAGCCTTCCACAAGCTGGCAGTATATTTCTACTTCAGAAATAGTTTGGGATTTTTTTGTATTATGAATCAATCTCAGTATGAAGCAAAGTGATGACAGTCATTGTCTCTGGATGGCAAGATTACAGGTGATTCTTTTATTTTGTTCTTTTTGCTTATCTGCATGGTCTGGCTTTTCTGTGGTGAATATATATTACCAGTGAGCACAGACATAATAAAAGCCAGTTTTAAAGAAGATTCAATTTTATTATAATGTCAGATAAATAAGACTGGGTACAAAATTGTGTAAGCAGTAAGGTCTCGACTTAGTGAAATAGATAACTGATTAGGAAAGCAGACCCACAGGAAATATGACAAAATATTAAAATTTATCTCTGGGATCAGCCCCGGATACAGGGTCTGGCAAGGGTGAGCAAAGGAGGCGCCAAGGACACAGAATATCAGGAGACCCTCATTGTCAGGACAGTGCAGACACAGGGTGGGCTCATGACATTCTGTGCCTTAGGCACATTAGATGACTCATCCTAAGTCTGGGCCTTGCCTGGATGACTGATATGTGAAGAGGTTTGAACTCTTAAAGCAACTTATTGAATGACTATTTGATCATGTACTTGTAAGAGAGAAATTTAGCCATTTTGTTAATCAACTTTCCCCAGTCTCTCACCAACCAGGATGCTTAATGACCATTGTTCAATTATGTCCCTAAATCTAAGTGCTTCTCAACTATTCTTTCACCAATGCCTCAGAATCATTTATCCTTTGGCAGAATTCTGACCAGAGATCCAGACAAAGAAATGTATTCTTGGATCCTGTATAAGGGCAGCATCCAACCTCAGCTGGGACTTTGTTGCAAAACTGCCAGGTAATTCTGCATGTTGCTTGTCACCTTTCCCCTTTCACATCAGTTATTTTAAATTTTCTCCATTCTCCTTAAACTACTTCCTCACATCACCTTCCTCATTCTTTGTAAATGATTTTGCTTCTTCCATCCATCTTGGCCTTGGCAGGAATCAGATGTTCCATCCAAACTAGACAATTCAAATGATTTTAATGAAAGGACGGTAAAGGTGGGCGCTAACGTCACATAGTGCAGACCTTGGAGCCAGCAGCACTGGAGAGTGTTAAATCCCTAGGTTTGTAAGAACTGGGAGAGCAAGTAGCCATCAGAACTTGCAGGGGGGCAGCTGTGTAGGAATAGTTGCCTGACAGAGGCTGTAGACTTTGGTGGAGAGGAATAATTAACAGGAAGCAAGCCATGAAGGCGGCATGAGTGGACTAAACACCCAGGTCTCACGCTCCTCACCCTTTTCCACCTCCTGCTTGGGTCTCACATTGGCCGAATCCAATCTGAAGCCCCATACAGGCCAGACTTCCACTTACGGAGCAGGATGGAGAAGGGATGGGGTGGACCTGGAGACATAGACATCCTGGTGCAGAGAAAGTAGAGACTGATGGAATGGGTAGAATTTCCCTCCATTTCTGCAGTTCTTTCCCGAATCCTGCAGCCTTTCCTCCTCCTTTTTCATCTTAGCAGAAGTGGTGACTGTCACTGAAGTATGGCTGTCATTCATCCTGATCTTCCTATGACCTTGGGTCACCAGTCATCCCACCCCTTACTTCTGTCTTCAAGCTCTCCCACTAACCTTCTCCTGCTCTTCACAGACAATGACTTGAGGGAGTCATCTACCCATTGAAAGCATGTTCTTACTACCCCCACTTCTCAGTTACTCGTTGATCAACTGTAGAGTGATTCTTGACAAATCTAAAGGACTTGTATTTTTGTCTTCAGTTTATGTCGCTTCTGAAGCTTTTGACACTGCCTAATTCTTCTTTCTGAAAACTCTTCAGCTGGGGGAGGCAGGAAAGTGTAGTAGTTACCAGAATTTCCTTTTGAGTGAGAAAGACATAGGGCTAACTCATCTCTGTGTCCAGGAGTAAATTCTTAAACCTCCTGAGTGTCACTTTTCTTAAGTTTGAAATTAAGATAATAGTAATATCACCTGCCCTGGGGAGATGGTTAGAAATACAATGACGTGTTTACAGTGCTCTATATAGTTCCTGACACACTGAAGTGAGAGCCATATCTGGGTGCTCCAAAGATTATGATTTTAATACCTTCATTTCTGTGCACTGCATGGGTACAGTCATCGAAGACCTCTGTTTATTACCTTTTGTATGCCAAACCTCCTTCCTACACTCAAGATTCAGGATTGTGTAAATCCACTTGGATGTCCCGTGGGTGCTGTGAACTCCACATGTCTGAAACCACACTCATGATCTTCCTTTCATCTTTTCACCAATACTCCTCCCTCAGTGCTCCTTGTCTCTAGGAATAGTGCCACGTACTCTCAGTTGCACAACCCAGACACCTGTGCATCATTCCTGATGCACTGTCCTCCCAGACTGCGCCCACTCAATGCGACCAGTCTACCTCCTACTCGTCTGTTCTCCTTCGTGCATATTAGAGTCCTCCACTTGTTATCAGTGCAGCAGTGCATACTTTCCTGACTTCTTCCATGATCACTACAGCTATTTCCTAACTGCTGCTAGGCTGCTGAACCACCCTCCTAATCCTTCATCTTTACCTGTCAGAGTGCTCTTTTGAAAATGTGACTCAGTAATGCCACTGTTTCCCCATGATCTGCAAGATAAAGTTTAGAATCCTTAGTAAAACATAAAGTGTGTCACGATATGGCACCTACATTTCTGTTTACATCAGTCCAGTTTAATTTACTTCCTCTCCCCAGTGCCTACTGCACATCTGTGCCATACTAACTGTTTTCAGGCCCATCAACTCTCCCTCCTCACTTAACAGCTCTAGTTGTTGCTTCTTTCTCCTTGGGAGATCTTTCTACCACCTGCCTGTCTGCTTCTCCAGACTAACTCTTACTCTTTTTACAACATTTAAACATTTTACTTTTATTAAAATAGTATAATACTGACTGTAAGTAGGTCAATGATAGATATGTCAAAGATAGATATTATAATCCCTGGATTAACCACAAAAATTTGCAAAACCATGTCATTTGTATGCTAATAAAAGAGCAAAATTGAATAAAAATGTGTTTAACAGCTTTCATAGACCCGTTAGTCATAATGACCAAGGCTAGGAAATAACTGAAATATCCATCAGCAGGAAAATAGGTGAATAAACCATAATGCATTTTCACAGTAGAATGCTACTCAGCAATACAAAAAGGCAAAGGAATGAGGCAGTTTCCCTGTGTGAATTCATAAATATTGTGCTAGCTCTTACTCTTCAAAGCTCAGCTTAAATTTCTCCACTTCCTGAATGCACTTCTTAAATTATCATTGCACCTGCTATTATGAATTGTAATCTATGATTTAATTTGATATTCTATATTAAAAGCCAAGAAACTATGGCATACTTCTGTTTATGTAAATAAACTTGTAAACTTTCATGGCAACACAGTGATACTCATTCACTTATGCATCATCCATGGCTGCTTTTGAATTTCAACCAGAGTTGGGTAGTTGTGGCAGAGAACACCTGACCCACAAAATCTAAAGTATTTACTTTCTGGCCCTTTACAGAGAATGCTTGTCTTTTCCTGCTCAAGATCAGTGTTTCTCAACACTGGGTATCATAGTCAAACCACCTGAAAATATCCCAATACCCAGGTTGGATGCCCTTTCCCAAGAGACTTTAACTTAATTGCTATGGGTACATCATTAGTTTTAAAAGGTGAATCTGACTTGGAAATTTCAGAACTACAACTATAGGTTGTAAACTCTCTGAGTTCTAAAACTTTCTTTGCCTTTCATCTCAATCCCTAGTTCTACCACAAAAAGGATCTCATGATAGGTAGTTAATAAATGATTGTTACATTAATAACAGTAAAAGTGATAACATGATATTTGCTGAGCATTTACTATGCTCCAGAAGTTGTTTTACGTTTTTCTCACCTAATTCTCATAATAAACCCTAAAGTACATGCTACTGTACTTTTCATTTTACATAAGAGAAAACTGAGCTTCAAAGAGTTTAAACACAATTAGTAAGGAGCAGAGCTATGACTAAAAGTTAACTCAGAACCTGTATTCTTTTGTGTGTGTGTTTGTGGTGCTGGGCAAATGCTCTACCACTGAGCTAACCCCCAGCCCCAGACCTTTGCATTCTTAATCAAGCCAATCCACAGTGACACTTTGAAGAGTCACAAGCAACTTGTTAGGGGAAAAGTCATCTCTGGGGAGGATCACTCTTGATGACTTATTTTGCTGAGAATGAGGGAGTTGAGATTATGGGTAAGAGGAATGTAATTTAAAGTAGGTACATGAAAAGATCACAACGATAATGAAAGCAGTAATGATAGTGCTTCTCATTCTTGAGCACTTGCCAGTGCCAGATGCTGGACAATCATCATAAATGCATTAACCTGTTTAATCATTGCAACCTGGCAAAGAATGCTTTTGCAAGGCTGGTGGGCTCACAGCAGTACCTCAGTTCACAAATGCAATTCTCTCCACAATTCTGGTCTCAAACCAAACAGGATGAGAACTGACTCAAATTTCCCCATAAGGTCAACATTGAACCTAGCCAATGAATTTGATTCAATTCTCATCCAACTCGGTTTGTGACCCGAATCATGGAAAGGATCAAGTTCAGGAACCGGGATACCACTTTTTGTGAGAAAACACAGTGAAAGTTTCCAAAAACAGTGAGAAAGTGAGGAAGTGAGAAAGTGGAGGCTTTAGGATACCAGGAGGCAGTTGAAGCCAAGAGAATGCTAAAGACAAATATTATCTACCTTGAAACATTTATTGAGATGAGATTTGCTGTATAACAAAAATAGCTGCTACTATTATCAATTATTAAAAGCCTATCTTATGCCAGATCATTAATATATATGCTCTTACTTAATCTCACATTGCCTGTGAAGTATTATAAAATCCATTTTACATACTTTAAGAGAGTGAGACTCAGACAGGGTAGGGAAGCTTTCCCTATGTCACGCGTCTAGTGAGTGGCACAACCTGAAATCCAACTCAGGTCTTATTAACTCCAAAGCTTGTGATCCTGGCCACATTATGAGTGGGTAAATAAGTCACATGTTATTAGGATGCTACAATGAAATAGTGTTATCTCAGCTGGCGCTGAGACCCCCAAAACAAAGGAGGTTCTAAAAACTGACCTTTAGCTATTAGTCCCTCTTTGATATTGAGGGTGTAAGTGAAGAACCCATGAAGCAACCCAGAGACTAAGAGCAGTCTTTAAACATACCTTGAATCCAGAAAGCTCTGATGCTGCATTCTCATGGCAGCACTCATTAGGTAAGGCAGTCCCTGCCTCCTTACCTCTTCTCTGACCCTGCATTGACCCCTGAGCAAGTCGGAAACTATAGCTAGTCAAGTGGGGGAGATGGATGGAAATGCACAGGATGCAACCTGAGAACAAGGCAGCTGCAATCCCCCTTCCCCACTGCAGGTCCTAGCTGAGGGAATAGAGAAGCTATAGCTTGGAATGAAGACAGTGGTTTCAACCACTAAGTGGTGTTGGACTCTATCCTGAGAATGAAATTTGTTTCACAGTCTGAAGTGACAATATAACTTTTTACTATCTGTGAATGATCACAAAAATCACAAGACTAGCCCTGGTTTTCATCCAGAGGAAAAGGAAAGCACAAGTCTCATAGAATAGATACAAATGACCAGTGGAGGAGTCCCACGTGTTCAATGGGACAGATACAGACATACTTCTGGACCGTAGAGTGGGAAGAACATTCTGTCAATAGGCAGAAGACAGGAAACATTGACCAAGCCTCAACACCTGCAAGCCATATAGCTCTGGATAGGTCGCTTAATCTTTTGGAGTCTCAGTGTCCTTGACTGAAACCTGGAGATGTTACTTGTCTCACGAAGGGGACAGGAGGGCATGGTGGGACAAAAATGTAGGAACTTTGCTATACACATGTGAGGGATTATTAGCATGTAAAATGCACAAAATTTACAGACAAAAATGTCAGGATCTAGGGTAAGGTTACTAAGGCTTAAGATGACCCTGTGTGGTTGTGTGTGCATGTATGTGTGTGTGTGTGCTACTAAAGATTGAGGTAAAAATCAGTAAGATAGTTATGAGTCAGTTCATAAAAAAAACCCTAGATGCCTTTTGTTGCTTAGTTTTTCAAAATACAATTGCTTTTTACAGTTACTTTATAACCAGGCTGGCCATCTTATTTGGTCTCAACATTGGCTAATGGTAAATTGAGAGCTAATAATTACCTGCCAATTACTAAATCTCTACTCTATAGACAATTATCAATACATAAACCAGTAGAATCCTATTTTAAGAAGTTTGAGGAGACATCAGAACATCCAAATTATGATGTTTTTCTCTAACCCACTTGAAATACAAGAATGCAGTAGATGTGTTCTCTATTTTCAGAGGGGTGGAAGGACAAAAAAGTGTTATCAAAAAAAGAGTTGCCTTGCTCACCCCAAAACATGAATAGAAAGTTATGGTGGGGGAGGTAATGTGCAGTCACTATGCTTTCATTCTTCTATAGCTATAATTAAAAGCACCATAAGAAATTCTTGATACAATTGTGTATTTTTCATAGATGTACGTGTGCGTGTAAGATCCCCCTCTGAGGTATGGGGTAGTTGGGCTGCCAAAAGATCAGGGTGAAGTAGAACGTTGTTGAGATTTTTGTACATTTCCAAAACTAAGCTATGCTCAGAGAAGATAAGAGTTTTACTAGTATGATGCTTGACTCGAAGGTAAATGGACAAGAGCTGAAATCTCCGTGAAGTACCCAGATGCACTTATCTCCTGAATGGACTTGACAGTAAGTTGAGCCTGAGGGTTTCTATAGAGAGCATAGCAGTTGTCTCCACTGATCAAGTACACACCATGGATGAGGCACGTAAGCCTCCTCACCACTCTATGGGGCCGGTTTCCAGTTTACATATGGGGAAACATACAGAGGTCAAGGCTTGAAGGGAAGTGGGTACATCATAGGCAGATCTAAAAGTGACATATCCCTTTTCCAAACTCTCTTATGGTTTACCTGTGTCTCTTGAAGCTTTTTACTGCATTTTTCCCTAAAGTGTAGTTAGTTTTACACATCTTTTATCTCCTAGGCCACGCAGGATCTGTGTCTGATCCATCTCTGCAGCCAAGAGTGTCTAGCACAATGCCCAGTGACTGTGTTGAAATGCGGTTCCCACACAGACCTACATTTGGTTTCACAGAGTGATAATTATATACCGATCACTGATAAAGAGGGTCTTTGGAGTGCGGTTTTTAGGGGAGTACTCATTTTCATCAGCAAAGTTGTGCTGTGTGGATCGTTTTTGACTACATGGGAACAGCTTCGTGATGACCATTATGCCAAGTAAGGTATCAAAACATTCTTGTTTAAGAGAATTCTACTTGTGATATAAATAGCCAGCACTGACCTGCTAAACATGTGCTAAGGGCTTTATGTGAATTTTCTTGCTTAATCATCATCCTTGAAGGAGATACTATTTTTAGTCCTATTTTGTAGATGAAGAAACTGTGATTCAGAGCAGTTACAGAACTTCCTGCCCCAAACCACATAGTGCAGCATTAATGTGTAATAGAATCTCTCTTTTTGAAAGACTAAGCTCTAGTCCTTAAATGTTCTGCTACAGGAAATCTCTTATTCATATTTTCTGGGGGAATCCGTCTTCTTTCTCTACCTCAGGCAGGGCAAACAACTTGCTGTGTTTGTCAAAGTGCCCCACAGAAGTGGATCCACTAGTATTTTGGAATTTGACTCACATTATTATGGAGGCCAAGAAGTTCTACTGTGTGCTGTTTTCAGTGTAAGTTCCCTAGTGCCCAAAGGCCCAAGAACCAGGAGCTCCAAGGTCTGCAGTTAAGAGAAGATAACATCTCGCTAATTCTCTTTTCCTCTGCTTTTTTGTTCTCTGCAGGTCCTCAACAGACTGGATGATGTCCATGCACATTGACAAGGACCATCTTCTTTACTCAGTGCAATCTTGAAAATACTAATCTCTTTTGGAATCACCATCACAGTTATACCCAGAAATAATGCTTCGCCATTGATCGGATCTGAGCATCCCTTAACCAAGTCAAGGTGACACATAAAATTAATCATCACAGTGAATAGATCTGTTGAATCCAGATCTGTCTATTCTGGGCCAAACCAAATGGAATTGGTGGGAGTGGCAGCCAGACTGTGATGGGTAAAAAGTAATTAGTAAGCAAAGAGACAGAGAAGGGGAAGAGAGAGGACTCTTTTGCAATCCTGGTTGTGAACTTTGGGAGATTTTATGTTGCCATGATTGTGGTAATTTGTTATGCAGCAATGGAAAACTAATAACACCATTTTTGGGAGAAGCTTTTCTTGACTAATCCCAACTTAACTATAGCTCCCCTGAGAGGAGGACCACGCCTTATAAATCACCATTGCACTCATCATGCTTCAGACAGGGCCTGATGCAATGAAAAGTGCTGAGGAGATGAAAGGTGACTAACTAGAAAAATCAGACCATAAACTTTCCCTTCAAAAAGTGATTTTTGCCTTACCAAAACCACAGAAGTGTTTCCTAGGCCTGAATGATTGAGTGAATGAATCGGTGAATACCTCTTTTACTCGATGTGAGTTAATACCTCCAAATGCAGTTATAAGGATTCAACAGCTGTGCAGAGTAAAACAACCTGTAAGTATATTTGCAATATATGGTCCAAACAGTGCCCAAATCTGTGACGTAAGTCTGCCCCACATGCTACTTGGACCATTTGGTTTACTTTCCATGATAAAAAATTTGCGGATTCCAAATGGGCTTCTCTATAATGGATTTGGGGCCTCAGTCCTGCACTGTTATCCTAAGATGTGGAGATTATACTGCTTTATCTTCCTCACATGTCAACAATTATACAGATGTGGCAGGTAATTTCCCTTGCACTGGAACAGAATTTGGAAACACATGTCCAAAGGAAGTAACGCTGTGGGAGGAATAAGACTTTGTGTTCTGCAGGGAATATATGAATAATAATGATTTATTTTACATGTACACACATAAGTGTGTATATGTGCACCACACACACACACACACACATGATTGTTTACAAAGCACATCTATGGGGTTATTTGAGCCTCACAACTCTCTGAGGCAGTCCGAACAAAGATGCATGTCTCCATTTGTAAATGAGGAAATTGAGGTTGAATGAAATCATTTGCTTAAGTTCATGCAGCAAATCAGGGAAATTTTGAGGGAGGTAGAGCTCCCATGTCCACCAGTGTTGCCTGTAATTACTACTTAGGTATGCTTCTGATGAACTCTTTATGAATACCTGGAAATGCTCATGGGACTCACTTATAATTCTTAGCCAACCAAAAAACCTTTACCATGATTTTGTTTTATTTTTTACAATGTTGAGGATAGAACCCAGAACCTTCTGCATATAAGACAAGTGCTTGAGATATACTTCCAGACTCCAAAGTAGTTTTACAGTCAAATAATGACCTAACCAAAGCTGGGAGAGCTTGACTTCATTTCATCTCAACTTATTCATTCAACAAATATTTTTGAACCTTGTAATGGTCATTGTTCTTGGCTCTAGAGATACAATGATGGACAAGACAGACAATTCAATGAGTTCTATAGAATTTCTGCCATTGACTTCAATATTGCAGCTCATACTCTTTTGTCCTTGACTCTCTTTGATGGAAATAGTTTCTACTGACAAGGAGAAACATTTCTTCTTCTATACAGAGGATTTTAAGTATTTTTGTGTGTCACAACTGCTTTCAGAAAGGTGTAAGGGAATACATTTCTGAGGTATCCCATTGTAACCCCATTTCTTCCAAATTGCTGCTACTAATTTTGCCACATCCAAATCAGATTAAGGATGCTCCTGGTAGCTTATGGAGAATATTCAGGTCCCCAACATATATGAGCAGCAACATGGCTAGAGCTACACTGACAAGATGTGGTTGCATGCTGAGCTGTTCTGTAGGCCCATTGGCCCTGATCCTAGACTGTATAAACTGGGGTGATGAATAATAGCTGCTGCCAGAGACACTCTGTCCCTGTCCTTAATTAGTCCCATAATACAGTAAATGTCATGTTACAGTCTGATAAAGGTTAAACAAGTTCTCCTTGGCAACTTCCTCCAAGTGACTCAAAAATCCCGGCTATTTGTCTGCAGACACATGGATGAAGAAGAGAGCACCATTTTAAAATGCTTTGGCCTGGAATGGTTCACCAGATCAGCTCTTGTTTCCCAGAGTAAGAATTTACAGTAACCCCCCAGAAGAAGCTGAGAGGCGCACTTTTCCTAGATGCTCCAGGAAGAGGAAGTAGGATGATAAGTACACCAGTATCTTCACCACACATCCCATGAGAAGAAGTGACTGTCATAGCTACTTCCCCTTGTGGGCTACTTCTAGCCAGAGCCCTTTTGTTACATCTTAGGCCCACTCAAGTTATCTTCAAGGCAAATAAAGAGAATATTGCAATGGCCTACTGGGAATGAACTGGCCTCAGTAAGACACCAAGAACAAAGACAGTTACTTTCTCTGGGCTCACTCAGGGGCCACCATTTCTTCTGCTGGGAGTGTTTGTTTCATCTTGTATATATTTCCCATTCACTTCTCTACCGATCTCATTTCATAATAATGTCACCTTGGTCAGAGCCTATAATAGTCTCTCTGGCCCCACATCTCCTTGATGACTTTTCAGCTCAGCTCCTCTGGAACAACTTCTGTTCCTTATACTAAATTCCTTTCTTTCCAAACCAGGCTACTGAAGTCACCTAGATCCTTGGCTGAAGTACACATAAGCCACCATTGGGCTGAGAGCCCCCCTTGATCACATAGCACATACCTAGGAGGCTGAGTCACTTAACCCAATGATCACTCAACAAAGCTATGAATGTGTTCTCTTGAAACTTCTCCTGCATTAGGCATGGCAGACAATGATTGATAGATTTTGTGTCATGATGTCTTTAGGACAATATGTCTATCTGATCACAGGGCAGTAAGCCCTTCAGTGCTACAGCCATTCAAGGCCAGAAAACTACTGGAATTAACTTTAGGGAATATGATGCAGTAACTCCCTTAGTCTCCAGCTCCCCTTCCCTTTAATGTACTTCATTATACTACACAGTTTGCAAAGCTAGAAATTGCGTTGCTCAGTCTTTCTTGTAGCTAGGGTTCTGGATACAAAATAGATTCCTCCAAGGTCCAGGGATTTAGCTCAGTGGTTCTGCAGGCACAAGATCCCTGGTACCAAATTCGATCCCCGGTACCAAAAAAAAAAATAATATAATACAAAATACATTCCTCCAGCTGGATGCACTTGCTTCAATTTTTGAAGGCAGAAGTGAAGCACAGACCATATGTCTGCACTTTTAGTTTTCTGCTGGGAAGCTAGATTTCAGGGACACAAAGTTTTTCTGCACTGGTGGCCCATGTCAGTTCCCTAATGATGTTGATAGGCAGTTGCAACAGAGACACAGATTCCAAGTTGCCTTACCCAGCCACTATCCATGTGAGAGTGGAGAGGCGATTAGGGTAGAAGGAATGGCGATGGAAGCTTCATGATTCCAATTTTCTGTTTCTTGGATCACAGCAATGGCAGAGTATTCTTGAATTTGGTAGTGCTCTAAGGGCCTTAGAGATAAGAGTTCTTCACATGGGTTACTTCTATCATGTTTTAGAGATTATTTATCTGTGTTAAGCATAGAGTCCACTCCATCCCTTCAAATAATTTGATGTAAGAATTACATTTTATTAAATGATTTTTAAAATTAATTTAATTGGTACATTTTAGGCATACAATATAATGATATTCATCATTGGAAATTTGCAACTTTGTAGAATATAAACTCAATTCGAGAGCCGAAGAAGAGATAGTGTTTTCAGCAAACGGCACTAGATCACCTGGTAACCGTATATAAAAAATTAACCTCAACTCTTGTTTTCCATACATGAAAATAACTTGAAGGGATCTATGAACCTAAATAAGAAAGCCTAAAAGTATGAAACTTTAAGAAGAAATTATAAGGGAAAATATTTATGAATTCAGGGTAGGCAAGAACTACCTAGGATACAAAA
>NW_004624808.1:9517440-9535721 GCF_000247695.1 Heterocephalus glaber
CCATAAAGAACAAAAACTAGAGACATTTATAGCTAAATGGATGCATATTGAGGCCATACTCTTAAGTGAAATAAATAGGACACACATCTGAAAATACCGAATAGTTTCTCTGGTGTGAAAAACTAAAAGTGTAAATAAGGATCAAAATGTATAATTGATATTGTGAAATACAAGAAAAGGTCTAAAGGAATAGGGCAAATTGGAGGGGTAGGGGAAAGGAAAGACGCTAAAGGAAAATATATGAGAATAGGAAAAAAGTGGAAACAAATTATTTGTATATAGGGAAGGGTGGAGGGGGTGAAGGGAAGGCAAGGCAATATGGAAAAAATAAGAACCAGATACATCATGTAAAGGTACAAGATCCCAATGAAGAATGTAACTATATTGTATACCTAAAATGTACCAATAAATACAGTTAATTAAAAAAAAAACCCACATCTTCTTTATCCAGTCTCCAGTTGATGGGCAATTGGGCTGTTTCCAAGTTTTAACTATTACAAACTGTGCCACTATAAATGGGTAACCACATGTCACTGTGGTATGTTTCTTTTAATTCTTTTGGGACATAGTCAACCCAAATCCAGAATAGGAAAGCCAGAAAAGAAGGTTGTGTTTAGCATAGGCACTCACCCATATTTCTAACAGCAGCTTCATTACTTCAGAAAATGCACACTTACTAGAGGAATGGAGTGGCCTATGTTACCAAATACCCAAGTATAAGTTCGTAGATAATATAATGTTATAATGTACCATACTGGTAATTCCCAGTTGAAGAAGAAATGAAATACCTAAAACGGTGTTGTTGTTATCATCATCATTATCATCATCATCATCATCATCATCATCATCATCATCATCATCATCATCATCATCATTATATTTAATAATACCTAATTCTAATATTGGTTTTAAAAACCCAATCACAATGAATATTGAAGATAAGAGTAATCATTAGGAAAAGTTCTCTCTATACAGTATAATAAAGTGGATCTTAATTGTATCATTCTCCTATGTTTTACAGAGAGAAAAAGTATCAGAATTGATGGAGACCAAGAAACTGAAAGAACACATTTTTCTTTTTTAATTTGGAATCTTGAGGGTATATAAACAGTGAGGTTTTCTAGGCCATTTGGTGACAGCTCTTCCCAAGAGATGACTGCCCTGGTACAGGTACATTGCTCTTTCAGCTACCAACCACACATATCTCTAGATTGTCTCCATAGAGTGCCCTGGTTGCTGGTCCCTTGAAGATTAAGGATGCAGGATGAAAAGAAATGAACACAAGAGCAATGAGAGAGCTGGGAAGAAAACCTAGGAGCAAAAAAGAATAAAAGGAATTGAGCACAAATATTTTCTTAACTCACAACTGTTGACCAGGGCATGGGGCTTTCAGTGTGTTATCCTTATTGCTACCAAGTAGTCCAGACATGTTCCATGATGTAAGGTGAAGAGGCAGTTTCATGAAATCATTCTCATATAGGAGAAAAACTGCAAAGGGCCTGAAAAGTTATGTGTCCGAGGCCTCATATTTGAGAGATGAGGGAACAGTGATACGATACATCAAGGGATTTGCTCAAATTGCTGGAAGAAATTTGGAGAAGAGCTAGAGCTTGTACTAAATTGAGAACTCATGAGGGCAGAGAATGCATGTTATTCTCTGGAGTCTTTACTGGGTTGTGTGTGGTACTTTGCCCATGGAAGGTCAATGAACTGATGCTGAATGGTGCTGACTTCAGATGTCTTTACTCTATGGTTATAGTTTAGGTCTCAAATGTCTCCCCAAAACTTGCATGCTCTCAGAGGTGGGACGGTTGGAAGATGATTAGATCATGGGAGTGCTATACTCATCAATTGATTCATCCACTAATGAGTTCAGAGCTGAATGTGCTGTTATGGGGTGGGGTCTGTTTGAAAGAGGCAGATCACTAGGGGCATGACCTGGAAGGGTGCATTCTCTCTCCCAGACTCCTCCCTTCACTCTGTGCTTCCTGGCCACCATGAGCAGCCTCTGCAGAAGCCCCTTATATCATGCTCTTCATGCCTTGGAGCCAGTTGACTATGAAATGAATCCACTGAAACTGTAAGCCAAAATAACCTTCTTATTCTTTAAATTGTGAGTGTTAGGTGTTGTGGCTCAGTGATAAAGAAAGTGACTAAGACATTCATGATTCCCTGTATTACTCCCCTTCCAAGTTGACTCTATGAGTCACATGTATAGAGTGGTGACCAAGACGGAGCATGTGCCAAAAATATGTAGGGGGTATATGAATGAAACGGATGTCATTCATCTGGGAAATATTTTAAAGAAAAAATAGGAGAGAAATGTATAGGGATAAAATAGTAATGTTCAACTGGAATGGACACTGATGGAAAGGGGGCAATTCCTTTAAGTAAAATGAACTTAAGGCATGTTATCATTTTAGATGTCCAAAGGTCATTCTGATTCACCATCCTCCTCATCACTGTAATTGAAGCCACTGCAATAGGTTAAAAGACAATCTTATTAAGATGACTTACTAGGTTACTTTCAGTAAATACTTGAATAAAAGTAGCTATTTCAGTGTCATTGTTGAGTTTATTTCCTTGCTCAAAGAAAGTACTGGCAGAGAAACTTCACAGAGCTGGCCTGACCCAATGAAGGAAAATTGAGTAAAGAGGTTGTTAATGAAATTAATTTGCCACTACATAGATTCCATCGAGGGGCTGTGCAATCTTAAAAAAAGAACAGTGTTCTCTCCAAAGAAAATCAAATGCAGATTGTGCACAGAACTTGAAATCAAAGGTTCCCCAATAGATACATTTTTATGTATCACTTTAAAAATAAATTTAAATTTTAAAAAGTAAAGAGTCTACATTTCAAGAGGAATGTGAAGTCCGGCAGCAGGATTGTCAAAGGATGTACACAGTACGTACTAGGCTTAAGAAGCTGTCAAAGTCACCTCCAAAATCTTTGCCACCTTTCTTTTTTTCTTTTTTTTTATTAAATTCTTTTATTGGTACATTGTAGGTATACATCACAGTTACATTTCTCATTGGGAATTGTACCTTTACATGATGCATCTTGGTTCTTATTTTTTCCCCATTCCTAGTACTCCCTTCACACCCTCCACCCTTCCCTATTTACAAAGACTTTATTTCCATTTTTTCCATTTCTCATCATTTTTCCTTTCCCTTCTTTCCTTTCCCCTTTTGCCACCTTTCAAGGAGACAGGTCCTTCATCTTTGTCAGATTAACTTCCCCTGGACTGGGAGGGCCTTGAGAAAAGATACGCTTGCTTTATTTTTGCACCCCACAATGACATATAGAAAGAATTCAAGACATGTTCACCAAATAAAGGGTTCATTGGCTGCCCAAAACCTTAAATTAGCTTCTGGTCCTATAATTTTTAAAAAACTCCCTGCTAGTGGAAGATGGATTGCTCTAGGAGACTAGAAGGGCAGTTAGAGATCAAGATGCAAAGGACCTTGCATACCAAAGAGTCTGAATTCCATTCCAGTTATAAAGGGAAGCTATTAATGTTTAAAGTTTAAATGATCAGATTTATGTTTTCAAAAGCTCTTTCTGGCTGCTGTGTTGAGAATGGACTTGAGGGAGCAAGGGCAGAAACAAGAGGAGGCTACTGTAGCCATGCAGGAGAGAGAAGTAGTAGCCTGGATGAGAGTGGACCACACTGAAAGAACAGGAGAATAAAAAGGAAGAGGCAGTGGACTTGGACAGAGACCAGGTCCTGTATAGGAAAGACTTGGAATTTTATACTAAGTGCACTAGGAAGCCACTGAAAGGTTGAGAGCAAGGGGACAGACATGCCCTGGCCTTTTTAGGTGTTTGTGGTGTTCGGATCAAACCCAGATTCTCATGCAAGCTAGGTAAACACTCTACCATTGAGCTCTACATTCAGCCCTACATTTCATTCCTGGAAGATTCTTCTGGCTGCTGCGGGGAGGATGGACTACAGAGGCACAAGGAGATACAGGGAGAAAAGTAGAAAGAAATCACAAAGTGGAAGAGAGTTGCTCATTGACCTAAGAACAGCACCCCAAAGTACAACTGCTTTTATAATATATGGATATATTGCAAGGTGTGTTTTTCTCAGTTGATTGAGCATAATATTTCAATAAATGTGTTTAGTTTTACCAGATATTGATGGACTTTGAGAAAATATTTGGAGGTATTACTACCAACTTGCATCACTCTAAGACAGAAACTCCAGAAAGCGATTCTAGACTATTTTCTTATAGAAATCTAGGTCTATAAAAACATCCTTGCTCATTTTCTATTCTCTTATCCTCATTTCCTCCAAAAAACCCTGCAATGTCGTTCATCCCGACAGAGCTTCTTGTCTGAATTTATTGAAGAAACAGCCATTTGTGACTGAACAAGCCTGCGTTTCCTTCTCCCGTGACCTGCTGGGGCCCAGGTCTTTCCGTGTTTTAAGCATGTGGTTTCTGTTTATCTACTGTTTTCCAGTGCAGTGATTGCAAACAGAGAAGAGTGGAAGGAGCTCGGAAGAAAAGGGCTTCGGGGTCCACAGGAGGGGAAAAGAAGGATGGTCATGCAAGGGGCAGAGGTGTAGCTGGGGAGACAGTGTGACAAGTGACCTCTCCCCTTCCTCACCCAACTTAGCACATCAAAAGTTTCACTGACAACACTCTACAGTCAGAAGATAGCATCAAGAGAGTGGAGGTTAGGTGCTGGCTTTTGAGTGCAGTGTGTATAGAGTTGTCCCACTAGCTGTTCAGACAGAGAGTTTCTAAGATCCTGGCCAGTGGAGAAGAAAGGGCTGTGCCCAGGAGAGCTTTGATACATTGCCCGGAAGAAGCAAAGGGTTCACAGGAGAACCAGGGAGGCAGTTGGGTGGAAAGGATGTGAGCCAAGGGCAGCTTTGGGGATGATGTGGAGGAACAGGAGATCATGAATGTCCAGGGAAGAGTTTCAGAGTTGGTGATCAGTGGTAAACCTACACTGGGCTCACCCAGATAAGCATGAGAAAGATGAACAGGAAAAAAAAAAAGAGTGAAAAGTAAACCAAATGTTTGATCAAATGCCAGCAACTGATCCTGAGGCTTGCACGTCCTGGGACCTGTTACCATTGTGGGAGGTGGCAATGGAGTGAGTATAGATTTATATATAAAGAGAGTAAGGTATTAGCTCATGGGATTATGGAGACTGAGAAGTACCATGCTCTGTTGTTTGTAAGCTAGGATCAAAGGAATGCCAGCCCTGTAGTCTGAAGATCTGAGAGCCAATAGGGTAGGTTTTGGTCCAAGTCTGAAGGTTTGAGAACCAATAGTGCTGAGGGAGGAGAGATCATTGGCCCAGCTCAAAAAGTCAGGCAGAGAAAGGAGGGTCCTCTGTTGCACATACTGAATTAAAGGCGAGTCCCTTCCAGAAACCTTTTTGTAGGCACACTCAGAAAAAAAGTTTACCAAAGTGTTTCAGCACCCTGTGATCCAGTCAAGTTGACACAAAAAGTTTCTTTTTTTTTTATTAAATTCTTGTATTGGTACATTATAGGTATACAACACAATTATATTTCTCATTGGGAATTGTACCTTTACATGATGCATCTTGGTTCTTATTTTTTCCCCATTCCTAGCCCTCCCTTCCCTATTTACAAAGACTTTATTTCCATTTTTTCCATTTCTCATCATTTTTCCTTTCCTTTCTTTCCTTTCCCCCAAGCCTCCCAATACCCCTACCCCTTTGGACCTTTTCTTCCTATTTTACATTATCGATTATTCATTCTAATCATTGATACATTTTAGGTATACAATATAATGACATTCATCATTGGAAATTTGCACCTTTACATAGTCTGTCTTGGTTCTTATTTTTCACCCTTGCCCAGTCCTCCCTTCAACCCCTCCAGTCCTCCCTATTTACAAAGATTTTGCTCCTAGTTTTCCATTTTCTCGTATTAATCCCGTTCCCTTCTATCCTTTCCCCTAGACCTCCCACTTCCTTCCCCTTTGCCCCTTTTCTTCCTATTTCACATTACCTATTATACATTTAGTCCTTATTTACACTTTCAGCCTCTCACACCAGAGAAACTATTTGGTATTTATACATGTGTGTCCTATTTATTTCACTTAAGAGTATCGCCTCAATGTGCATCCACTTAGCTATAAATGTCTCTAATTTCTCATTTTTTATGGCTGACTAGTACTCCATTTTATTAAAAAACCACATTTTCTTTATCCAGTCTCTAGTTGATGGGCATTTGGGCTGTCTCCAAGTTTTAGCTATTACAAACTGCACTGCTATGAACATGGGTGCACATATATCACTGTGGTATGATCCTTTAAATTCTTTGGGTAAGATCCCCAGCACTGGAACACTGGGGTCAAATGGGAGTTCCAGTCCTAGTTCTTTGAGGTATCTCCATAGTGATTTCCACAGTGGCTGCACCAGTCTACACTCCCATCAGCAGTGGAGCAGGGTTCCTCTTTCCCCACAGCCCCACCAGCGTTTGTTATTAGGTGATTTCATGATAGCAGCCATTCTTTCTGGAGTGAGGTGGAATCTCAGCATTGTTTTCATTTGCATCTCTCGAATGACCAGTGATGTTGAACATTTTTTCATGTATTTATTTGCTATTTCTACTTCTTTGTCTGAGAAATGTGTGTTCATTTCAGATGCCCATTTTCGGATTGGGTTTTTTAATTTGGGAGGTCTGATCTTTTTAAATTCTTTATAGATTCGAGATACTCGACCTTTGTCTGAGGAAGAGCAGGTGAAGATTTTTTCCCACATTGTGGGTTGTCTCCTCACACTGCTGGTGGTTTCTCTTGCTGTGCAGAAGCCTTTTAATAAGAAGAGATCCCACTTGCTGATTGTTTGTGCTAGTTCACAGGCAACTGAGGTTTTGTTCAGAAAATCTTTTCCTACACCGATGTCTTCAAGGGTTCTACCTAACCTCTGTTCCAACTGGTTGAGAGTTTCTATTTTAATATTTAGATCTTTCATCCATTTTGATTTTAGTTTAGTGCATGGTGAGAGATACAGGTCTAGTTTTAATCTTTGGCAAGTTGAAGCCCAATTTTTCCAGCACCATTTATTAAAGAGGCTATCTTTCCTCCAGTGAGGGTGTTTGGCTCCTTTGTGGAAGATGAGATGGCTGAGTGTGTCTGGCTTTGTTTCTGCATCTTCTAATCTGTTCCACTGGTCCTCAAGTCTGTTTCTTTGCCAGTACCATGCTGTTTTTATCACAGTAGCTTTGTAGTAGAGTTGCAGGTTGGGGATTGTGATAACCCCTGCCATGTCTCTGTTATCTAGAATTGGTTTTGCTATTCTGGGTCTCTTCTTGTTCCAAATGAATTTTTGGATTGTTTTCTCAAGGTCTGTGAAGTATGCTGCTAGGATCTCGATGGGAATTGCATTAAATCTATATAGCAGTCACAAAAAGTTTCTTAACATAGGGGGCTTTTTACCATGTGTCTGGCACTGGTGTCTTTTTGCTGGACTGTTGAGTGAGGTCAGAGGTGGGATATGCACAGTCAAACCCAGGTCTAAGTGTTCTCCAAACAAGTCTTCACTGGGTCCTCACAACAAACCCTTGATGGAGATGCAACCATTAGTCCATTTTACAGACAAGGAAATAAAGGCAAAAAGATGTTAAATGACTTGCATGAGGTTCTACAGGTGGCAGAACTGGGACCCAAACCTGGGTCTGACTGATGCCAGTACCTAGGCTTTTCACTAACACCTCCTATTTGTAAGGGTCTAGGTTGGATTATACAATGGCTCTCTGAACCCCACCATCCATTCCTCATGGTTTCTGGGGACACTGAGGATGCTTTTCTGGGATCTGGGACTCCACGCAGAGGGTTAAGGTAACAGCAAGGAGTCCTGACATGAGACAATGAGAGCAGGGGTGGTGCTATGATCTGAATGTCTCTCCCAACTTCATATGTTGAAACCTGATTCTCAAAGTGGTGGTATTAAGAGGTGGGGTCTTTGGGAGGTGATTAGGCCATAAATGGGATTAGTGCCTTTATAAAGAGGCCTGAGGGAGCACTTCTGCTCCTTCTGCCATGTAAGGACACAGTGGGGACACTTTATCTGGGAAGCAGAGTAAGTCCTCATGAGACACTGAGTCTGCCAGTGACTTGATCTTGAACTTCTCAGCCTCCAGAGCCATGAGACGCAAACTTCTTTTGTTTCTACATTACCCAGTTGTTACTGTGCAGATCTAGATTGTCCCCCCAAAGCCTCATGTGTTCAGAGATGGGGATGTTGAATGTAATTGGATCATGGGGCTCTAAAGCTGGCTTGCGGTTAGGAGATGGAGACTAGTTGGAGGTGGGTCACTGGGGCCTGGCCTGCAAGGGTGTACCATCCTCGGGCAAGGTCCCTCCCTTCTCTGCTTCCTGGCTGCTGTGATGCAAGCTGCTTTTCCCAGCCATACCCTCCCGCCATGTCCTTTCTGCCTTAGAGCCAGCCAACCATGGATTGAACCCACTGAATCTGTAAACCCAAATGTACTCCTCTTCTTTTAAGTTGAAGATGTCAGGTATTGGGTATCAGCAATGAGAAAGTAACTGAGAAACCAGTCTATGGTATTTCATTAGAGAGGCAGAAACAGACTGACAGGCACTGAGGCCAAAAGAATGAGAAAATCTGAAAAACACCAAGACTTCAAAGAGCCTAAATGCCAGGAATGTGTTCAGAGAGCTGTTGTGTGTGAGAGAGGCAGCAGTGGATATGGGATGCAACACATGCTATCCAGGAGCCCGGAAGTGGGGTAAGATAAGGAAGTACTCAAGGCCTGAACCATACTAGTGATTGTGTCATTTATAAAGGGCCAAACATTACCAAGTAGCACATAAAGTCATTTCACCCTCACAGCAGCTCGGAAAGATAATTATGCCATTATCTTACTTTTTAAAGGGGGAAACTGAGGCTTAAAGTGGTTAGATGACTCTGCCAAGGACACACAGCAAAGGAGTGCTAGAGATGGGAACCAACCTCAGGCCAGGCCTCCACTGGCCAAACCTCCTGATTTGTATGTGGCAAGTATGCATTGGCAAGTGGTCATCTGAGGGCCCAGGGGCCAAGAGGCCAGAAGTATCCAGTCCTGTCAAGCAAGGATTAGTTGCCTCCAGTATCTGCAGCAGACATGTCAGGTTTCATCTGTCCTTTGCCAACATTTCTCCAGGCAATTAAACTCTACCTCCCAGGGAAATGATTTCTAATTTCTAATTCTAATTTATAATCAACCAAAACTTTCAGAAGAATCTAAAGAGTTTAGTTCTAATCTTGCATAAGTATGTAAGTATAGCCTGCAGGAATGCTACAGAGATTTTATTCATTTATCTCTTGTATTAATCAATTTATGGCCTGTGGGAAGTATAATTAAAAATGAAGTGTCACAAAAATTAATTAAAAGAATTGAGTAATATTAGAGAGATTTTACTTTTCAAATGTACTGACAATGGAAGAAGCGTGGTGTCAGAAGTTCTTAGAACAAATGAGGATAATGAACACTTGGCCTAACGCTAAATGTATCGCCAGGCTCAGTGGCATGGAAGCACAAAATCTGGGAGAATAAGTACAGACTCAGTCAAAGTCCTATTTTTAACTTAGCACCAGTCTTTCTGGGTGAACTTAGGACCATCAGCAGCCTGAATGCTTTCCATTTTCCCTCTGCATCCACTTTCTACCTACCCTACTGTATGCTCAAGAGGCTGACCCACACGGACTCTATCACCTGAGCTCCTAACCCTCCAGTTGCCAAGTTGGTTGAGTCAATGAGAAGCACTGGCAGCAAATTGAAGGGTGACAGGTTAGAAAAATGGTTGCCTGAGTTCCCCTGGGTCCCTTACTGCCTGGACCACACACTAGCAGTGCCCACATTCCTTTACCAACAGCCAATCTGCTGGTTGTAGTCCATCTCTCATAACTACTTCTTTCAGTGGATTTCATATCTGCTCCTTCCCCTTGCTTCTTTAGAGTAGGGATGACGTAACAGCTTCCTGCTTACTAGTCCCTAGGATCTTTCACCACCCTTTATCAGTTCCTATTACTCAACCAATGCATACCTTTGTTCCTTCCTTAAATTCTCCTTGAATTACACCTTTGGTGTGTTATCTCTTTCCTGCCAGTGGCATGGCAGATATACTCACTTAACCTCAGTGGTGCTCAACATCTCTGCTAGAGTAACAGTATGTCTCCTTCCACCCTTCCCAGGGAGATTCAATTACTTACTAATATTTATGAACTGCTTATATGTATTATATGCCCAGATAAGAGCAAGAAAGGCAATGATGCCCTCAGTCCTACTAATAGCAACAAATGATATTTCCATCCCAGAAGGTGAATAAGGCTTCATTTGATTCCACCCTTCTCCAGCGTGTCCAGTCAGAGCTCGGAAGTGGGGGTGGCAGGACGGACTCACTAAGGAGCACTTGTCCTGCCAATGTAGTCTTTCTTCCCAAGAAACCTAGCTCCTGAACAAGCAGGTTCAGGGCAGGGTGTAGAATAGGGGTGTTGTGAGGGCTGGAGACAAACTTCTTTTATGGGACCTTTATGTGACAATTATAGCTATAATTAAATGTAAGAACATCCAGAAAACTTGAGTTGTCAGTCCAGCACTTTCATTGACATGAAGAAACCTAGCAAAAGACCCAAGTATACAGCCTGCATTTAGTGATCATTCTGTTAATCCTGATGACAACAGCAATGACAATAGCTAACAATTAAATACAATCAATAGCAGTGAAAATACAATACAATCAATAACAGTGACAATAGCTAACACTTAAGAGGTGAGGGCAAAAGATTTATACAATCAGAAAAGAAACCAGATGAATGGAAAAAGAAAATGTGGCATCTCAATAAATACATGAAATTGTGAAATAGAAAGAAAAGGTCTAAGTAGTGGGGGAAGTGGGAGGGGTAGGGGAAAGGAAAGAAGGGAATAGAAAAAAATATGAAAAAAGGAAAAAATGGAAACAAAGTCTTTGCAAATAGGGAAGGGTGGAGGGGGTAAAGGGAGGGCAGGGGAATGGGAAAAATAAGAACCAAGATACTCATGTAAAGGTACAAAATCCCAATGATGAATGCAACTGTATTGTGTACCTAAAATGTACCAATAAACTTAATGGGAAAAAAAAATAAACACATGAAAAATGGTTCAACATCGCTGGCTATTCAAGAAATACAAATTTAAACAACACTGAGATTCCATCTTCAGAAAGAATGGCTATCATCAAGAAATCAACCAATGACAAATGCTGGTGAGGGTGGGGAGAAAGGAACCCTTCTCCATTGTTGGTGGGAGTGCAGACTGGTGCAACCACTGTGGAAATCAGTATGGAGATTCCTCAAAAGACTAAAAGTAGAAATTCCATTTGACCCAGCTATTACCCTTGTATCTTCCCAAAAGAGTTAAAGATATCATATCACAGTGATGTATGCATACCTTTGTTTATAATAGAGCAATTTATAATAGCTAAATCTTGGAAACAGCCTATATGACCATTAACAGATGAATGGATTAAAAAATGTGGTATTTCTACACAATGGAGTACTACTCCACTATAAAAAGGATAAACTTGAGTCATTTGTAGGAAAATGGATGCACCTTGAGACAATAATGTTAAGTGAAATAACTCAGACACACAAGGTTAAATATCACATGGTTTCTCTTATACGAAAATATATATACAATGGCTGGGGATGTAGCTCATTGGCGCCACACCTGCCTAGCAAGCACAAGGTCCTGAGTTCGACCCCTGGTACCAAAAACCCCCAGAAAATATATATACAAAATAAAAGACAGATAGCAAAAAGAAAAAAGTATTTTAATTCAGTGTGGATGAGGTATCTAAAAGTGTACCTTGACTTATTATAATCATCTTACATGTTTTATATGTTCTATGACTTAATAGTCTGTGTTTCAATCTGTGTACACAATAATTAACTGTATATGGTCTTACAAGATAAATGAATCTGATGCTGGAAAAGTAAGAGGTGTGAGGGGAGGGGGAAAAGAAGGGAATTGAAATGTGTTAGGTACATGTACCAATCCCCCACAGTGAGTGTCATCATTATGTCCTGCAAACGTGTACTAATAAAAGTCAAAAAATGGGGTGGAGGGGCTGGGGATTTAGCTCAGTGTTTCCACCACCTGCCTCGCAAGCGCAAGGTCTCAAATTCGATCTCCGGTACAAAAAAAAAATTGAAGGAAAATGTGCATGCAAATACAGTAGAGTACTACTCCACCATAAAGAAAGATAAATTTGAGCAATTTGTAGGAAAATGGACTCATCTTGAGCCCATAATGCTATGTGAAATAGATCAGACACACAAGATTAAATATTGCATGATTTTGCTTATATGAGAAACCTGAAATATAAATAATTTAAGATCAAAATAGATGAGAAATGGTAGGAAACAGGGAAGTAAAATTTTTCAAGATGGGGAAGGGGACCTGAAAAAGTGGGGAGAGAGGAAGGTGGGAGGGAAGGGAATAAAAATGATCAAGATGGGACATGTATATGTATCAACTCCCCAAAACAAATGTATTATGTATCACAAACACATATTAAAAAAAATAAATTTAAAAAGTTAATTTAAAAAAACAAGAAAAACGTGATGGCAATATGGAGACCTTAGTGTGTCCAACCTAGCAGATCTTCACAACCTTATGAAGTGGGTCTTACTATCAGCCCTATTTTCTGAGTGAGGAAACTGAGACACATGGAGAATATTCGCTTTCTTTGGCTGGTGAAATAAAATACCACAAGCTTGTTGGCTTAAAACAAGACAAAATTATTTTCTCACAGTTGTAGAGTCCAGAAGTTCAAAATCAGTACCACTGGATGGAAATCAAGGTGTCAGCAGAGCCACATTGCCTTGGAAGGTTCTAGAGGAGAATCTATTCCTTGCTGTTTCCAGCTTTGGTGGCTGCTGGAATTCCTTAGCGTGTGGCCACAGCATTCCAATCTGTGATCATTCCACAACCACATTATGTTCTCCTCCTTTGTCTAATCTCCCTCTACCTTTCTCTTACAAGAGGCATGTGATTGCATTTAGAGCCCACTCAAGATAATCTCCCCATTTAAAGAGCCTTAATGTAAGGGCCAGTGTGGTGGTGCACACCTGTAATCCCAGTACTCGGGGAACATGAGTTCGAGGCCATCCTGGGCTACTAGGGAGTTCAAGGACAACCTGAACTACAGGTTGATAGAGTGCAACTCTATCAAGGAGAATGTGAAGTTACGAAGGCAGGGCCTCTGTCTTCTCGGTTTCTGTCTACTCCAGCTCAGAATGTGCATTCAGGACAAATGCGTGGAGCAATATGTGCATGCATTAATGATAGCCTAGTATGCTCATGCAGATCTCAGTCTATGAAGTCCTTCCTGTTCATCATCTCAGCTGACCTCAAAACAGGCTGCAAGGTAGGTAGTGTTGCTCTGGTGACCCAATTTTATCCAAGTGAAACAGACGCGGGAAAACTGATGACAATAACATCAGCTGACATTGTGGCACGCTGGGTACTGTGCTGAGCCCTTGCTCAAGGTTGTACAGTAAGTTACAGGAGGTAAATGATAGAACTGAACAGAACAAATGAGAAACTTGGGCCTCTCAGTGCTCAGAGCCCAGGCTGCACAGTGGGTGACCAGAAGCTCTAGCTGTTCTTCCTGGAGATGTCTGGTGAACCCCACATTTGTGGAATGTCAGGCTGTGTGCCCTGCTTGGAGCTTCGAAACTTCTGGGTCAGAGAGAATTCTGTTCAAATGCAGGTTCCATTGCTTGGGATCAGCTACATCACCTCTCTGAATCTGTTTCCTCCACTGGAAAATAATGATGGTTAGTAGGATGAAGCAGGGGAGCCTGTGTAGACAGTGCAAGGCCAGGCCAGAATGCAGAATTCAGCAGTTACTAAATTACTGCTGCTGTTGTCACTGTTCTTAGTGTGGTCATGGTCTAATGTACATGGCAACTTGTATCTGGAGACATCCACCACCTGAGTGATCTTTGGTGAAGGAGGTCACCTTCCAGTCAAAACACAGAAGACCTGCTGCTTTGTAGTCGAAGCTATCCTTCATCGTTTCCTTCCCTTCCAAGGTTGCCTGCCTTGCTACTTAAGCCTTTTTCCCTAGGTGTAGATGTTTGCAGGGCTGGGATGCAAAATGATAGGGCAAAGAGGCATTGCAGTGCTGGGGTACCTCTCTCTTCTCCCTGTCCTTGGCCTCCTTTGGGCCCAACGCACTCCTGCTGCCCACCCAGTCCTGCACCTAGATACTGTCCAGGACACTGAAGTCCCCTGGGCTATGTCACCCTGCCTTGGAAGCCTGGACCCCCCAAAGAGAGTTCAATCTTCCTGATAGCCGTGTCCCTTCTGCTTGAGGAGAGACCCACAGCCAGCTACTTCCACAGTACTGGATGTTTGGCGTGGCGTGGCTCTTGGGGGTTTGTTTATATCTTGTGCATCATCAGCCTTCTCCCCCCTTCCCCATACACCACTCCTGCTCCACAGGAGATGAGGGACTCAGGCCTCTACTGGGACAAGTGAATCACCTTATTCGTTACCCTGTACCATCACCAGGCTGGCAAAGGACCTGGCCAGCTGTACAGTTTGGGAAATTTTCCAATTCCACTTTTTAATAAAAACCCATGCTGCAAACTCAAAGCTGGATGCCAGGGGAAGGGACTGCCTGGTCAAAGCTAGCTTTGAACCCATTCTGATTTCTTCTTACAAATCAAACATTTCACATTGTATACAATATGAATAATATTGTGAACCAATGTTAGCAATGACTATTTAGACTTGTTGGAGAATAAGCACATGTTAGATGGATTTTATGATGTTAATGTTGACTTTGTGATCCTTGTACAGATGGGGAAGTGGTGGCAGTGTATCTAAGGTCACAGAGCCAGGGAAGAGCAGGGCCAGCATGCACAACCAGGCCTGTGTGATTCCGGAGAGGGTTCTCTCAATGCTCAACTGCTGACATGAGTTGAGATGACGGGGCTGGTTGCTCTTTATTCCTTTTTCTCAAATGGTTTTTAAAAGCCAAAGAGCCTCAGATTTCACCAGAGGCAGGCAGCACAGACCCTGGGGCTCACTTGCTCTTTCTCATCACTCTTCCTCTGACCTTGCTTACAGGTTTCTTCTCCATGGCTTCCAATTATTCATCTGTAGCCTGCACAAGGCCATGTGTCTGGAGAGTTAGACAAAGGGGATCTGAATCTTTTATTTTGCTCTTTATTTGCACTTTGGATAACTCAAAAGAGAGAAACCATATGGTGTTTAACCTTATGTATCTGATTTATTTCACTTAATATTATGTTTTCAAGGTGTATATTTTCCTACAGATGTCTTGATTTTATCTTTCTTTAAAGCTGAATAGTACTCCATTATGTATAAATACATTTTCTTTATTCATTCATCTGCTGTTAGACATCTAGCCTGCTTCCAAGATTTAGCTATTATGAATTGAGCATCTATAAACATTGGTATGCATGTAGCCCTGTAATATGTCTTCAGCTCTTTCTGCAAGATAAGGGAAATAGCTGGGTCAAATGGAATTTCTACTTCTAGTGTTTTTGGGGAATCTCCATCCTGATTTCCATAATGGTTGTACTAGTTTACAATCCCACCAATGTAGAAGAGTTCTTTTCTCATTGCAACCACACCAGCATTTGTTATTATTTGATTTCTTGATGATTGCCGTTCTTTCTGGTGTAAGATGAAATCTTAGTGTTGTTTTAATTTGGATTCTCTATGGCCAGGGATGTTGACCTTTTTTTGATATGTTTATTGGTCACTTGTACTTCTTCTTCTGAGAAGTGTGTATTCATTCCACCTGCCCATAAAGAGAAAAAGAAAAGACTGATGCAAGGAAACATAGAGATAGATCTTTTGCAAATGGGAAGGGGACCAAGAGACCAAGTGTGGGGGTTGTGGAAAGATGTAAATGCATCATGGACATGTATCAACTGCCCACAATGAATGTAGTCATTATATGTTGCAAATATGAACAAAAATATAACAACAAGTATTATGAATATGTGGACAGGGGGGCCAGTGATTTAGCTCAATGGTTCCGCCACCTGCCTTGCAAGCCCAAGGACCCGAGTTCTATCCCTGGTACCAAAAAAAAAAAATGTGGAAAGGGTATTTAGACCCAGAGGGAGGGAAATGGATGAAGAGAAGGAGAATAAGAAGAATAAAGATATGTTAAGTACATTTACTTACTCCTTAAGATGAATGTAAATTTCATGTAGTGCAAGTATGTACTAATAAAACAAAATAAAAATTTTAAGAGAGACCTGAAATGCGGCCTATGCCCTCTTCTCCAATTAAGTACGGAAACCTCTGGAGATGCTTCGGACAGAGACAGGCTGGGATGTGCCCAAATTGAAGGGCATTTTTTTCTAATTCTCACAAAGGCACTTCATGGCCAGGTAAGCAAGCCCAATTCCTACTTAGGACTGTGCCATGAGTAGTTTGTCACTGGATTAGCTGGTTGGGCACATGGCAGCTCAACCTATAGTGGTATAGTATTTGTTTGTTCATTCATTCATTCAACAAGTATTTACTGAGTTTCTATGTTCCAAGTATTGTCTGGATGCTGGAAATAATATGAGTAAATAAGATAGTTATGAAGTGCACAGTCAGTGGAGAAGACATGCAATGAAAAAAACCAAATAAACGAACAAATAAATACAAAATTACTCATTAGAATAAGCTGTGCCCAAGGGAATAGTAGAGAACTATGGAAGCATAAAAGAGAAAGACCCTACTGCCAACTGTGTGGTGACAAAGGCCTCTCTAAAAGAGATTACAGGATAAGTATCCGATATCTAGGTGAAGAATGGAGAGAACACTATTCTAACTAGAGAAAATGGAGGTCATTGGAGATATTGATAAGAGCAGTTGCAGTTAGACAGTGGCATTTAAAGCCTAATTAGTGTGAATCAGAGGAATTAAAGAGAGATAGCTACAGATTACTGATATAACTTGTCCAGTTGACTCTTTTCAACAAAGGTCATCAAACTCTGTCATCCAAAGCAGATGCATAATATGAAAAGACAGATGAATGTCTTTAGATTTTCTCTGACATACTCTGCCCAGCTTCCATTTCATGCATTGCCTCTGCCTCAGACACTATTGCTAGCTGGATACCTTTGGGCCAAGTCCTTACCCTCTAGCCTCTTATTTGATCATTGGTAAAATGATACCTTGGAGCCAGTCTAACATAACACAAAGTACGTTTGCTGACATATTAATTGCAACATTTGTTTGGTGAATAGTGTTTTGTGGTCAAATCTGATTGGAAAACAGAAGGTTAAACAAAGTTTAATGGATTATCTTTTTCACAGGACTTCTCAGAGGCTTTAAAATATAATCTATAGTATACTGAAATATAACTAAGCAAAGATCCTTTATTTCTTGGATGATCTATGAAGAGCTCATGAAAAGAGTATTCCAAGAAACACATGAGAAATGCTACCTCTTCATCAGGTAATTTCCTGTGGTGCTTATATTAACATAAGTATAATACATTCATTAGTTTTTGCTCAAATTAGTCCAAAGTAAAAATTACTACAGCAGCTGCAGCTGCTGTTTTATCATGCACTTAGTGTGGCTGAGGTTTGGTGTAAAGTGTTTTACATGTATAGAAACAGGGAAATGGGTGGCAATTTCTCTAAAACTTAAGGTCTTCTAGGAAGTCAGTTTCGAGATTCAGCCAGACCCTTGGTTATCCCCATGACAAGGGCCAATGCTGAGCTTCAGGGTTATGGGCTGGATACAGTTGAACTGCTATGTATCAGAAAGCAACACAATTCTTGGTTCCTTGTTTTCCAAAGCCAAGGGAGCAGAGATCGTTGAGAAAGGTGAGGGAGCAACATTGAGGAGCTGCCAAAAGACTTGGAAGGACAGTTTCAGTGTTAAGCTCTTTACTCTTCTGCAACAACTTCTTTTCTATCTCCAAACCTCCAATAAGGTATGCTGCAAGCATAAAGGCTTTGGGAATTATTCCAGTTGTTGTTAGTATTTGGAAGTAGTGGTGTTCTTTTTTTTTTCTTAAATTCTTTTATTGGTACATTTTAGGTATACAACACAATTACATTTCTCATTTGGGAACTTGGACCTTTACATGATGCGTCTCAGTTCTTATTTTTTCCCCATTCCTAGCCCTCCCTTCCCTATTTACAAAGACATTCTTTCCATTTTTTCCATTTCTCATCATTTTTCCTTTCCCTTCTTTCCTTTCCCCTGCCTCTCCCACTACCCCTACCCCTTTGGACCTTTTCTTCCTATTTT
>NW_004624808.1:9540690-9579948 GCF_000247695.1 Heterocephalus glaber
TCATTTCCCTTTGGGGTTGCTGTAGGTGATCTGGAAGTCTGGTTTTGAGACTTATTTACATGTTTTCTCATTTAGGCTGGGGTGGGCAGGGGGGTGCTGTTGGCACCCTTGAATATCACCTCCTCTGAGCTGGGAGAGGTAGAACAGGAGCTGGGAGCCCCTTCCTCTAGGCCGGGAGCAGTGGGACAGAAGGTGCCCCAAAAGCCCTTTCCTCTGGGCTTGGAGAGGCTGGAGGGATGGTAGCTGGGAAGGCCCTTCCTCTGGACCAGAAGCAGTGGGACAGTGGCTCAGAAGCCCCTACCTCTGAGCCGGGAGCGGTGGGACAGATGGCGGCCTGGAAGCCCCTTCCGTTGGGCTGGGAGCGGCGGTACAGAGGGCCACCCAAAAGCCCTTTCCTGTGGGCTAGGAGTGGCGGGACAGATGGTGGCCCGGAAGCCCCTTCCTCTAGGAAGTAGTGCTGTTTTAGGAGTTAAGTGTTTGCATTGTAAACCCAGAGTTTAAAACCCCCAAATTGTCCTAATATGAAGAATGGAAACTCACAAGTGGGAGAAAGCCAGGCACAGAGGTGGCCATACAATTGTCAACCCCAGGGAAATTTGAAGCAGTCTTGGGGAAGGGTGTTAAAGTGAAGAAGACTTCAGCAGCTGGCATCTGTATTCCATGAGCAAGATCTCACTGAAACCTCACAGTAGCCCTATGAGGTAGGGACCATTGTTTATCCTTATTTTTCACCTGAAGAAACTGAGTCAGTGGAGGCTCAGAGAGATTCAATTACTTGTTCAAAGTCACACAGCCTGGCAATGGCAAAGTCATAATTTTAGACTAGAACAGTTTGACTCAGAAACTCATCTGCTTGACCACTTTCTAATCCACCTCTCAAAGCGGAGGACTGCTGGAGTGGGAGTTTGCGTGGAGCAAGAGTCCGTTTCTGTTTTGAGATTTTGCTCACTGACTTAGCCACTGATTCCCAGAGTGCCAGTGGCTCAGTCCTCAGCAGGCAGCACAGGAGTGCTCAGGATTCTTCTGGGCATCACAATGGCCACACACTGCAGCCACTTTTCTTGTTCTTACAAAAAATGTCCCCCACAATGGCCGGTCAATCCTTATTCACTCTTGTAGACTGATCCAGATGACAAACCCTGATTGTCCCAGATGAAATGACATGTGAGACACGTGTCCATCTCCCCCACTAGGCTACACACTCCCTAAGAGAAAGGACCCAGCATTAACCTTCACAGCTGCAATGCCTGGCAAGTATGGGCTCTGGCATATGTTGGCCAAATGTAATTACATTTTGAGTCCTGTCAGATGAGACCCTCCTGAGCAGTGACAGCACCTGCTCCACCCCAGCCTGGCCTCATGCCTGGCCTCCACAGGCTCTTGGAGCTCTGCTGGCACAGGGATCCACAGCCAGGTCACAACCCTCTGCTTTAGGGCTGCAGTCATTTTTCGAGCTGGGCCACACGGAGGATGGACTAATTTTATCTTGTTTTGAATCTGCAGGGGCCTAATTCTCTGAAATCAGCTCCTCAGCCTGAAAGGACAAAGCTACCTTAAATAGAAAGTCAGCTTGGTATAGCCAAGTGTCATTACATTAATATGCAAAGCTACCAGTCAGCTAATCTCCACAAACCATTTGTTTCCTTAATTGCCCTCTTAGGGCAAAAGTGAAAAAAATAGGGAAGATGAATAACAATTTTATTTAATTCATCCTTCCTGTTCCACCCAACTGCACTTAGTGATGCAGTTATGAAGCTGGCAATTTTCAGCTTAAACTGTCAAATGACCCCTTCCCCTAACTCCCCACGCCTTCCTCCCTCCCTCGCATTAGCATCCATACGTCCAGACTTCTCGGTTCTGTCCACTGACCCCACTCAGGGCACTCTCTCAGGGCTTTGTGCCTCAAGAACATCCCCAGAGGGGTGGAGGTCGTAACCAACTGACAGCAAGGAACCCAGTTTGCGCCCTGCATTCCCCCTTAGAATGGGAGAGTCGGATTCTGAGCACTGGGTCTGAACAGCAGATGGCATTTGAATCCTGCTTCCCTCACTTACTAGCTCGGGGGCCTTGGGCAGGTGACAACTTCCCTGGGCCTCAGGTGCTTGATTTTTAAAATGGATCAGGCAATGTTCAGAGGTCTAATAGTACCTGCTGAGTGGGGGATATTGTGGGGATTGAACCAGATCCTGCCCAAGCCTGTCAGGACTGTGCTGCTGCTGCAGCAGGTGTCTTATCCCCCTGGTTATGTCAGATAACTGCTACCAGAGTCCTCCTTCCCAGTGTCTGCACAGCCAAGACCCCAGGAAGGAAGGCATCTTTGGGTGATTCAGATGGCAATCTGGGTGCTTAAAAAGAAGAAGACATGAATATGGCTATCTCCACTAACTGATCACCTAAGTCCTTACTATTCCTCATGTCCTGCTTCCAGAACTTCTGATCCCAACCCTGAACTTTCAGCAGCCAGGACTTTTCCAATGGGCTGTGTAGATCTTACAATATTAAAACTGATCTTAACAAAATGGCAAACGCAACAGAAACTCCCCATGAACAGGCTGTTCACTTGAGCACGATTTACACTTCCCTGGACATTCATGGGGTAGCTGAGCCTGGGTGATGGGGTCCCAGAAGCATTAGTGTATTATGTCCCAAGAATTATGTACAGAAACACAGAAGTCAAGAATGCAACATTGGGAAAGGCCACTGGAACCCTGCAGTCTTAGGCCACCTGTACCTGTTCTGCATAGGTCTATGGATGCCCAAGGAGGTGGCCGAAAGTTTCTTCTTAAGACTGAAAGACATGCATTCTGAGGGACGGCCCTCTGCCCCAGATTGAACCACTGCTGGACTCTGTGGGTGGGAGTCAAGTGGGAGAGTCGGTGCTCATCTCTCTTGAATGTTGTGAACATTCAATAGCACACATTATCTTAGTGACAATGGTTTATTCCCCACCTTTTCCCCAACCAACCCTGAGGAAAGTCTTGGGACAAGTCCCCACTTAGCTGCCTTAGAGTTAGCAATTTTGGATTTGATTCCTGGGTCTACAATTTATGAGCTGTATAACCATGGGCAGGTGCCTCAGTTCCCTCATCTGTCAATTGGGGCTAATACCATCAGCTACCTTATTGGATTGTGCAATTTAAACAAGCAAATTCCCATAAAGATCTCACATAATGCTTGCACATGGCAAACAGTGAAAGTTTACTTACAGAAAACATTGCAGAACATTTTTGTGTCTGTGCAAATTACTGCAGGGATCACGAAACGCATTTACTTTTCCTTTCAGTAACTTCCTACAATTCCTTGTCATTTTTATCTGTGCCATTGGCTCTACTCGACACCTCCAAGGTGGAGATAAATGAATCCCATGGTCTCTGGGTCCCGGCCCTTCTTGCTCCAAGACTCATGGTAAACACCACTGCTTTGGCTGCCACTGCAGACACTGCTGTGGATCCCTTTGCAACATGGAATTGCAACCCAGTCCTCCTGTGATTGACTTCATTGGGTTTCATTAGTGCTTCTCAGAGAGTTGGTTTAATTACAATTTTTCATATTGCACATGTTTGTACAATTTCTCTATTAGCCGCCATTTCCTTGAGTGCTCTTTAGTACGTAATACACATTATCCTTCACTGAAGCAGAGATCCTACTTCTCATCCTCTACACATTAGGATCATTTACAAACCTCTGATTCCACTGACAAAAAGAGGCTCAGCTGAGACCTTGTCATAGAGGACAGAATGTTTTCTACCCTGCTTCCAAGGGAAGGAACATCTCCAAGCCAGTGACCTTATGAGAAGCAAAGTGAATCTTTGAATAGAGGCAACTTCAAGTCCTAAAAGTTCTGCTTAGAAGAATGGAATAGGGGCTATGCTGCTCCTACATGGTGGCTGTGGTATATGAATCTGGAGGAGATACATGTGCACTTCAAGTGTGACATAGTCCCACTTGGATGCTTTAACACTATTGTTTACATGCACAGAGTAGTGGTGATTGAATCTTGTTCAAAGATACCTGCTAGCTAGATACTCAGATCGTGAAGAATCTGCCAAGCCCATTCAAACAACATGAAAGGCCAGGGAAGCAGAGCTACTGTGCATGGTCCCTGTTGGACTACTGGATTCCTTGCTGCTTGGAGAAAGGTCCTGTTGGTGACATTGATATATAGGATGGGAGCAGGGCTTATTGGTCAGGTAAAATTCACATAACATAGAAATAATAATTTTGAAGTATGCAATTCACTGGCATTTCATATATTCATCATGATACACAACCATCATTTCTACCTAGCCCTCAAATATTTCATTATCCCAAAGGGAAGCCCTGTATATTTTAAAACATCACTTTCTATGGCTTCTCTCATTCCCACCCTCAGTCCCTGCAAACACTAATCTGCTTTTCTTCTCTATGGATTTTCCTATTCTAGATATTTCATTTAAACAGAATCACATAATATGTGACATTTTGTGTCTGCCTTCTTTCACTTAGCATCATGTTTCCAAGATTCAAACATGTATCATGTATCAGTACTTCCTTTCTCGTATTCACTAATAGTCCACTGCATGGATACAACACAGCTTATTTCCTGCTCAACAGTAAGTGGCCATTCATGTTATTTTCACCATTTGGTTATTATGAATAGTGCTGCTATGAACACTTGTAGAGTTGATGAATATCTGTTTTCAATACATGTGGGTACATACCTTGCAGTGGAACTATTGAGCCATATCGTAATTGTACATTTTTGAGGAAACACCTAACTGATTTCTATAGTGACCACACTATTTACATTTCCACTAGCAATGTACAAGGATTCCAATTTCTCTACATCCTTGTCAATGATTGGTATTTTTCTTTTTTAAACAATTATTGTCACCCTAGTGGTTGTGAGGTCATATTTCACCAATGGCTGAGAAAACTTTTTTCCTCCATTGAAGGATCTCGACATTCTATTAAAACACCAATTGACCAGAGATATGTGGGTTTGTTTCTGTAGTTGCAGTTTATTCCATTGATTTGCATGCCTGTGTTTATGCCATTCCCAATTATTGTACCTTTGTAAAACATTTTGAAATTGACAAGTGTCACTTAGTCCTGTACATTTTTCCAGGATTCTAGGGGTACTTTTCAGAGTTCCTTGCAATTCTACATAAATTCTAAGACAGGCTATTCCATTTCTTCCCCAAGCTTGCTAAGGTTTCCTAGATATTGCACTGAATGTAGATCACTTGGGGGTAGTACTGCCACTTTCACAATATTAAATCTTCCAAGCCATGAGCACAAGATGTCTTTCCATTTATTTTGATCTTCTTTAACTTCTTTCAGGGAACTGGATTTTGCTACTCAAATTTCCACCAGGACTTTATTGAAGCAGTGTTGAGATGAACTGGAGCCAGGTCAGCTGGGTTGGGACCGGCACCTTCTTGAATCAACACAAACAGAGTTTTGTACTTTGGGCCTACAGGAGTGAATAGTATTGAACTTCAGAATGCTGATGATGTTGACAGCTTTCAAATAGAGAAAAAGAAGTCTGGAATGGAAGGAAGAGATGTCTGAGAGACTGTAGGTTGGCATTCAGCAGATGTCAGCTGCCCCTTATGGCCTGTTCCAATGCAATGCGGAGCCTGAGCCAAGAAGGCTGATCTCAGGAAAGATTCATGGTGAGAACATCAACACATCGCTACAAGGGAGATCTTGAACAGCTTCTTAATTATAGCTAATAAATAATTGGACACTTCCCCAAAGAGATCTAATGAAGAGCAAAAACTGTTTATCCCATTAATCCATCCTTATGAGGAGGTATCATGTATGGCAAGCTGGATTTGGCTGTTGAGACAAGATGGTCCCCAGGGTCTTTTGTTCCCTCAATGTACCCCAGAAAGAGCATATTCTGAAAGAGATGTCCAAAACCCCAGGCTTGAATTTCAGCTCTGCCCCTTAACTTGCTCTAGGACCCTTGGAAAATCATTAAAATTTCTCAAGATTGTTTACTCATCTGTAAAATGAGAATTCTTGTAATATCTGCCTGATTCAAGCCAGACATGGTGGCATATGCCTGTAATTCTAGCTTCTGGGTAGACTGAAGCAGGGGAAATGCAAGTTTGAGCCCAGCCTGGGCTACATAGAAATTTAGTGAGACTCTGTCTCAAAATAAAAAATGGAAATAAAAAAGAGACTGGGATGTAGCTCAATGAGAAGGTCCAGGTCCTGGTTACAATCTTTAGTACTTTAACAAGTAATTAACCCTAGGAAATAATAACATAAGCAAAAAAGTCCAGTCAGGCATGATGATGCACCCCTATAATCCCAACACACTGGGAGGCTGAGGAAGGAGGATCATAAGTTTCAGCCAAGCTTGCACAACATAGTGACTCGCTGAGACCTTGACTCAAAATTTTAAAAAATAAAAAGGGCTGGGGATGTAGTTCAGTGGTAGATCATCTCTGGGTTCCATCCCCAGTACCACAAAAAAGTAAATAAATACAGATGCTTCTCATTTAATGACCAATTCCTCTGTTCCTGTGACTAGGTTGGTTGCTAAATGGGGAACTGTATATAGTATGCACATTGCAATATTCAAACAAAGAAATGGTGAAAGGAAACTCCAACTTCATGCCTTTGCTTTTATTTGTATAACTCTTACATGCAGTAAGAACATGAAACTGCAGTATTGTATAGTACAATCAGCAAACATTACAGTACTGTATTATAGAAGAAGTCACCATAAGATCACACTACCATTCATGTCCCTGTATCCTAAGTCCAAATGTATGTAGTAAGTCCAATCAGTGCAGCTTGGTCCTAAGTCTGAACAGCCATTAACCAGGTATGTCATTAAATGAGGAGTATCTGTAAATAAAATAAAAATACCTATACCTGCCTAACTCACCAGGGTATTGTGATGTGCAAACATGAGTCAGAAGAAAGTCCTTAGGAAATTCCTAAGAGCAACTGAAATGTCAAATATACTTGCTGTCTCCACTGGGGATCTAAGCCCTGGAGGGAAGAAGGCTTTCACACTTAGGGAACTCTGATCTGCTAAGAGTGGATCTCTCTGTCCCCAGAACTCAGATTACAGAGATTGTACTGAAGAAGTTTAAAAAGAGAGAAATATTCCTCTCTGAACCTCAAGGGGGAATAGTTATAAAAGAATGAATGAGTGAATGAATGAATGAATGGTGAGTGAATGTTATAAGGGTGAAAACAAAATGAGAGAGGGTCCAGCATTTTGCTTTAAAGAGGATCAGGATACAGTAAGCAAACAAGTATGTATTGAGTGTCTATTGCAGGCTAGGCACCAGTGGAGCCCTGGGGACTGTCTAGTCAGATGTATAAAGCTCCATGTGCTATGGGATGAAGGCTAGATGTTAATTAGGAGAGTCTAGAACATGACTAAGACTTGAATCATTGTAGTTTAGGAACTTCAACTAAGCAGGAGATGCAGGGTATGTATATGCAAACAACAGGAATGTGGAGTAGAAAGTTGCATTTAGCATCAACTAAAACCTGTTTCATACAAGCACGTGGGAACAGAATATAGCACACGGTTGTTTAGAAAGTGCTTATGCGGAGAAATCAGTCATCCTGACACCTTTTGTTTCCTTGTTATAATAAGCCGGAGAGTACAGGAGAGGGATTTGCTTGTTTCTGAATCCACTGATGCCCGTGGCCAAGGTGGGCTGTGCACAAAGTTTGCCAACATTTTTGAAGAGAACAGGGTGGATATCAGTCCCCAGTCTAGACCTGCAGCAAGGTGTGTAGGAGAAAAATCATGGTCTCTGTCATTTGGCACTGGCTCTGTGATCTTGGACAAATGAAGTAATCTATCTGAACTTTACTCCTACAGAATGGAGATGATAACAATACCAATTTTAGGCTGGTTATGGCAACACTGCAAAGTATATGGTGTATAATAGTTATTCAGTAAATGGGATAGCTCTTCACTATGATTATTTCATGGTTGGGCAGCCTGATAGTGCCATCCTGGGATTAGAGGGAAAGTTTGCTTTCATTAATAAATGATCTGTTATCTGTCATAGGTATAATTTTTAGTAGGACAGGAACTAGATATCCAACAAAATTTGGTCAACCCTGTAGGATTTGTGATCACTGGAACAGTTGGTCAAGGTCACAGACATATTTGGGGTCAAGAGGCCAGATATGGTGACTGTCTATCTGTGGTTTTTCAATGCATGTTAGAGTGAAAGAGTGAGGAAAGGAAGAAAATACATGAACTTGTCCCGACAAAGGAACAAGCTGCTATTAATATTTCTACTGATGAGTCTTATGATTAAAGCTAGAGGTCATGCTTTCCCCGATTTTTCATTTCCATGCTATTCCTTGGATCCTCTCCCGGCTCACTGGGATAGAGGGGTTAAGGGTTTGCCACTTTCACACAGAACACCCAGTGAAGGTCTCATGGGAGTACCCAGATCCCAAGGAATATTGTGGTCTGTCCTGCTTTGATATATTTCTTCTTTCATTCATTCGACAAATATTTACTCAAGTACAGACCACTGCTCTGACATCCTACTTGGTGGGTGGGGTGGGAGTAGAGATATAAAATAAACAAATAGCATATAAATATACAATGTGAGATGGTAATAAGGCTAAAAGAGGAGACGGGTTAAGGGTCATATGGTGTGATGATGAGGGAGTCCCATATTATTTAGATAGTCGGGGATGATCCACTGGCGCAATGACATTTAAAAGACACCTGAAGGCCATGAGAGTTGAACTATGTGGCACTGAATGAAGACTCTTCCAGGTACAAGCTGCTGTGAATTGCTCTCTTCAGGACCTATTTTATTCCCCTGTTCACCCTTGTATGTAACTTGCACCCCTACTCTGGCTTCTCTATCTCTTGCCACTCTGGGTAGCCCCCACCCCTCAGCTCCCCAAGCATAGGTACCTCAGATGCAATGTCCTTACTTGGTGACACCCCTGTCCCACATGGGGGATCAGACACCAGCACCACCTTGTTTGGTTGTTGAACTACTCAGTAAATCAAAGAGGTAACTTAGACCATAGAGACAATGGTTGTCTAAGCAGTGCAGTGGCATCACTCTGTGATTAATTTGAGTGCTGATTTATAAATATTTACACTGGATAGAAACAAAAGGAAAAGCCAAATATAGGGAAGGCAAGGACAAGTGGCCTCCTCCCGTGGTACCTGCTCATAATAAGAAAGGCTAGAGCAAACATCTGTGACCAACCTCACTGAGGCTACATGTACACAAAATAGTGCTGATCCTGATGGGCAGACTTGCAGGGGGATGCACAGGAAGGTGAGTGGACAACCAGGCACACTTTCAACAAATATTTAATGAACACCTACTAAAGCCCAGGCACTAGTCATTAAACCGTGGAAAAGACCTGTTGAAAAGAAAAGAAAAAGTCCCTTACCTCTTAGAGATTTCCTTTGAAGTTACTTTAGTAAGACAGCCAGGCAAAAAATGCAAAATAAAGTGGAAATATCAGGTAATTTCAGATGGGGTTAGGGTTATGAACAAAATCTAAGAAGAGTGCAAAGATAGAGGTAGGCTGGGCAGAGGCACTATTTTAGATAGAATGGTCAGGGAATTGCTCTCTAAAGTAGTGTTACTTGAGCAGAGATCTGAGGGATGTGAGGGAGAATGTTATTCAGATGCCTGGAGGAAGAACCTTCTAGGAAGAGTTATCAACAGCAAGTGCAAAGGTCCTGGGGTGAGAATAGGCATTATGTGGTCAAGAAGCAAAATCAGTGGGCTGAGCAATAGTTCTCAGTGGGGAACCAACACCCCCTAGAGAGTACTTTGAACATGTGAGTGGGCATTATTTTTTTATTTTCAATTGTTTAAATGATAGGAGAAGCCGATGGAGGAGGAGAGTGGTGGGAGGAAAGAAAGTACTTCATTTTGTTTGGAACTTTATCAGGAAATGTTCACAAGGCAATAGTGTGGAGAACAGAGAACACTTGTGCATTGTTGATGGGAATCAAGACTGACACAGCCATTATGGAAAACACTGTGGCAGTTTCTCAGAACACTGAAAACAGGACCACCAGCAATCTCACTTCTGGGTACATGTCTAAAGCAGTTGAAACCAGTAGGCTAAAGAGTTCTCTGTACCCCCATATGCTTTGTAGAATTTTTCACAACAACCAAGCTGTGGAATCAACCTAAATGCTCTTCAACAGATGAACAGACACAAACTGTGGTATTTATATAGAACAGAATGCTATTCTGCCTTAAAAAGAAGGAAACGCAGTCATTTGTGACAATATAAGGATGAACCTAGGGGACATCTGGCAGAGAAAAGCAAAGACTGCATCACCTCCATATGCAGAATGTTAAAAAGTCAGAGTCATAGTAGCAGAGAGTGCAAAGGTGGCTGCCAGAGGCTGGAGGAGAGCACGCATGAGGGAAGAGGAGACGTTGACCAAAAGGTACAAAATTTCAGTTGGGCAGGACAAATAAGCCTCAGTGAGCTACTGTAGAGAATGCTGAGTGTAATAAGTGGTGAGGCACTGTGTGTTCCAAAATCATAAAAACAGAAATGTTCGCCCATTTTTAAAAAATTCCATCTTCCAAAAAAAAAAAAATTCCATCTCCAGGAGCAACACTGCTCTGTACACTGTTTGACCAGCCCTGGGGCATGCTGATATCAATCAGCACATGCAGCTGTCCTTGCAGTATGTTCCTTCACTGCAGGCACAAAGCTTTTTACTACTTCATTATAGCTTCAGATGTGCCTGTGTCCCAGAATTTACATATTAAATGTTACGACTGTGTCTAGATGTCCCCACAAAGCCTCATGTGGTCATAGGTGCGCTTTTTCAGAGGTGGCTGGATCTAGACACTGGAATTGATTCGTGATTCATGGTGCAATGCCAGGCTCAATGGCACTAGGATTAAGGGTGTGAGTGCTACCCCCCCTAAGTAGCCTGGATAAGATAAAAGGGGCAGAAAGACACTGTTAAGGTCCCTTTTTGCTTTTGTTGTCTTTGCCTGCAGTGAACTGTTTTTCCTCTGTGACACTTCTCTGCCATGTGCCACTCTGCCTTGGAGCCAGCCAATTATGGACTAAGACCTCTACAAACTGTGAGCTAAATAAACCTTTCCTCCTTTAACTGTGGGTGTTGAGTATTTTGTCTCAGCAATGAGAGAACAGAAACTAAGATAATATGTACTCATGTATTATAAATCGTTTCATTCTATTTCCTTTATGATATTTTGGGGCATTATATAGTCATATCTAAAGCAATGTGCATATAGGCAAGTTACATTATCTACATATTTCATTCTAAGATAATAAAAGGGCATTAAAAGACTCTTTATCAAAAGAGCATATTACAACTACCATGGTTGAGATCCTCTGAGAGGAAGAGAGGAAAGAGTGATAAGAAACAAGTTCAGAAAAGCAATAGAGGGGCCGGATCATGTCACAGGTCATGACAAAGACTGGCTTTTACTCTGAGTGAGGTGGAAGCTCATGGAGGCAGCTGAGAAGATTGGTGACATAAGACTATAGTGTGTGGAGAGTTAACTTTCGGATACAGGGATGAAAGAAGAGAGAGACACAGAGAGAGAAAGAGAGAGAGTGAGAGAGAGAGAAATTAAAGTAGTGCTAGGAATAGATGACAGCAGCTTAAAGCAGGGTGGAAGCTGTGGAAGTGGTAAGAGTGGTTGGATGCTGCATGTTTGTTTGCAGGTACAGGAACGAACACACCTGGAGAAGGTGGACTTCAAGGAGGCCCTTGAGTTGGATGGAAGAGACAGTAAGTCTGATGATAGGAAGGTGGGGCTGGACATGGAATGTATGTAGGACACTAAGAAAGTAAGATTAAACAGAGGCTAAAAGAAGAAAAGAAAAAGGAAAGAACAGCCAGGAAAGATGCCATCATATTACCTTCAGAGGCAAAGCGCCACTGAAATCTAAGCAGAAGGATTTTGATGTTGAAGTTCTTGAAGGCTTTGGAGCAGACCTGGGAGTTGCTTGGCAGCAGCACTTCCTGCACCTATCTCTGTGCTTCTAGCCCAGCACTTAGTACTACAGTCCCATTGTAGTGGTCCCTGTACCTATTACAATGGTCCTGAATAAAGTCTTATTACTGTGCTTTAAAAAAATATCTTGGAGGGCTGGGGATTTAGCTCAGTGGTTTCACCGCCTGCTGCGCAAGTGCAAGGATCCAAGTTCGAACCCTGGTACCAAAAAAAACAAAACAAAACATCCTGGAATAATTTTTCTTTAACAATATCCACACAATCACTTTTCTTAGCTTCACTGATGCAAGAACAATATCAGTAGCAGAAAGTGCCTCTGAAAGACTCTGCTGATATAAAGGGTGTCGAGTAGGTGAAGTAATGTGTGAGAGACCTTAGGGTAGTTACTCTTTGTAGAAATAATTCTACAGGCAATGAATTTTTAGAATTTACAGGACATTTCTGTGTAGCCTAGACTTAGTTAGAAACATGAAAACAAAAAAAAGGCAATTAACTGTAGAAATACACACAAAAACACACTACTTGGAGGCTGATTCTGCTTTGTTACTTCTGCAAAGAAGACTGGCCTGTAAAAGCCAGGAAGGGTCTTCTCACATTATCAAAAACTGAGGAGTTCCACTTTATAACTCTTTGTTCTCATCACATATTGACATTGAGTCTGCTTAACCAAATTTAGCCTCCTGAACTTTGTCCAAGGCCCACCTATGCTCTTTCTTGTAAAATCCATTTCTAGTAAAGAACTCTGCTAAGTCAGTTTAGGAATAATCCCTCATCCCATATTGATAATCCTTGATATATGATTGGGTTCCTCATTCTCCACCATCTCCAAGGTGATATCTGGTCACCCTGGCCAAGCTTCAGAAACAATACTATTAGGTCAGTTGAGTCAAAATCCTGCTTTTCCCTGGTGTTATTTTTCAGTAATTTTTTCATCCACTGAAGCCCATTCTGTTTGCATTAATCAGCTTTCCCATCTCTGAGACTCAATATCCAACACCGAGAATGTAAAGGAGAAGAATTTTAATTTGGTTCATGGTTTCAAGGGATTCAGCCTGTGGTCAGCAGACTTCAATGCAGAAACACCATAGTGGAAGTGCATGGTGGAGCTTAGGCCATGGTGGCCAGGAAGTAGAGCAGGAAAACAGTGCCAGAGAGGAAGCTGCGAGGGGCCATACATAGTCCCCGAGGTCATACCTTCATGACCTACCCAGAAACACCCCGAAGTGTGCTTTGCTAATTTGCCAGATACATTTCTTAATGTAATCAAGCTGACCTATCACAATTAATGTCACACTGATGCATAGTTATGAATTTCCACTTGCCCATGTTATATTCAAAGCTCAGCCGACTCTCTCCCCCGCACTGCAAAACCCCACTGTAGTGGTCTCTGAAGCAGGAGGACAGCAAGAGACCTTCGGCAACCCATTCACGATCCTTCCTGGGTTCAATACCTGTGGGCTTTCTGCTTTTTCTTTATGAATAAATGTATTCTGCTTTTGCTCTATAATAAATACTTTTGCTCAGTCCTCTTTTGACTCTCTGCCTTGTAATTCCTTCCAAGTAAAGAGAAGAACCCACTAGCTCAATGGTAACAGTTCCTACACCTATTACAATGGTCTTGAATAGCATCTTTCTTATTGTGCTTTAAAAATATCTTAGAAAAAAATCTTAGAATAATTTGCTTTTACGATATCCATACAATCATCTTTCTTAACTTCAATAATGCAAGAACAATACCAATAACAGAAAGTGCCTTTGTAAGTCTCTACCAATTTAAGAAATGACTCCGCTCCACGAAATTATGGTCAAAGGAGTCTACTAGTCTTCAGAATCAACAAAAGCATGAGAAGAACTAGGTGATGAATGGATCATTTACGTAAGGACAGGGAGTGCTTCTGTGAGCAAAGGATCTGAGTCAGGCAGTCTTGATTTCCTGAAATATATCAAAATTCTCTTCTGTGAATGTTGCTAAAATTCTATGAAGTGCTCACGTTGCTGAAGTCTTTTCACATCCAGACACTCTTGTCTCAGATTGCACATGGCAATTCCTCAGCTTGGGACTTAAGGTCCCAATGAATGTTTTCTGGCAGCCCCTCAGTGCTGGAGCCAAACCTACTGAAGGAATGTGTGCAGACTTCGCACTGCTTTCACTGTTCGTACACATCCTACTACTCCTCCCGCCAATGCCAACACCCAAGGGGCTGGAAGGGGAAAAGTGAAGCCTATGTCACAGCAGCCTCAGGACCATCATATCTCTGGAAACTCCTCCCCATAGCACGGATTCACCAGCCAGCAGGAAATAAAGGGATGCGACTAGAAAGGAAGGAGATTCCGGGGCTCCAGCCGCATTCAGATGCGATGAGTGGTGGGTGCTTAGCCAAGTGGGCCAAGTTAGCATGGCACAGAGAGACCGTCCATCAGTCCAGCCCACTGGCTTTCGTTATTGCTTTTTCTCCTTATCCTCAAGCCTACTTCCCAACTTTGGGATTTCATAATCTATACACGTTTGCTCTAAATTAGAGGTGCTCCAAGCTGCAAACCAAAAATATTCTCTTACATATGTTTAGCAAACTTTTTTGAGTTTCTGCCTATATAACAGTGACCAGGACAGATTTGTACACTCACAGTGTCAACAAGAAATAAGTACATGTGATGAGTGCTGTCAAATATCAAGAACATGATGCCACAAGGGCTGGGGATTTAGCTCGGTGGTTCCGCCGCCTGCCTCGCAAGCTCAAGGTCCCAAGTTCGATCCTCGGTACCAAAAGACAAAAAAAAGAATACATCAGAACTGTGAGGGCTGGGGATTTAGCTTAGTGGTTCTGCAGCCTGCCTCGCAAGCACAAGGTCCTGAGTTTGATCCTCAGCACCAAAAAAAAAAGAACACGATGCCACATGAGCCAATAGAATGGGGACCACATCTTGAAGGGTTCAGAAGAATTTGCTGCCAGAGGCTTTGGCTGCTGTGCCCTGAGAAATAATTATATCTTAAACAAGTAAAGAAGGGGAGAATAATCATCACGTGCTACCATATTTCCCTGAAAATAAAACCGGGTCTTGTATTAATTTTTGCTCCAAAAGATGCAACAGAGGTATTTTCAAGGGGTATCTTATTTTTTTCACACATAATAATCTACATTTCTTCTTATAAAAAAAAATCTACATGTATTCACATACCAAAATTACGTTTATTCAAATATAGTCATGTCATCTTCGTCTGGAATATTGTCATAACTTTCCAAACTCTGAATTCTGGCCTGAATTTCTTGCGATTACATTTCCTGTAGAAGCATTGGCCCCAACAATCGAGCCCTCCTTAAATGAGCTCTTCTTCTACTAATATTATTATTTTGTCATTCAGTATATCCATTGTGTGTTGCTAAGACATACTTAATACATTCCTCTAGCTGAAGATCCTAACTGGGGCTTATTTTGGGGGGTAGGCCTTATTTAATGAACATCCTGGAAAATCATACTAGGGCTCCTTTTCCAGTTAGGCCTTATTTTTTGGAAACTAGGGTATTTATGTGTGCATGTGAGGGGGGTAAAAACAGGTGATAAAACATAATGATCCCAAATTCATAAACAAGTGATAAAATACAATTATCCCAAATTTATAAAAAGAAATTTAAAAACACATAAGTACATACAAGCTTTGAGTGGAAAATTCAGTAAGATATACTTCAAATGTTAAAATGTTAAAAGTGGTATCTCCAGGTAGTGGGCTTATGAGTTGTTTTTAGTTTCTGTATAATAGTCTGTATTTTCCAAACATATATAATATATAAAATTTATATATATATAAAACTTTCTGTATCTATGGATATCTATATCTATACCTATATATATCCAGAAAGTAAAATTTCTCCCTTTTTTTTGTGGTACTGGGGATTAAACCCAAGCTCTTTGTGCTGAATTACATCACCCACCAGCCCTTTTGTTTTAATTTTTTAAATTTTGAGACAGGGTCTCACTAAATTGCCCAGGCTACGATCCCCGGTACCAAAAAATTAAAAAATAAAAAAATAAATAAATTGCCCAGGCTAGGCTTGAACTTGTGATCTTCTTGGCTCAGCCTCCCAAAGTGCTGGGGTCACAGGCATGAGTCACCACGCCTGGCTAAAATCTGATCTTACGCAAAGCAAACCTGTCTGCTCCAGTTACGCCAGCCCTTGCCCAGTGACTCTGTCCTTCTCTGAATCACTTCCAGTGAGCTCTTTCCTGGGCCCTGGCGGCCAAGCCAAGAACTGTCCTCTCGCAACAGTTCCTCAGTTTGAAACCCTTGATGGCTGACTCACTGCAGGTCAGTTAATGGAATTGTCCCCTAGGAGCTCTTCTGTAGCGCCACATGCTGCATCAATCATCTTGTCGTCTCCCCTGACTTCTTCCATTTTCTGAGCCTCAATTTCTTTCAACAGCCCTATTTTTTTTCCCTCTCTTAGAATTGCCATCAGATTCCACCAGCAGGCCTGTCATGGAGATTGTCTGCAAAGTAATTTTTGAATGCTACAAACATTGTTAAAGTCCATTTTCCATCCTGAGCACTTCCGGCCCAGTCAGAGAAAGCTGCTCTCAAGTCCATCTGTGTATGATTTTGAAAGATTTTTTTATCATCTGTGTCCATTAAGAATATTTGTTCATCTCCTTGTTACCCCCTCCAGCTTATATTTCACTTACAAGGCAGGCTTGAAGCCTCACTTTCAGGTTTATGTGATGCTACTGTCACAGGCAGGCTTGAGACCAACTTCGGGTTGGGCAAAAACAGTGGAATGTGAAGAAAGTGGGCCGCTCCTCTTCCTTTTCCTCTTACAAGGTAGAACAACCCATATCCAGCCACTCTACTTCTCTGGGTTCAAGTGCACTGAGGCATCTGGGAAAGTTGCCTGGAACAAGGAGGTTACAGGTATAGAGGCAAGATGGAGGTAACGGCCTTTCTCACTGGCACAAACTCCTCCATATGCCTATTCCCTGGTGCCAATCCCTAGTGCTACCCAAACCCCGTGTTTGACAGCTGCACAACTGCTGAACAATTAAGCCTCCTCATCTCAGTGAATTTGCAAAGGGACAGAGAAAGAGCCTCTCCTCCTGGTCAGGCTATGGTGTAGGTGGTTGTGTGAAATTATTATATGAGAAGCCAAAGGCAAGAAGGGACAGAATGCTAAGTGAGTTTGTGTAGAAACTGCTCTGACAGTTTATCGTAGAATCAAGAAGTCTTAAGTTAGAAGAAGACCTTCATTAATATCTTCACCATGACTTATGATGCTAATTTGCTGTCTCTGAAAGATAGCAACAGAGTTATGGTCTGTTGGGTCCTCACTTGATGAATAGAGGTGTTTACAGTGTTTCTCAGCCTTACAGCTAGGCGGTAGGAGGCTGCTTCCAAAGCCAGGAGATGGACAGCTCATCACAGTGGCTACAAGCACAAACAGCTGCAGGTAAGTCCACCAGGCTGAGGCTTACCCCCCTTCAGCTGGTTAACATGAATTCACAGCACCAGTTCTCAGTGGTGTTTAACCCAAGCGGGTCCTCCCATTTTCCAAGGCCCTCTACTCCCACTGTTGTCCCATCTCAACTTCCTTCCCATCTCTGGGGATGCCGTGAGGAAGGAATGACTGTGAATAGATTTGTTGGTATCAGGAATGAACTGTCCCAACCAAAACCTCACCATTTTATGCCAGTGTGTAGCGATGATTGTGGGTTGTGTGCACAGCTGAGGTTTTTGTTTCGTGAAGAGGGACATCTATCTTGTATGTATGCTTAATATGTTAAATGCTGGCTCCCAGCATGGCATCATTTAAAAATTTAGCTAGCATCTTTGGCCTGGGAATTTCAAGGACTTAAAATATTGGTTAACTTATCCACAAGATTCATTTTGGACCTGCTGAAAGGTATTAAAGTCAAAATTGAGGAATCTTGGTTTAAGAGGGCTGTTTTCTGACCTTAGCCTGATTTCCCCAGTGAGTCTCAATTTTTTTCTGAGAGTGAAGGGGCATGAAAGAAGAGTGTATCGGAATGTCTAAAGGAAGGGACACAGGCTATATGTGGAATAAATAACAGTATTCCTACCAGTGAAAATATCAACTATAGAGTGTGAAGCTCTGAAACATCTTCCTGACTGGGGAGAATACACAGAAGATAACAGTCAAAACTATTGTTGGAGGACAGAGTAAGAAAAAGGAAGTGAGCATCACCTTACTCAGATCCATGCCCTGGATACAAGGAGAATCAGGTGAAAACCACTGACAGCTCAATCCCCACTCCTGCAAACACTCTCCAAATGCAGCTCCCATCGGAATTCAGAACAGCAGCAGGGCAGACTTCCAAGTCAAAGTGAGCTACTGGAACCATAACTAGACTGTGTTGTCTCGAAGACAAAGGCCAGATCTTTCCCATAGCTCCATAAAAAATGCCTAGAGCTTGGCCTGGCACATAACAGCTTCCCAGTAAACAAATGCTTCTTATATAAATATACTGAGAAAAAAGTAGATCAACACTATTTTAGATGTGTTCTCAATCCACTCTATATCATACTTTCCCCTCTCTTTATGCTCAAGGAAATAATCCATTGAAGAGTAATAGAAGATATAGCAAAAAGTATTTAGTCTACTGAAATAATAGAAGTTTAGGTCTAGTTTCATTTGAACACAGTTCCTTGAATGATAGTAGTATACTAGTAGGTACCAAATAAGTATTTCTTGTATGAATAAATGTAAATACGACTTCAAAGAAAATATGTACAAGACAATTTCTTTCAAATCATAAATCCAAATCAATGTTTGATTTTCTATCTTGTTTTCAGTTTCTTGTTCAGAAACGTAGCAGGTCAATTAAGACAAATTAAATTGGTTAAAATTAATACTGAGTCACTTTCAATAGAAGATGGACTGCATTCCTAAATGCTTACACAAAATTGAATGTGTTCATTTCCCCTCCTGTTTGTGAACCACTGAGGATCACTGCAAAATAATTCCAGGAGCCATATTATATCCAAAGAGACAATGGGGAAAAAATTAGCCGTTGGGAATAAAAGGAAAACATCCACATCTGTTTTTATTTTCATGCACAATAACACTCTTTTCTCAGTATGAAGTCCAATTTATACTACTTTCATTATCAGACCAAACTGACTTTTAAAGAAATAATCAAATGAAAGGTGACTTGTTTTTTTTCCAATGCAAGTATTTACATATAACCATTTGCTCGATCTGAAGAGCTTCCTCCTTTCTCCTCTGTACTGAGGGGTCATTGCAGAGATGGTTTGCATAAGTAATGCATTTATTTACTAATCTTCAAAGAGTCTCTATTTTTCCTGCCTTCCCACTGTAGTCATTAGGGGTCACAACCCTGCAGGAAATATGGGCTGCCATGGTAACACAAAATGTCTACTGCTGGGCTTAGCGTAATTCCTTCCTAATAGAAAAACAACGAGCAGTAAATCCCATCTTTGATAAACTGGCTTATTGTTGTATGAAGCCTCTACCTGGGAGGTGGAGATCCCCCAGAGCAGTTTTAAATGATACAAATGCAATTCATATCGGATTGATTTCTCATTTTGCACAAGGAACTGGGTAAAATTGTACCAGGTCAAGTTAAATTCCTTGTCACATTTAAAAATCATTGGCATCACACTCAGTCATCTGTTGGCCACATTTATCAGATGCTATGTGTCACTGTGCTAGGGACTGGAACAAAGCAAGTCATTTCCCCAAATCATTTTTAATCCCCATAGAGAACTAGAAACAAAACGCACCAACTCCATCATTTCAACTATTTAGTAATGATAGCTCTTTTATTAATTTACACTTGTATAAATGAGAAGGCGGGTAAGCCTGCTCTGGGTTAAGGGACCAGACAGGAGAGAAATATATTTTGATATTGACCTCAAAGGGAAATAATAAACAAGAACAAGTAAAAGCTCACTTGCTTATATTTGGGAACAAAAGAAATGCAAAGTAAGAAAGGAAGAGCTACTACCCAATTATTTTGTTCTGGAAGGAGAGTGTTCAGAAAAACATCTTGAAAGTAAAAATGATGACTTAAATAATATTATACTACTACTGCTAAAAAGCACAGTTCTTGTCAAAGTACATACTCATCAATGCAATGCGTGTGCCTTTGAGGATCAGACATGTGCGCCCTCTTGGACACTGACAGAAACATTCATTAAAGAGATGATGGCTCTTATCTCAAATGACTCTGATTCTCTCTTAAATCTCCAAGGTATACTTGGAATCTGCTGTTTGATACGACTGCTTTTTATTAAACAAAGAATGTTCTCCTTACTCCATCCAGGCCATTAGTCTCACTGTTTTCCAACTGCACCATATTTGTCCTCTCTCTACATCACTGTATACACTACACTCTTACCCAGAATGCCTTCTTCTTCCTTGTGTCACTAACTCTCCCCATCAAAATTCTATGAATCCCTCATGACTTATTATCTTACATTTGGGCATTTAGTTACAGTCTGTCTATATATGTTGTTTGCCAAATTATCCTACATACAGACTTTGCCCCTGCAAGGAGATGGTAAAGTCCCCACAAAAAGCATCAAAACAAGCTAGAACCTCTTGTTGCTTCAGTGGCTGTCATACTTTGAAGAAGGAGCTGCCATGATGCAGAGGCCCACAGGGTCACCAGCCAGCAAGGAGCTGAGGCGTTCGATCCAATCACCTTCAAGGAACTGAATTCTGCCAATACCCACTTGAGCTTGGAAGCAGATCCCTCCCCAGTCCAACTTTCAGATGAGACCTCTACCTTCACTGAGGCCCGTGAGAGACTGTAATTTGTCACACAGCATTATATTACTGCTAGTATGAACATAGATTCATAGCAGGTGCTCCATAAATACTTGTGGAATCAGAGCTATGCGAGAGAGAATTATATTCTTGCTATATTCTCCAGTGACTAAAATATTTGGACAAACACATGTTAGATGAGAACCAGAAACTTTAAGTAATTATCTGAGCTATCTACCAACTTAAGCATATGCAGAGTGAAGATCAGGGCCTCTTTCTCATTTATCTCTTCATGATGTCTACTAAATATTAATAATATTCGTTGGATTCATACAAGGTTGTTCTACAACTGGCCCCTTGGGTGGACTCAATGTACCAGCTTCTGCTTTGATAGGTCAGTCCCCACTTACCAGCCTACATAAGTTTAATTCTTGTTGTTCAAGACTTTCGCAACCAGACCCAAACTACCTCCCCAGCTTCATCTCTCGACACATTTCCTTTTCAACATCATAGCAGCCAAAGTCAAATCACAAATCTAGCCAGGTCCTCTTTGTGCTTAAAACCCACCCACGACTGTCTATTGCTCTCTGGACAGAGAGCCTCCCTGGGGGCTCCTGCCCACAGCTGTAGCCTTCTCTTGTACTACCTTTACCTGGACACTCCCCTCTCCAGCTACACTGCTCTGCTTTTTGTTCCTTGTACTATGTGTGACATGCTGTTACCAGGTGATCTGGGTAGCTCCTATTTACCCATCAGCTCTCACTAGAGCATCACTCCCTCAGAGAGCCACTGGTTGAATTTCCCGACCTAGTCAAGCACTGCATTCCACACTGTGCTTCCACGGTACCATGTGCCTCTCCTTCCTAGGTCTTGTTACGTATGTGTGACTTAGTAATGCCAGTCTCTCTTGGTTAGCTCCGTAAGACTAGGCATTTGCCTGCCTTGTTCACAGCTATGCCCAGTACTTGGCACATAGTAGGTACCTGATATATTTTAATGTATATAATATCATGATACATTTATATTACATATATAGTGCAAAATAATATATATTTCAAATTTTTTAACAGAGAGTATTGCTTGTATTTATCATATAAAATGTGATGTTCTGAAGTTTATATACATTGTGGAGTGGCTAAATCCAGCTACTTAACATATGAACTGCCTCAGATATTTATCATTTTTGTGGTGAGTGTGCAGCAATTTTCAAGAATACAAATATTGCCATTAACTATGGTCACTATTCTACAATAGATCTCTTGAAATTATCCTTCCTATCAAATTGAAATTTTGTCTCCCTTGACTAACATCTACCCAACTCCCCCAAAACCACCCCAGTCTCTTGTAACCATCATTTTACTCTGTTTCGATGACTTCAACTTTTTAAGATTCCACATAAGAGTGAGATCATGCAGTACTTGTCTTTTGCATCTGGCTTGTTTGTCCGTTTGATTGTTTTGAGACAGGGCCTTGCTGTGTAGTTCAGGCTGGCTTTGGGCTCACTGTGTAGCCCAGGCTGGCCTCAAACTCCATATGATCCTTCTGCCTCAGCCTCCCCAGTGCTGGGATTACAAGCATGTGCCACCACACCTGGCTTTTATCTGGTTTATTTAATTTAATATAATGTTCTCCAGCTTCATCCATGCTGTCACAAATGACAGGATCCTTCCTTTGTGTGGTTTAATAGTATTCCATTGTGTATCAGTATATATTTTTGAAATAAATGTTAAGTGGAAGTCAGTTCTCTTTTTTTAAGCTTCAATTTCCTCCCATCTCCTGAGAGACTATGCTCTGTTCTCTGCTAGACTTCGGAGCAGTTTATGATTCCGAGTCAGACACCATCTCCCCCCACCCCCACTTCTGAGGCAGCAACCTTTTTGGGTCACTGCATTTCATTCACTGAGACTCCTGCACTAAAGGGTAGATCCTTGGTCCACTTTTCTAGTTCCAGAAGCTAAACATTAAAATTTAGAAGAGATATCAGACAGTGCAAAAATGTTTCTATTTTATAGTCAAAAGAAAATACAAGGAAATCAAACAGATTTCAAATCGATGAAAATGTATGAGTTGTTTGTTCATTTGGTTGTTGACTGAAATCTGATCATGGCCTAGGAACTGTCCACATCTTTCCTGGGGTAGAAAGCTGCTTCTGAGTGCAGCCTCAAATTCTGATGCTTTTAGCTCAGTGAATACTCAGTAATTTCATTTGTAAATCTCCTCTGGAGGGCACCAACACGAACTGAGCTTGAAATGAAAAGAGAAATACCGCTTTGAATAATAAATTCCTACAGGGTCATACCTAGAGGCACCAAGAGATAATCTGCCCCAACAGCCTCGCTTTCCAGATAGGGAAACTAAGGACTAGAGAATCAAAACAGCCTGCCTGGAGTCACATGACTCGTTAGTTCATCTACCAAAAACATTTCAGCACAGAGTTTGGACTACAAGCCAAGATTCTTGACCTTCAATTTCTTCACTTGATGTAATCTCTTGCTCTCCCTCTTTCATTATCAAAAACCTGATCATTTTCTTCTGATGGACACTCACCTCTCAATAAGTACTCAGTTGGCTGGGGATTTAGCTCAGTGGCACTATGCCCGCCTCGAAAGCACAAGGTCCTGAGTTCAATCCCCAGTACAAAAAATAAATAAATATTCAGTAGTATGCTTTGCAGCCAGGAAAGTTTTAATAAAATTAGTGCTGAAGAGATATGAATAGCTGAAGACTAAATCTTTTGCTATTGTGATGAGGAAAACGAAACACAATAAACTTTTTTGGTTTTTTTTGGTACCAGGTGATTGAACTCGGAACTTTGTGCTTGCGAGGCAGGTGCAGCGCTACTGAGCTACATCCCGGGCCCCCAAATAAACTCTTGACCTTCAGGAAAAGGGCCCAGAAAACTTTATCTTTAGTTCCTCTCCACTTCACAAATCCCACAGTTATGTAAGTGGCATATAATTCCTTCCACAAAACTTCTATTTTTCTCTTAACAACTATCACATTCTTACTGATTCATCCACTCCATCACCCTAGCCTTGAGCGTGTGCAGTTTAAATTTATGCCTCAGCGAAATTACAAATTACTACATGTCATGGACCTTTAAGTCCCACTCATAAATAGCTGAAGGTGTGAGTGTCATATCAGAAAATGCCTAGCGTCTACTGATTTTTTTAAGTGACGGCCTCATCAAACCTGAGCAAGTATTTGAGTTACTGGTCCTAATTCAAAAAAAAGGCTACATCATGTCAGTGTGAAATTTGGAAATGAGTGGCTCAAGAGTTATATATGAAAACAGAAACTATACTGGGTATGCACAGAAATGGAAGAGCAAGGAAAATCAAATCCATCCTGATCCTTGAAAAGCCTTCCTTTTCCACCTGTCTAATTATTGGAATCAGTTTTCTGTGCAGCTATAAATCAAGCATCTGTCCCTAACCCCTTGTCATGCTCATATATTGTGAAGATTCACAATAAATATCTAAACTAGGTCCCTGCTTTCAGCCCAGACAAGTTCACTGGAAATTAGTAAAAACTCAGTGCCAAAGAAGAGAGGGTATTAATGAGATGTGGTAGAGAAGAAAGCACTTGAGATGTGGAAGATGAGACAGGCTGGTATGTAAAGGGGTCTGTGGAAGAGCCCGAAGACGGCCTCGAGTTTGGCAAGGTGAAACCAAAAATCTTTTATTTCAAGTTTTATGATTTGATTTCTTTGAAAGGGAAAATAATTTCCAATATCATCCAGCATGAGAATGTGTACATAGAAGGAGCTTGAAAGGCCAATTTTCAGGGAAAATTTTATTACTAGCATAACCTACATGTAGAAATGTGCCCAACTGATGTGTTCGGTTTGATGAATTTTCAAAAGTTAAACTCTTGTAATCAGTACATAGTTTACAAGAGCAAATATGACTCACATCCCAGAAGTCCCTCTGACTCCTTCCTCTTCCAAGTCACTGCCCTGTAAAGATGAATCAAATTAGCTTTGCCTACTTTTAGACTGAATAGAAATGGAATCTTGTACTATGGTAATATGTTCTCCTTTTTGCCAGGCTTCTTCCGCTCAACACAGCATCTGTGAGAGCTGCTCTGTTATTTTGTATGACTGTGCAGGGTCTACTGTAGTAATTAGGAGTAATCAGGCAGTTCTGTGGTAGTTGCATGTAGTTATCATGTGTCAGGATCATATGGAATCTCCTAATGCTTCTGGGAACAATCCAATGGAATAGATGTTTGTTCAACAAGGAAGGAAGGAAGGAAGGGAGGGAGGGAGGGAGGGAGGGAGGGAGGGAGGAAAAGAGGGAAAGGGAAGGGAAGAAAGAAGGGAGGGAGGAAGCAAATGGCAAGGCTTCTATACCCCTGTCCTCAAGGAAAGGAGATTGACAATTAGGTGAAAGGTGAAGGGGATAAGAGGCTTGAGTGGCAGACCTGATTGAGATTAACATAAACCATTAGGTTAACCCAGAGACAAACAGGAGTGGCACTTGAAATTTACATAAATGCTATACCCAGCCGCAATCAAGTTTCTGTAGGAAGAAGAAAATTGACAAAAAACCTTGTAAGCTGAATTGAGAAGAAACAGTGGCAGCCCTAAATTGCCTTTGTCTGGCAGAAAAAGCTGAATCAAAAAGGGAGATTTCAGAAAAGATATTTTGTCTAAGTTAGCATCAAGGTAACTAAAGGATAGTGGAACCTGAGTCTCTCCACCCTCCTTTTGGGGAAGGATGTGTGGATGTGCCCTCAGAGTCCTGCAAGCCATCCTCTTCTCTCAGTTTCCCCAGCCTTTCGGAGCCAGAACCATGGCATCCATTCAGGGAACAGTTCTTGTCTTTGTGGCAAGTACTGAGTTAGGTGCAGGGTGGTGACAAGACTCAGTCCCTGTCTTCTGTCTGCATGGAGCTCACAGTGTTTGCAGGCGGACAGCCAGCCACTACCTAACACTGTTCGGCAGCAGTGTGGCACAGCATCCTTCCGGAAGGTTTTTTCACCTGAACGAAAAGCCATCCCTGTCCCCCCCACCCCTCCCCCACCCCCACAGGGGATCTATTCCAAGGTGGACATTCCACATCTTTTAGACCATTCTGTGCCACCCATCCTATGCCTTAGAAGAAATAAACCATTTCTTAGGATGTGTTGGAGGCCTGCGAAAAAGGACACAAATGCTGAGAGGCCTGAATAGCTCTGTTTCTGGAAGTCTTGTGGATCAAAAATTACTGCCATTCCAGAGAGACAGCTCCTCTGGAGTAATTTTGACTACCTCTCCTATCTGCCCCAGCACATACCTAAACCCTAGTGATACAGATTCTTATCCTGTCTTCTGCCTCTCCTTGCCTGGGCATAATGATATGATGTAAATAAGCATAAGACCCATGGCTGTCTCCTTGGGAAAAACAAAACTATAGCAAGTTGCTTCAGACTTAAAATCTAAGCTGGACCTCTGTTTAAGGAGTTGTCAGAAATTGTAAGCAGACTGGGACTATTGCAAAAGACAAGTGGGACTGGTGTCGAGCACTGAAACAATAATAGCTGCCATATTTATGTGTGCACCGACTACCTTGCACCATAGCCAAACAATGGAACACCCAATGAGACACACCCTGTCTAAACACAACCTATATTAACCCACCTGGTCCTCACAGCAGCACCTTTGAGCCAGACGTTATTATTAAGCCCCATTTTACAGTTGAGGCAGTGAAAGCTTTAGCAAATTGCTCCAAGCCACACAACTGGTGAGTCCGGGAATCTGCAATTCCAACTCAGGCATGTCAGATGCTGCTGTTGGGCCCGTAAGCACCACCTTACCCATTCTCTTAGGCACTGTGTCTTTTTAAATTCTCTTTTTACATAAGAGACTATGGGTCCAAGAAACTTAGGTTGCAAGTAGCAGAGCACTGAGCTTCTCTGAGCCTCAGTTTTCTCATCTGTAAAATGCAGATATAGTTCCTACAGTGCACAGCTGTTGAGGGGATTAGAGGATCGATGAAAGCCATTTGTCACAGTTCGTAGGTGAAGGTAATGCTCAGAAAATGGCTGCTGGAGTTAGTTCTACTTTTGCTTACTACTTCCCTCATCCTCCCTTCCTAGGTACTGGGCACACGTGATGCGATAGAGGTAATCAAGACGAGGACAGAGCGGCAAAACGCCCAGCCATACCAAAGCCACTTTCAATTGCAACATGAAGTTTCCAAGTCTACAATCATACTCACATAAATTGGTTGGAAAATGAAGATTTAGAAAAGAACCTCTAAAACAATTTTTATTTTTGAAAATGAAAAACAGAATGCTGATTTTTTTTTTTTTTTTTAGCTGAGAGCAAACTGTTCCCCTGGTCTTCAAGATGCTTAGCAAAATTATAAATGATTACATATAAAACCAGCTGAAGATTGCCCTTTAGGTTTGCAAGATAATCTCTTCCCAGAAGCAAATTTACGTTGATGGCTTCGTGGGTACAGAGGGAGTACCACCTCCTTGCCTCCTTAAAGATAGTTAGCTAAAGTGGGTGGGAAGGGCCAGGGAGGCCAGGGGTTGTTGCAGCCAGCTACCCCGTTAGTTCCAGTAGCTGCAACCTGGAGCTATTTAGGCTTGTTTTGCTGCAATCGAGAGTAGGTATGTGCAGGCCTGCTTGTCCCTCGCCGCTCCTCTGTAGATGAGGGCAGTTACAGACTGACTGTACTTCTAAAAGCACCAGCCAGAGAAGCCATTTCCTTTTCTCCAAGCCCTCTTGAATCAGAGTTGCAAACACCACTAGGACTGAGCTATTATTATTATTGGTAATAATTTCTAACTGCTATTTATTATGCTGGGTATGTGGTAAAGCACTTTACCTGAATTACTCCATTTAGTGTTTACAACAACCCTATGGGGTTATTGCCTGGTAGGACCCTTCACTTTATAGATGGGGACACTGAGGCTGGAAGAGGTTAAGGAACTTCTCATTCATTGGAGGTGGCAGAGCTAGACCTGGAATTTAAGTAGGATGGAACTTTCTTTGGAAAAGAAAAGAACTCACCGGACTTGAAGAGAAAAACTCCAAAAAACAAATGTGATGAGGAACAAAACCAAAATGGTTTTAAAATACTTTTTTTTAAGATACTTTTTGAAAACAAAACACCATGTTTATATATGCCATATTTAAGTGGTCACACTGTTAAATTTATTTTAAAAGTCTTACAGTAGTAACAGAAATTATTTAAAAAGTATAAGATCAGAAAGCATGTACATAATGATTATAGAAACACAAAAAGTGTTTCCATCGATGAAAAATTTTAAATGAATTTCAATGAAGAGAAAAAACCCAGAATATTAAATGCTTTTATTGGAAACAAGCTACACTTGAAGAATTACTTCACAAGCCTGTGAATTTCAAGTTCTAATAGCTGTCAGATAGCATTGTCATATTGTGGGGGAAAATGTGTTCACTTTCTGCAGATGTGCCTATTTCTGGCACTTACTAGCTAAGAAATCACTTGTAAAGAATTAGGTAAAGCATAATATGAAAGGCCTCGGGACTCAGAAATTACTTTCTCTTGGATTTTATTAAATCTAATGAGTCACATCAGTTTGGAGCCTTCAAGTTTTTTTTTGTATGTGTGCTTTTTTAAAAAAAAAGATACACCTATCAGAACATTAATAAGAAAAACCCCACAATATTCTGTTCTCTCTACATTTCCCCCAAAGCTATTAAAAATTAGAACCAAGTCCTTTTCAAAACCATGCCTTTGGTGGCCATTTTATTTGCCATCAAGTACTTGGGTTCAGCTTCAAAGCCTGGTGTATAGCCACACTGAAGGCCTCCCATCATGAAACGAGAGCCTGATAAGGAAATCATAATGGCTTTTTATCAACAGTCAGTGCGAAAACTTCATGGCTTCCAAGATGACTCAAAATGGCTCAGCACCTACTGTACGCAAAATTCACTACACCAGCTGCTGGGTTGTGTCAAAAAATTATAAGGCCCAGTTTTCGTTCAAGGAGTTCCTCATCCAGTGAGAACACGGGTAGCTCACAAACAGGGAGTCCAGTACCTTGGACCAGGCTCTCTGGGCTTCAATTTCATATCCATAGCATGATATCAGGTAAAATTCTCTAATTCTGGGAATGCAAATAATCCAGGAGTAAGTAACATGCACCATAGCGGCTAGACAAGGTCAGAGGTGGGGAGGGGCTGTTGTGTATAAGTATATTCTATAGCCCCCTCCACTCCCAGAATACATTGAGCTGACTGGCACCTTTAAATTATCTCTAGGAGGGAAATCTTGCAAAGTGAAACATGGTGCTTTTCAGACCATGGTCACAAGGAAGCAGGCACCTCATGTGATTGCCCCATGCTTAGGTGCCACTGTTCAGTCCGCAGAGGTATTGTCTACACAACTGTAAGCAACACAGGCACCCAGAGAATCAGATCAACAATGCATTTTACTCACAGGTGTTTGGGATTGTGTAAATTCAGTCTCCAGATCAAAAGAGCAAAAGGCACACTCTTAAATTGTTTTCCTTTCAATTAGGAGTTAACAGGATTTGCAATTCTGAGGTCATACAGGGTAGATTTCCTTCTCACAATTCCATTTATAGAACTTTTCTACAGATCAGTACTGTGACAACTCTAGTGATAAAGTGAATGTCATGCCCTCCTTGCTCAAGCAATTTCCGGTGGGCACATTGTGTGCCAGCCATTGTGCTACAATCTGGAGAGGCTCCAAAGAGGAATGACACTCTGCTCTTGCCCCTGAAGATTTCTCTGCCTGATAGAGAAGACAGGTCTAGACTAAGGGTCAGCAAAATTTTTTTATATCTTTCCAGTTTAAAATGGGTCCTCACACTCAAGAAAGCTTGATAATCACTGGCTCCATGTGGGAGATTTTTAAACTTAAATTCTCACAGGACTAGGCAAGTAGCAAGGCATGCCAGGTGTGAACCGTCAGCAATGTGGAAAAGACTAGCCCTGAGGGATGAAGAAGCCCACAGCTCACTCCCACTGCATTCTTGCCACATAGAAATGATGACCCAGGGTTGCCGAAACTTTGGATTCTACCACAAAATCCAGAAATCTTGATTTGTTTTAAACTGCAAAATCTCTCTCCGCTTAAAAATGTTAGCAACTCATCTAAAAATATTTTTAGCACTGTGTAAGGGCCAAAGAAGAACCGTCTACGAGCCCACTGCAGAATCTGCAGACTTGCTTTGACATCATCACATTGAATGGGTCTGTGGAACTAATGGGACGTGTGACCTAATGAAAGTCATATGGCTTTTCTGGAACTTGGTTTCTGCAACTGAAAAATGGGGATGCATGTCTACTGTCTGAGACTATAATAAGGAATCTAATGAAATTAGAAATGTGAAAATGATTAAGGAAATATTTTTTCAAAGTACAAAGTGTGTGACTCCTGGGTTTAATTGGTGTCTAACCAGCTCATTTTAAATCAGAACAACCATCTCAATGATTTAAAACAGATCTCAATGTCTTTTCTCATTTTTGTAAGATGAGGTGGAGCATTTCTATGTAGGTGAACTTATTTGCAAATGCACCCAATTCCATGTGATATAAACACTGAGTTAATGGGTTTTGAGTAAATAATAAAGCTACATTCATGTGCATATGATTTGGCAATTATTTAGAATCATATTAGGTCCTGTCTGATGCAGAGGGCATAATTGGCCTTTCTCGGAACTACAGATTAGCACCTTTGTTCTCACTATTCAAACTGGAAGAACTCAATTTAATAAATAGAGAGATTGGGATTGTTTCCACATCAGTTCTGGGAAACAGTTTAAATTGTGAAGTTTGGAACACCTCTTTAATTTTATTCTGGAAATCCTCATTCCTAATCCATCACTCAAGCAACACTGACAAATAACACTGCAATTTCTATTAAATGACTGCATGAAGGTCAGTGAAGCTGGTGAATCCATTTTGAATTTAGAGGTTACAGCTCCACTGAATTACAAATCAAACGGTCCTCAAGTTTCATTTTAGCTGTTTTACTTGTCTCTTGTAGAGGGAGAAAAACCCATATAGCACTATACAGCTTTTCTACAGTCAAATTCTGTTCTCTGGTTTTAATTTACTGCTCCGAACACCAAAATCTACTTTTAGAAGGTGCTGCAGGAATCTGGTCAGGATGCATATTTTTTAGTCCCTGAAATTAGCTCTTTTTGGTAAGACTGTTATGTGGAATGTCTTATTTTAGAATAATATCGAGTTTCATTCGAAAAGAAAATTTTTCTCTCTGATAACTTGCTTGGGAAACTCTTGTTGCCTTAATTCATCAGGTTGTCTGTACTTCTTGACTGTCTTCACAATCAAAGAGACGAAAACGTCCCTTTCACTCTTTGTACAGAGATCGAGCCAGATTACGGGGCGGGGGAGTAAAACTTGGGATGAAAAACTCCCATAGATTGTGCCTCTGTAGGCAAATCGATCTGTGAAAAAGAAATGATATATCTAATGTGAAAAACCTCTATACAGAGTTTCAAAGAATAAATAGTGCCAGGCAACAGACCAGGGACCCTTGCGGCTGTAATTGCGAGGCCTATTTTGTTTTTAATCCAGAGATAGCTTCCCTAAAGGAGACTAACCCCTTTGGAGACCTTTCTGTGTTTCAGGTTCTTTCATAAGCTCGACTTGGTCACTAATTTGCTTCCATGGAGAAGTGACCTGAAACTACCACAAAAGTCAGCCATGTGGATGGACAGATTTTTAAGCACTAGTAAACTGACTTTTTTGAAAAAAAAAAACAAAACCTAAGCCAGAAAATGACTTTGTGACCTACTGATGTGAAATTTTGTCATAAGAAATGCCAGGCAAAAGAGCTGAAAAAGCATAGACCAGAATCTGACCTACTTCTTCCTATGTTGCCTGTTCTGATTTCAAAGAAATATCACCACATGAATATTTCTTCAAAGTGGAATAATATTTTCAACCCAAGACAAGATCTCCTAAAGAATAGCTTGAGTCCACAATAAAACACTAGTCATCTTCATCATGATTAATTGTATTTTCAGATCTTAGCTATTCTGGTTTTCTGTTATCCTAAAAATGCATCTCTTGAATTAATTAGTTGGATCAATCCTTTGCTAAAGTATCAAGACCTGAAGAGCACACAGAGAAATAAAATACAGATATGAATATCTATATATCCATACAATACTTCATATATATATAAAATTAACAAAGTATTACTCTGAAAACAAATCCTTCTTTTTCAGTGATTCTAAGTAATATTAATTTCTCAAAGCAGAAACAACATAATGCAATTATTAATAATGAAACAAGTATGATTTTTTTAAAAATAGAAAATATAATGTTTAAAATATCCCATTAGATGAAACAGTGTTTGTGGATCACATTTTAAATATTTAACAATCAAGCCAAACACTGTTTATCATACAGGGAGAATCACAACAAACAAAATGTGACAGTAATCTTCCTTCCCTGTCTTTAAGTGGACATTTCAGTACACTAGTGACAATAAAACAAAGATATGAAATTCAATAATCCTATTCTATTTTTCTTTCAAATAAACAACCAACTCATAAAAACTTCTTAATATTGCCATATATTAAAATAAAATTACAGCTCTCTTCCAGCACTACACATAACAATTTATTGTACCTGAATAATTACTTCAGTTGAATGAAGTCCATATGTTTCAAATAAACCTGAAAGACATTTGTTTTTTTAATCTAATTCTCCCAGTTAAACAATATACTAATTAGTCACATATTTCATAAAAGTTACAAGGATGTAATAGCAGCTTGTAAATTGCCTTGCATTGCATAATATATGATTCCATAAATCATCACAAAACATAAAACAATGGGAAAGACCTAAGGCTGGGTCAAAATTAAACTATAAAACACAATTTCAGCTAAATTTATCATTTTATCTTCTTAAAAGAAGCTGTGGCTGGACATCTAAAAATAAAAAGAGAAATATTTTTCATATCTTCCAACCTATTTTGTTTCGATTGCAGCCATCTTTGGAAATAGTACGGATATGCAGAGAAGACAGGATCACACAGCCACTGATTTCCATTTTTAAGAGGAATTATTAGCCAACCAACCAGCTCAGATTTGATTACATATAAAAGGTCTCTATTTCATACGAAAGAAGGAAAGGGGCACAAGATCAGGGTGATGAGAGAAACAACAGAAATAGCACTTAATCACTAGCAAAACTGGAAATCGAACTGGTTTTTACCCCTCACAGGTGACGTTAAAGCAGAAAAGGCATCTGCTTGCAATTGTCTATATTTATAACACCATTAAAAATATTTTATCTCTATCTTCTTCCACTAAATTCCCTTCACTAACATGACAGAAATAAGGTAGCATTAACCAAATTGCGCATTTTGAAAATCTTTCCAGAAAATGCGTTCTGTTTTCTTTATTAAATCCTGTGAATTCTGGGAGCTTGTGGCAGTCAATCTCTAAATTAGCTACTATTTGCCATGACTAGCAGATCCCCGCTTTATGCAACCTTTCTGAGAAAAGTCAATAAAGAAGGCTGATTTTTTTCCATCCAAAAACACTTATACCAAAAAAAAACCCTTACATTTACCAGATGACTTATACAACAACAAAGAGAAAAAATTCTATTTTAAGACAGAATAAATTAAAATCCTGAGTATTAATACCAATATCATTCTAAGCATCCTGAGATAGAATAAATGATTTTCTTTACATCATTTATTATGGAACAAAACATTAGCTTTTCTTACCATTTATGCCATCGAATCCAAAGACATGACTCTACACCAATAGGAAATTCCATTCAGATATTAAAACAGTTATATCCAAATACTTGAAATCACGCAATCAACTTTTTAAAATAACAAGTTTCCAAACTCAAGTATGTAATACTTATACTAAAAACCTCTTCAAACTTCACTTAATTTCATTTTTAGACTCTGAAAACATCATAACTTCTTTAATACCTTGGTGCCCCCTTTTGGTGTAGCTAGATCAAGGCTTTTTCAATTAAAAAAAATCATATCCACTCTATGTATTCACTCACAAGGCATAGTGTTTAACTTGGGAGATGTTGATTCCCACTGCTGATGGCTCATGGTTATTAGAGCTTTTGTTCTGCCTTTACTATGACCAGTTATTGATCTAAAACATGTGCAAACAAACAAAGCTAACTCTTTGAGTGGGAAAGGAAAAGTGTCTTTCCCTGAGACAATTGGCATAGAACTGCTCAAATTCCTTGAGTTCTTGTCCCAGTCTTCATGGTAAATAAGTGACCCGTTACCTTTGCTACAGGACATTCAATGGCTCGCTGACGGCTGCATTCAGAAGATATTTTTTGTCCTTGATACATTTATGCTGTATGTCTGTCTATCATCCTGAGGAAAGAAAAGCTGGTGAGCATGTTTAGATCCCAACATCTAGTGACAAACAGCAAGCCCAAGCATGGAGACAGTCTAGTAAACAAGCTTTGTCAAAGGGGAAAAATCAAAGTTAGCATTTTAAAGAGTTTGACCAAAATTTAAGAAAAGGAAAAAAAATTAAATATCCTTACGACTTTTCATATGTTAGAGCTGGTAATTATGCCTCAGAAATAAGTTCTTTCCACGTTCAGCAGCACTGTGTGAAGAAGACGAGCTGATTTCCAGCAGGGATATTGAATCCTTCCATCTGAAGGACCAATCAAGTGTGAAGTACAGTATAGTTTTAGATTCAATTGAAAGGAAAAAGCTTGACTACTAGTTCATAGCATGACAACTTTCATGGATTAGTTCAGACCCTATTCTCCTCCCTGAAAGGGTAGCACAGCATGAAGACAGTTTTCAATGCACTAAACTTTAATAGCTGAGTGGGGGAGCCAAAGCTTCCCTTTGGTCTCTATAGAAACAGTATAGCCAAAATTTGAGGCAAAATTAAGGTCTTTGGTCTTAGGTGCTATATCTCCCTTCAGAGGTTTCTTTTCACAAACAGACTTTGGTACACTCTTTTGGGGGCTACTGTAAGAGGGAAGAGGCAAAACCTACTTCATTATTTTCCCCTCTGAACTCCACACAGGCGGCTATTTCAATGAAATACCAGCAAGCCAGATGTGTGGCGCCTGGTGTCAAAGGCAGGTGGAATCAACTCTAAGGAAAGACTTTGCTCTTTGTTGTGTCTGTGGGGGTTGCAGTTGTTGACAGAAAGTACTTGCTGCTTATCTCTGTGACCACTGCCTTGCGCCTGCAGCACTGGGGCCTGGGCAGACCCCTCCCCTCCCTCTTTCCCTTTGCCTGGCCACTCATCAAGGCCTTTGGGATTTTCCCACAGCTGCCTCCACGGCATTCCTTGATTTTTGCCCCCACCCCCACTCCCACATCATAACTGTTGGAAGAAAGAGGTGTTTCAACTGAAATGGTGGAGGTGGAAGTGGTGGTGGAGGTGGCACATATTGGAAATTTCATTAAGAATTTACCATGCTTGGATTTCCTTTGTCAGAATTTTTACTCAAAGACACCAAGACCCCCAGACTTGAGGATTTTCTTCTAACATTGCAACTTCACTTGCCACTTACATCAGCTATGTTTGAAGCTACTGAAAACATTTTTTGATTCTTTTCTTTCTTTCTGGTTACAGCTTTATCTCCAGGCTGAGGCCTCCTTTACTGGTAGGAAAATTCAGGGTCTTCTGCATTTTCTACTGAGAAAGTAGACTCCAAACAGGGGATAAAGAAGATTGAGGGTTCCTTTCCCCTAAGTCACGCCCACCAAAGAAGGGTGTCCTCTTGGGAGATGCCCTCATCCTTCATGGAGGCTGATGGGCTCAGATACTTGTAGGAAAATCTCTAAAACTCCATGAACAAATGGATGTCAGAAATAACTTTCTTCAGAAAATATTATCATTAGCATAATAGAAGGATTAACTTGGAAATTGATCAAATCAGCCCCTAAGAGCCACTGAGAGAATCCAACCCCAAATTAGGATCCCCTCATTCAAAACTTCACAAACATATTATGCCAACCTTCCTACAATGCAGTTGTTGTCTGGTACCTGGACTTCAAGAATTCTCATGTTTATGGAAGCACCCCAAAATCATTTTCATCGCGAAAGGGCTACTTGTTGAAAACTAGCATCAAACATATGGCCCCAAAGGACAACTGAAAAATTACTCCAAATGTGAGGTGACTACTTGGGTTGCCACCCAAAGGGAAAATGACACTATTAAAACTGGCAATAAATAGTAGAAGTCATTTTTTTATACTTGAAAGCCAAGAGGCATTGGAGAAGCAATTGAAAGGAGAAAAATCAGAAACAGGCGAGGAATCATTGACAGCAGAAACAGCAGGATTTGAAGAGGGAATTGCGGAGCTATGTTCATGGTGACAAGGAAAATAACAGCACTTGCACAGGTGAAAGGCATTGACTTCCAAAAGTTTCTCAGGGCACCTCAATCAATTAACTTTCACAGTTTGGAAAGGAGAGGACATTTACCAAATACAGAGCAGATGATGAACTCAATCCTGCATCTTTGCATCTCATTCATATAGAGTTACATCTATGAAGTACCATATTTAAGGAAACACAGAGTCATATATAATGCCTTGTAGAAATATTTTTGTAAACAGTCACTTCAGAATTTAAAGCTGGTGTATAAGCCTTGAAGTACCTGAAACATTTGCCAGTCTAAAAACACTAATTCCAAAGAAGATGCTCAATAGTCAAGATATGCTTGGAATAGTTGTAAATTTAGTTTTTGTTTATTGATTGAAATCACTCCAATTGCTCATTATCATTTTTAAATGACCTAGCATTGAATCATGTACACAGTAAGCACTTCATACCGTTTGCTGTGTAGATGAATAAATCATGAAAACATCAATAGCAAAATAACTAAGAAAGGTTTCTTTTTTCTGGATTCTTTGAAGATTTAATCCATTCATGTACTCATTCATTCAACCAGCATTTGTTAACTGGGAAACACACAGAATGGATGTGTGTGTGTGATGGGGGATTGCCTGTGTTGACTAAACTCAACATAATCCTGCTAGAATCTACCAATTTATTATCCATCTGTGGCACATCCACCAGACTAATAGGAAAATACAAATGGCCAAGAAACACTTGAAAATGCATTTTAATATTAAAAGGATAAACAAGATACATACTGATAATTGCCTATAGTGGAGTTGGTGTGAGTAGACAGACTCTCAGTAGGGAATTTTGTCAACTTTTGCACTTAGCCACTTAATTTCTAGGAATGTTTCCTAAGGTAATAAAATGTACATAAAGATTAAATTACCAGGATTTTGTTATATTATTATTTGTGTTAATAAAAGACAAGACAACCTGAATCAAGAGCCTGAATACAATATGCTAGTCATGCAATGAGACATAAAACAGCCGTAGAAACCACTTTTGAGAAGAATATTAACATGGAAAGTTGTTCAGAAAATATTACGTGGGAAAATAACAAGCTTGGCAAATCTTTACCAATTTTGAGGATCAAAGTAACTCATACTTGGTAGATAGCGGGAAGCAGGAAGAAAATGTTCAAATGATAAGAGGAACAAGGGAGGGGAGGGGCATGAGAAGGAAGAGAAAAAAGAAAAAAAAGAAGAGAATAAAAGGAAAAAACGGAAACAATGCTTTTGTAAATAAGGAGGGGAAGAAAGGTTGAAAGAGGGGAAGAGATTTGGGAAAAAAAGAAGAATCAAGATATCTCATGTGCAGGTACAAATTCCCTGTGATAAATGTGATCATTATGTATACCAAAAGTGTACTAATACAATTAATAAAAAAAACAAAGTAATTCATACTGATAGTGATTCAAACCAAACAAAAGTGGTGAGTTGAAAGTAAAAGTCCACTGTCGTATGAGAAATGAGGACTGTTAGCAGCTTGATACACATGTTCCCAGATTTAGTTCCTCTGGATATGCACATGTAATCCACAAATTGAACAGAAATCATGGAATGCGATATAAACAAGCTTTGAAGCTGTCTTCTTCATTCCTAATTCTTTAAGGAACAAAACACACTTAGACTTTAAACCTTTTTTCTCCTCTCACTAACTATAGTTTTTGACAATGCATAGAGTAACAGACAAAATAACAGTTCAATTGGAATTTGAAATAAACAATGACTGGTTTAGCATGAAACACATACTGCATGGAACATAATACTGAGGATATAATACTAAGAATAGTTCCCCAATAATTTCAAATTCCAATTGAACTGAGCATCTTGTGTTTTTTTTTTTATTTGCTGTATCCGGTAATCCTGGTTGTAAGGCATAGCAAGAAGAAAAAGAGGTAAAGGAGAGAGAAAGCTCTGCCCTGGCTGATTCTCTTCTCAGTTGGCTTTTCACCACCTGGGCCCAGCAGGTGTTCAAGGCTGGCTCTTTCACAGATGCTTTTGTGATTTCATCTGAGACTTCATAGCACAGAGGACCACTAACTTGTAGAGCTCTCCTGCATGTGTGACTCTCATCTGTTCCCCAGGGTACTTGCACATCCCTTGCTTTGACAGCTTCGGGGAAAGCAGCCATATCCCAACACAGCAGCACCACTTTTTCTCCTGCTCTCGGAGTACTAAGCAGCCTGGTACATTAGCCAGCTGAGAGCTGTTCACAGTCTCACGGTGTCTGCCCAACTTCAAGGGATGCATACCAAAGTCTTTAAGTGCATGCTCAAAATTCCCCTCTCCTGATGATATACAGGGAGAAGTACTCTCTATCTCTGCTGAGGAAGGGGGCTCACAGCACAGCACTCCTGAACCAAATCTCCCTTACAAATCCTCCCAGTCTCTAGCAACTAGATTTTTTTAAAACCCTCATTATAAGAGAAGGATTTCTGGGTTTGGAAGTCAGTTATTAACTCTCTACTTTGAAATTCTTTCAAGGTAGGCCTGACTCACTGATTACTTCATTGTCTGTTGTATTTTGATGCCTCAGTCAAAATTTCTAATTAATGTCCCATTAACACTCTTACTAGTTCCTCTAGTCAACCTTCTACACGCTCCACAATTGCAAACCTTGACAATCCTCCTATCTTGCCCCGCCACCACCATCATCAATATTTAGTTTCCAACATTAATGATTCTTTTTTTCTCCTTAAATTCTTTTATTGGTACATTTTAGGTATACAGCACATTTACATTTCTCATTGGGAACTTGTACCTTTACATGATGCATCTTGGTTCTTATTTTTTCCCCATTCCTCTGCTCTGCCTTCAACTCTGCCACCCCTCCCTATTTACAGAGACTTTGTTTCCATTTTTTCCTTTTCTCGTATTTTTTCCTTTCCCTTCTTTCCTTTCCCCTAGCCCTCCCACTTCCCCTTCCCCTTGCCCCTTTTCTTCCTATTTCACATTGCATATTATACCTTTTAATCCTTATCTACACTTTCAGTTTCTCACACCAGAGAAACTATTCGGTTTTTACACGTGTGTCCTATTTATTTCACTTAAGCGTATGCCCACAGTATGCATCCATTTAGCTATAAATGTCTCTAGTTTCTTGTTCTTTATGGCTGAGTAGTACTCCATTTTATAAAAAAACCCCACATCTTCTTTATCCAGTCTCCAGTTGATGGGCGA
>NW_004624808.1:9585583-9606115 GCF_000247695.1 Heterocephalus glaber
GGTGGCCCAAAAGCCCTTTCCTCTGGGCTGGGAGCAGCGGGAAGGATGGTGGCCAGAAAGCCCCTTCCTCTGGACCAGGAGCAGTGGGACGGCTCAGAAACCCCTTCCTCTGGGCCAGGAGCCGCGGGACTCAGTACCGTGTTCTGGTAGTCTGGTGTCCTCTGCATTTTTGTAGTGTGGAACCAGGTGTCTGCCTGTCTGCAGCACGCTGATTCTGCGTGTTCCGCTCTACTCGCGACCTCGGTAGGGAGTGCCCATCATCAGTGATTCTTGAAGTGTTGTCCCTGGACCAGCAACATTAGTGTCACCTGGGAAGTTAGTTCATGTTTCACCCAATTATTCTATAGCCATCACATCCCTTACTACCAGCAAATAAACTCACTTTAAAATTCACATAAAAATTGCAAGCTTCAAATAAAAATTCCTTAAACTTTCTGCTACCAAATCTACAGACCTACTTCTAATTTTGCCCATGCTTCTCTCTGATTTAAATAAAAGGATGTCTGCTTTTCAACGCTATTCCTGCCACCAAGGCAGGAACTGCCACTTTTAGTTTTGGCCTCTCTAGCTTCTCAAGAACCTCGATTAAATGATCATTGATTTTACTGCTTATTTAAATTTTAAAAATATTACAGTCAAAGACAAATTGTCATTAATTCCCCCTCAAAATACTTTCCCTCACTTTGAATACACTTATCCCACCCTTCTTGCCACTTCTGAAGCAGTTCTGCAAGTCCTTTCATGAGTGTCTTTAACTGCACTGTCATGGCTGCCTCAATATCCTGACCTGATTCAAAACATTTACTTTTCATGGCCATCATGACTTGGGGGGAGAGCCAGCAGTCACACTGCCAGATCTGCTGAATAAAGTGAATGAGGACACTGTAATGTTTTTCTGATCCTGCCTTACTATCAGATGGTGCTTGGCAGCAGCATTCACCAAATTTTTTATCACATCTCATAAAGACACCCCTGAAAGAAGACTTCCAGGACTGCTTCAGAAAGTGGCAACAGTGATGGGATAAGTGTGTTCAGCATGAGGGGCAGTTCTTTGAGAAGGATTGATGGCAATGCATCTTTTACTGCAATAAATTTTTAAAAATTTAGACATTCACTTTATAGTTTGAGCACACCTCATACGTGCTGATCACTGTCAAGCCAAAACTCTAATTGTGGAAAGTTAAAATAAACTTAGTCATAGCACTTCACTTTATCTTAAGAAATTATGGACAATGGAATTGCTGGGTCATATGGTAATTTTTTATTTCACTTTTTGAGGAACTGCGAAAATGTTTTCCACAGCAGCTCTATTTTATATTCCCACCAGTAATGTACCAGGGTTCCAGTTTCTCCTCATCCTTGCTAACACTTATTGTTGTGTGTGTTTTTATTCTAGCTGTCCTAGTGAATATGAAGTACTATGTTACCATGGTTTTGATTAGCATTTCCTTAGTGACAAATGACTTGGAGCATCTTTCTATGTGTTTACTGGCTGTTTGCACATCTTTTTAGGTGAAATATATGTTCAAATATTCAGCTCATTTTAAAAAACATTTTTATTTGTGAGTAGTTTTAGGTTTACAGAAAACTTGCAAAGACAGTTCCTATATACTCTTTAATCAGCTCCCACAGCTCCCACTAAATACCTCTCACTAACCATGTTGTAGTTGTCAAAACGAATAGATTATTTATGCTACTAGACTATTAACTAAACTACAGCTTTCATTTAGATCTCATAAGTTTTGCTACTAAAATCCTTTTTACTGTTCCAGGTTTCAATATAAGACAGCACATTATTCTTTGCTGTCATATCTCTTTAGTTTCCTCCTAACCTGTGATAGCTTCTTGGTGTTTCAAGGTTTTCATGACTTTGGCAGTTTGGAAGAGTACAGTTTGCACAGTTTGTAGAACATCCCTCGATTTGGGTTTGTCTTGTGTTTTTTCACAAATATACTGAGATTATGGATTTTTTATGAAGAAAATCTAGCTATGAAGTGTCCTATTCATTGTATCATGCCAGGGAGTCCATGATATTAATGTCACTTATCGATTGTAATGTTAAACTTGATCACTTGCTTAAGATGCCTGCCAGGCTTCTCCTCTATAAAGTGCCTATTTCTACCTTTCCATACTCATTCACTGGAAGCAAGTCACTAACTCCAGTACACATTTGAGAGAATGGAAACTAACTTCTACCCTCTGGATAGAGGAGAATTTACATCTATTATTTGGAATTCTTCTCTGAGGAAGACGTGTCACTGGTCCTTCACTTATTCATTCAACCAATCATTTCTTATTTATAGCAGTATGGACACATGGGTATTTATTTTTGTCTTTGGATTATACATAACCCAATACTATAATTTGTTTTGCTGCTCAAATCATTACAGCTATTGCTATTGTGAGCTCCTCAAGGTTGGCTCCTGAGTCCCTTAACATTTTTTCCCTCTCTCCCTTCCTTTCTTCCTTCCTATCTTTCTGTTTTCATTTTTAACACTTTATGGCACTGCATGGTACACAGAGCTCATCTTGTATTTTCCTGCCCCTTCTCTAGAATCATCCATTCCTCTAAGGGCTCCTTTTCCTCTAGAATGCTATTTAGAAAATAAAGTCTCATGCCGAGGATGCTAGTTGATACAGATCTTTCAGTTTCTAGGTCATTTCAGTGGACAGAGCAAGGACATTTTTGTATTATAGGGAAATAAGTATTGTACATATCTATAGTTCTATGTTTATTGGTCCATATAAATAAATAAATATAGATATACACATACATAAATATGAGGTCATAATAGCGCCAACTGTAATCAGGCATGAGTGTTCATTTTAGCATCTCTTTTTGCTTATTTGTGATTTCTTTCCCTGACAGCATGAAACCTGAATCTTATCATCTACATTTAGAATCATATCTACATTATTTAACCCCCACAATACATCTAGTTATTTTTAAATTGTTAACTTTTAGCTCCACAGAAAATAAATTTAACAACTAGAGTAGAATGTTTACGCACAGCTTTTTAAATTTACCCTTATACTATTCAGGGAAAACTGGGTTTGAAAGTTATTCATGGCAGCTCCTTTCTCCCTAGCCATTTTTGTGATATTATCTCAAACACTTATAGCACCAGTTGTTTTGTCACCACCTGCAGTCTATGTCCTGTGATCTCCTAATGTACTGATTGTCTTTGTTTTTAACTAATAAAATTTATTTTAGAGCAGTCTTAAGTTTACAGCAAACCAAGCAGAAAGCACAGAGTTCCCATGTACTCCTATCTCCCCCCACACATAGCCTTTCCAATTACCAATATCGTCAACAGAGTGATATGTTTGTTATGACTGGTGAACTTACATCGACACACCATTATCACCTAAAGTCCATAATTGGTATTAGGATTTACTCTTGGTGTTATACACTCCATGGATTTGAACAAATATATAGTAATGTGTGTCATACCATACCGAGTAGTTTCAGTGCCTTAAAGGTCCTCCATGCTCTGCCTATATTTTCTTCCCTTGCTCTCAATCCTTGACAACTACTGATTATTTTTTTAGCATCTTCATAGTTTTGGCTTTTCTGGAATGTCATATATTTGGAATAATACAATATGTAGCCTTTTCAGATTAGTTTCTTTCACTTAGTAATATGTACTTAAGGTTTCTCCGTGTCTTGTCATGGCTTGATAACTCATCTCTTCCTAGTGGTGAGTACTAATCCATTTTCTGAATGTGCCACAGTTTATCCTTTCACCTACTGAGGACATCTTGGTTGCTTACAACTTTTGGCAATTATGGATAAACACAGTATAAATATCTATGTGCAAGTCTTTGTGCAGACATAAACTCACAAATCATTTGGGTAAATATCTTAGGGGTACAATTACTGAATCATATGTGAAGAATATCTTTCATTTTATGAACAACGAACAAAATTATCTTCTGAAGTAGCTCTCTTGCATTCCCACCAGCAATACATGAGAGGTCCTGTTGCTCCACATCCTTGCCAACACTTGGTGGTGGTATTGTTAGGGTTTGGGCAATTATGGTTCATTTTTTTAAAATGTGCATACACTAAAATTCCTTTCTTGTGAAGTAGAGTTTTATGGATTTTAACAAAAGCATATATTTATTTACCTGTTTACTACCAGAACAGTTCTATTAGTCTAAAACTGTTCTTATGTTTCCCCTTGATAGTCGACCCTGGTATCCTGACAATCACCAGTTTCCATCCAGTTTTGCTGTTTCTGTAATATCATATAAATGGAATGATGCAATATGTAAACTTTTCATCCAAGTTGTTGTATGAAACTAATAGTTCATTCCTGTATGCTGGTGATTTGTATTCAGTTGCACAAAGACACCACACTGTATCAATCAGATTCTACTAAAGAAACTGAATGAGTAAGCTATACATTTCAAGACGTTGGTAATCATGGGGTCTGGCTGGCAAGCCCATGATGCACAGGGTGTGCTTGAAGGCTGGAAACTCTCAGGCTGGACTGGACAATGCAGACCACAGGTGGAATTTCTTCTTCCTCTAGAAAAACACAGTTTGGTTCTTAAAAACATTTTGATTGACTGGATGAGGCTCACCCAGGTTATAGAGGTAAATATTCTGTACTTAACGTCAAGGGATTATAGATGTGAATCTCATTTACAATAGACTTTCACTGCTACACCTAGATTAGTGTTTAATAGGATAAATAATAGAATAAATATAGTTTAGCTAAATTGACACATAAAACTAACCATCGCAGGGTTTTCCCCAGTCAACTGTTGAAGATGTCCCTTGGACTAGTATAGAATTCTCTTAAAACACGGTAGATACATATATTGTGGTATATTATGTTCACACATTGAAACACTGTATCACGAAAAGAAGCCCTACACAACATGACTCACCTTGGATGATTCCATAAGACTACACTTATTTCTGCCATTAGAAATCAAGAGAGTAGTTTCCCTTAGGGAAGCAGTGCTTAGAAAGAGGCAGAGGCGGTGGGGGGGAGAGTTTGAGGTGCAGGGTTCTGATACTTGATCTGGATTCTTCCTAAACAAGTGTGTTAGCTTTATCACAATTCATCAGGCTACATTCCTATGAGTTGGGCACTTCATGTGCAGCTATTGTATTTCAATAACAAGCTCAAAAAGTTTCCATGAGGGCCAGAGAACTTGGCTTCAGCCCTTATCACTGCCACTGAAGGTTCTAGTTGTGTGATCTCCGGAGACTTACTGTCTCCAGTTTCAGCTTCCTCATCCATAAAACAGGATAGCAACATTTTACATAGACATTGTGAGAGTTAAATTACACAGTACACAAGAAAAGGTATTTTAGTTTATATAAAGCATATGTGTTTACACTGATTTAAACACTACACAATGTATAAGTGTATCAAAACGTCAGGTACTACATAAATATGTACAACTTTTATGTTTTCATATATCAGTTAAATATTTTTTTAAAATATCAGAAAATGCATATAGTGATGACAGCGTGGATCTTAATGGATTCCAGAGAGACGATAAATTATTTCACATTTTTATCTAAAGAACCTTGGCACAAGGACAAGGAAAATACCCAGAAAATAATATAACAAGTGATTACCACCTCAAGGGGATTTGATTAATAAAAGGACTACAAATTAAATGTGAGTAATTATGACTAAGACATTATTCAGTACAAGGCAATCACTAGATGCTAGTGTACTTAGAATGTACTTTTCTGAACTTTAGCGAGATCTCTTCCTGATCAAAGAAAGGTTATATTGTCATCCCCCTTATCTGTGGGGGACTCATTCCAAGACCCTAGATGGGTGCCTGAAACTGTGGATAGTACCAACCCTTCCCTATATTATGTTCTTTTTCTTACATACATACCTCTGATAAAGTTTACTTTATAAATTTAGCATACAAAGAGACCAATAATTGTAACAAAATAAAATAAGATGATTATAACAATATACTATAATCAAACTGCCAGCATTATGGTCCTTTTCTAGGCATGGTTATTCAATTTCTCTAATTCGGTAAGCCACTCGGTATCCTTGTAATAAATCTCTCTTTGGAGATTTGAGAAGCCAAAATTAGCTTCTATTGCTGACAACCAAAGGCAGCTAGATGCCACCATAGACATTTTAAAAAAACAAATGTATTTTTTAAAAAGCTAAAGTTCATAAAATAAAATAAGATAACCAAAATCTAGAACTGTAAGAGTCCACTTGAAATATTGAAGTGTGCATTCATCAAAGTATTTGAAAATACAACAATAAAATAAAAAAATAAGATATACTGCCCAATCAGAGGTGAGTCCTTGCTGGACTTTCTCTTATGATTGTTATCAAAAAGTAGTGTGATGCCCTTTCAGAACAATTTATGGTTTTCCATAAATACCTACACAAATCCAAAGCCTCCTTTAATGTCTGCTTCAATTTTTTATTCTCAGTTTAAAAGGTTCCTGATGCTGAGTACCATTACATCTTCATGCAAATATATTTTTCCAATATTCTTACACAGAAAGAATCAAGGAAGCACAAGTCAGACAGACCTACAAGAACCATGACTATTTGGCCCACCAGCCAAAAGTATTTCAGAAGACAGTGGTGTTCCTCTAGTTTGAGTGTTCATTTTCAAATTGTTCCAGATGCTCCACCGGCCAAGAAGCTGAGGATCTCTAAGATGCAGTAACCTTGAGATTTAGAAGCACTAAAACTAATGATGATATTCACAAATTGGTAAAGGGCACAATACTAATAATAGCTGGCACTAGGTGAGTACCTGCTATGCACAGAACACTACGTTTATTGCAACTGTGTGTGACTAGGATAACAAACAGTTAACAAAGCAGGCCTCAGGAGCAAATATGCCAAGGGGAATGAAGCTAGCTGAGGCCACCTCTTCAAATAAAGTAGCTGTGTGAAGAGCGAATTTAGAGGTGTCATGACTTCTTTTTTTATTCTATCCAATAGAATGTTCCTTAAACCAATGATACTACTGGTACTGAATTTTAATAGTCAACAGGGATTTATATAGATGCCCACTCTGCCTACTGAAAGGATAAGAAAAACTGGCAACAGATTGGGCCTCAAGTTTGGCTGGCACCCCTTCATTGTACATCCTGTTCTTCAGCCTGGCAGGTCCATAAACTCAGGAAACAGCTGCCAGTGTATTTGTGAATTCAACAGAGATCAATTTATACTCTGTAAAGTCCACTAATTGTCAAGGATGTTATTAATTTGTCAAATAAGCACTATGAAGTGCAAGCACTCATGTCTTTCTGAATTTAATGGGAATGTTTCTGATGTCTCACCATTAAAAATGAGGTTTGCAATACTTTTTGAGAGATACTCTGTATTAAGCAAAGGAAGTCCCCATCCATTCTTCTTTGTAAATCATTGTTTTTCCTAATCATGGGAAAAGATTTCTTTGGTGAACTTTTTTCTACATCCATTCAGATGATCATATTCTGTCTCTTTTCATTTTTTAATATAGTGCATCAAATTGATACATTTTCCCAAAGTTAAGCACTCCTTTTCTTCTTGGCTTAGAGAAACTGTTCGTATTTTTTCTATACTGTATCTTGGTTCGCTGGTAACACATTTTGTATTTGTGTATCCACATTTGCAAATGAGATCTGTTCATAATTTTCCTCTGTCAGGCTGTCCTATATCAGGCAAGGGGAGTACAAGAAAGGAGTTAGAGTGCTTTCTTTCCTTTTCAGTTCACTGGGAAAGTGACTAAATTCTTAATAGAGATCACCTATGTAGCTATTTGGATCCAGTAGTGTCATTGTGAAGAGATTTTTTTTTAATTTACATGGCAATCAAGGCACGCTATTTGTTCTATAGTTTGTTTTGTTACGTTCTCCTAGGAATTTAACACTTCATATATGTTTCTAAATGAATCAGCAGTTTTTCATTATAATCCCTTACTATATTTATTTAATTCCTGATGAAACTGTAGTTATCTTTATTCCTAATCTTGTTTCTTTGTACTTTCTACCTTTCTCACTACTAATATTGCCAGAAAATTAGACCAAAGAAACAAATTTTGTCATTCATGATCCTATCATATCTTTAATTTCTTTCTTTTTTTTTTCCGGTTCTGGGGATTGAACTCAGGACCTTGAGCATGTGAGGCAGGCAAGGCACCACTGAGCTAAATCCCCAGCCCTATCATATCTTTAATTTCTATGTAATTCAATGTTTGTTCTTATTAACTCTTTCTCCTACTACAACTTAATAATTTGTTTTTTATTCTAAATTTTTGTTCTTATTCTATTTTCCTAAATTGGATTTTTAGCTCATTAATTTTCTTTTCTTTTCTTTCTTGGAGATAGAGTCTCACTATGTCACCCAAGATGGCCACGAACACTGGGCTCCAGTGACCTTCCCCCTTCAGACTCCTGAGCAGGTGGGACCACAGGCGCAGGCTACTACACTTGGTTTTTCGGTATATCTGTGGCTGCATCCCATAAATTTTGATATGTAATTTTTTCATTATGATTTAACTCTATTTTATATTATAATTTCTTCTTTGGCTTACTCGAGTTTTCAAATGTACACAAAAATAGAGAAAGTGTAATAAATTGCCATGTACCACTCACTCAATATCTTTTTTATTAGGTAAAATTCAAACATGTACACAGTTCAGTGACATTTAGTGCAATTACAATGTTATGTAACCATTGCCTGTATTTAGTTCTAAAGTGTTTTTATCACTCCAAAACAACAAGTAGTCACTTCCATTTATCTCTCTGCAGGATTTGGTCATTGTTATGGTTAGATTAAAATGTCCTTCAACAATCTCATGTGTTTGGAAGGTGACTGGATTGGGGAGGCTATACATTCATGAGTGGATTCATCCACTGATCAGCCTAGTAGCTGAATGTGCTGTTAGGAGATGGGGCCTGGCTGGAAATGGATCATGAGAGTGTGGCCCAGAAGGGCATATCTCCATCCTCGACTCCTCCCTTCTTTCTCTGCATCCTGACTACCATGGGTGAGTACCTTTGCCTCTGCCATACTCCTCTGCCATCTTGTTTCTGCCTTGGAACTAGCTGATCATGGACTGAACCCACTGAAACAGTCAGCCAAATAAACCTGTCCTTTAAGTTGTAGGTGTTGGATGTTTGTCCTAGTGATAGGGAAGCTGACTAATATGATAATCAATATCCTTATATATATTATTAAAAATTCTAGAACTTTATATATTTTATGAGGTTTGATCCATTGCCGTTCGTATTCCAAATACTACATGTTTGGGGAGTGTGAGTCTAGCCTTTTCAGGTTCCTCTGTCCTTTTGGCATGACTCATTTCATCTTTGATAGTTTGATTGCTTTATCTATAACAGGGTGTACAAGGTCCATACTGTCCATTTTTTACCCCAAATCTAAAATGAGTTATTCTCCAAGGAGTCTTTGATGTCTTTTAGTGAGGAATTAGACACTATAATATGAGCGCTAAGGGTGTTCATTGCTATAGGGATTTCATTACTTCTAATACTTTTCAGTGAAAAGAGCTAGGAAAAAAGTATACTTTAAGCAAGTGAAAAAATATATAAAGCCCTACTTAAGGTCACAGGGCTTTTAATTAAATTTTGTATGGTAGCAGGGATGGAACTGTGGGCCTTCACATTGAGCTACAACCACAGCCCCTTTAAAAATTTTTGTTTTAAATCTTAAAATGGGTTCTTGCTAAGTTGTTAAATTGCCCAGACTTGGCTGGAACATAGCATCCTCTTACCGCAGCCTCCCAGCTCCTCAGTCCTTCTTTTGAGTTAAATTTCATTCTTTTTGAAGTACATCTTTGTTAATTCTTCTAGTGAGGAACTTTGGAGGATTAAAATGCAGAACCTATATCTTCAAATATATTTCTTTCTTTCTTCTTCTTTTTTTTTTTTTTGCAGAACCAGGGATCGAACTCAGGACCTTGTGCTTCCCAGGCAGGTGCTGCGCCACTGAGCTACATCCCTGGCCCTCAAATATATTCAATATTTTTGAAACTTTGTTTTATTTTGATTTTATTGAATGTTTTGAAATTTTTACCATGTTCATAGCTAATTTTTTAAATAATGAAAATGAAAGATAGTAAAATAGTTTTCATTGAGGCATAACTTTCGTACAGTAAACTGTACAGGTATTAAGTATTGAAGTTGATTGATTTTTACATATGTATAAGCCTTGATAATCACCATGTAGTTTCTGAAAATGCTTTTAAATATCATTGAAGTTGGGATGTTGGAGAAAGAGAAGGTAAATTAGAAAGCAAGTTCTCCAAACAGAATATGGATTCGATAATACAAATGGAGAGGTGAGCTTTAGGGAGTTCAACTAAGTAACTAACTAACCTAGTGGACAACCTCTTCAAATCCTTCAAGGTCACGAGCTTACCTAGTCATGCAGTCTACAACTTCTGCATGTTTTTCTCCCAGAAATACTGGCTTCCTTACCATCCCTCTCCACTCAGAGCCCTAAAGCACCTCCACCTCTATGTTCTTAGGCCTACTTGCCATAGTAGACCCAAACCATCTCCCGCTCATATGCTTATATGCAAATATAACTCTTCCCCTAATATATCATTCCACAATATTCTGGCCCTTGTCTGACCTTCTTTAGCATTTGTCTATACTCTTCATTTGGTCTTTATGTGCCACCTTTTATTATTATTTAATCTTCAGCATATATCTTCTCTCTCTTCAAGTAGATTATAAGTGCCTCAGGGGCCTTACTCATCTTAGTATTTGCAGTAATGGGCACACAAGAAGTGCTCAGTAACTGGCTATTGTTGATGATGATTGCAACAAATTGAATTGAGGAGTAATGTCATCGAGCTTTGGCAGTCTAGTGAGTCACCCTTATCATTATAGACATTATAGAGACAGACTTATCAAAGAAGTAGACGTACACAAACTATCTTGACAGTGCACTCTTCCCTAGGGTTATGCTAAAGTCATAGTACTTCCTTTTGTCCTCCTTGTTGTTCTCTCATTCAGCTATTTGAACATATGTCATCCAAATTTTACAATATACTATGACTTCTAAACCTTCAGTACATTTTAGATTACTTGCTTCCTGGGCTGGGGATTTAGCTCAGTGTCACTGCACCTACCTCACAAGCGCAAGGTCCTGAGTTCAATCTTCAGTACCAAAAACAGAAAAAAAAAGATTACTTGCTTCCTGATAAAAGCTAGGGACACACCTTAATCTCATGCAAACCACCCTTTGAGCTACTTAATTTATTCCAAATAATTTACTCTATATTTATGACATATGGACCCCAGCCAATTTTACAGTAGGCTCATATCTCTATTTATCTTTTCTATTTCAACTGTCCTCTAATTTCTAAAATTCCATTGTGGTCAACCTGACTTTATGTTAATGTAATCAATGAGGACAGAAAGTCCAGCTAAACATTTGAACTAGAAATGAAGGGCCATGGTAACCAATGATGGAGATAGTGGGACAATGTAACTTCATAATGTCTAGCTCTTCGTGGTTTATAGCCTAGCATAAGGAAGATAGCTAATGAACATCCAGCATTTGAGGGACTTTTACAAAGTGTGATCGAAATATCCAGTAAATATTTAAATTAAAAATTTTATTACAGTAAAAGACAAATTACCATTAATTCTCCTCAAAATCTTCCCCTCACTTCAAACACACTTATCCCATAATTCTTGCCACTTTCTGAAGCAATTCACTCCTCCTTCGTGAGTGTCTTTAGGAAGTATGATCAAAAATAGGATGAACTCTGCTGCTTATTGGCACCTAGAAGGAAAAGAAAGTTTGTAAAAACATTAGTGTGTCCTCGTCCACCTTACTCACAAGATCCAGCACCATGTGACTTCTGACTCTTCCCCAAAGTCAAAATGACTATGAAAGGTAAGTGTTTTGAACCCATTCAGGACATGGAGGCAGCCAGACAGCCCAACTAATGACTCATGAAAGAGGACCTCCAGAACTACTTCAGAAAGTAGTAGGAATGAAGGGACAAGTGTGCTCCAAGTGAAAGGGAGTATTTTGAGGGGCAATGTGTCCTTTACTGTAACAATTTTTAAAAAAAATTTAGCACTCACCATATTTTTCTATCATGTCTCATATGTTTGGAGAATCTCTTACCAAACAAGCTTGAGTGAGGGAGAGCTTGTCTGTCACCATAGATGCTACAAAGGCCTTTCCTAACACTTTCAGCAGCTATGGTGTGGGCACGTGATCTAAAGCATGGTTAATCAAAGTCATGGGACCTTAGTGACACATAAGGCAAAAAATGGGGCAAAACTGTACTGGAGACAATAAGATTGTCCCAGTGTCCAGGGAAGCAATTTGGAATCAGGGCTCAAAGTGGCTCTGTATCAGTGTTTTCACTCTAATGTTTGTAGTAAGATTATTATGTATATGTCATATATCCCATATATTATATATAATTGAAAAGAATTTACCAACACTATGAAATTTCATCCCTAAATAGTTGAGCATATTATCTCCTAAGGACGAGGACTATCTCCTGTAAAACCACACTATCGTTATCAACTTCTAGGAATGTAATAATCATTCTATAAAGTCATTTAATTACAGTGCATAGTCAAGTTTCCTCAATTTTCCCTCAAATGCCTTCCATGTCCTCTTTCACCCAGTCCAGGTTCTAATCAAAGTTTATGCATTGCATTTAAAGCCATCCCTCGCTAATCTCATTAGCTATAGCAATTCTGTCCCCACTTTTTATTTGTTATGTAGACATTTTTTAAGAGTTCAGGTTAGTTGTCTTGTAGAATATCTCACATTCTAGATGCCTCTGATTATACCTTCGTGATTAGATTTAGGTTAAAGATTCTTGGCAAAAGTACTTTATATGTGATGCTGTGTAGTTGTTATTACATCACAGCAAGAGGAAACAATGCCATGGTGGTGATGCTAAGACTGAGGAGTTAATTGATATAATGATTATCAGAGCTCCCCATTGTAAAATTACATTGTTCCCTTTGTAACTGCTAAGTAATTTGTGAAGTAATATCTTGACCTCATGTGAATATTCTGTTGTTCAAATTATCTTTCACTCAATGATTTTAGCATCCATTAATGATCCTTGCTAGATTAAATTATTACATTAGATGTTGGAAAAGAGTGACTTTCTACTTGTCATTTTTTCTACATTTGACAATGAGTACTATTCCAAAAAGAAGAGCTTTCTTTCTACCCTCAACTCCTCCACCTTCAGCCCCACCATTTCAAATTCATTGATCTTTTTAATTCAATGCACTGCAAACCAACACAAAGATCATTGTTTGTGGTGTCAAAATTGAGTTGACTTCGATCGGTGAATACCTTTGATTTGACTTCATTCGAGTCCAAGTGCTTCTTTACTTTCTAGCAGAACAAAATGTTCTGAGCTCACCCTGTACATTCTCTGCTCCAGTCCTGGAATCAGTCATTTCTTCAACGGGCCCTGGTTCTCTTTTTAGTAGAGAATGTTATGTAGAAACCAATATCTGAGCTCTAGGTTTGCTGACTGATAACTGGGGTGTCATTACTTCTAAATACTTTGAGTGACTAGAGCTAGGGAAAATGCATATACAAATGAATTCATACTGATATTTCTGATTTAAATCTAACATTACAAGGCTTTCCTTTACTTTCTGCTGCCTTATACAGTACATACATATCTTTTAATATCATGAAAATCTTGGGTCCTACTAGCATTAACACATTTGCTTATTTGCTTCTTCCTATAGTGTATACAGATGCACAAATAAATCAGACTTATAATGGAAAGTTTGTGATTACTTTGCAGCTCTTTTTGTCATAAAAATATTCTAATGGTGTGTATAGGCACAGAACTGTGTTCAAAGTTTTGAAATAAACTTTAATTTTATCTCGGGTTTATTACAAATGTAATATTTAATTAGGTTCATTTATTCCTATTTCTATTTTTAATTGAGTTTTTGCATCACTTTACTGAATTTTTAAATATATAAAACATTTACATGTGTAAAAATTCAAAATTATCTAAAATGTTAACATCAGAGAAATAAGTATTCTATTCCTACTTTCTCTACCCAGTTTTCTCTAACTTTCCATAATTTTTATCTTATCTTTTCTCCCTTTATTTTGTAGGAACACACACATTTTTTTCTTCTCATTTGTTCTACAAAAAGCAGCACGGTATATTCTGTACTTTTTCCACTTAATATACACCCTGGAAACTATACAGTATTAGTTCATGGACTGTGCCTCATTCTCTTATACAATTGTTTGTACTTCGTTGTATTCCATGTTGTAAAATTCTTTACCTGGCCCATTCATTGTACCTTAATCCTACCTCAGTTTGAGAGCAATAGATTATAAATATTTTGTGACGGACTAACAAAATAGTAATGGTGTATCAGTAAGGTTGCAAGATACAAAACCAACATACAAAAATCATTACTGTGTTCATGTATCAATAATGAAATCATTGTGAAAAAGGAAAGTAATATTCCCAATAGCTACAAATACCAAAGAATAAAGTTAACTTAACATCAATAGTGAAATTGCTGACAAAAACTAAGAAAATGATCTCATTCATAATAGGCACAAAAACTACCTAGGGATAAATTTAAGGAAGTTAATGGTTTCTATGATGAAAATTACAAAAGACTGATGAAAGAAGTTGAAAACAATACATACACAAAAAGGAAAAACAGCCCATGTTCATGGGTTGTAAAAATTAATATTTTGAAAAAGTTCATACTACCGAGAATGATCTACAAATTCATTGCAATTTCTATCAAAATACCAATTACATTCTTCACAGAACTAGAAAAAAACAATCAAAATTTGTATGGAACCACAAAATACCTTGAATACCTATAGTAGTATTGATCCAAAAAAAGTCAGGGGCATTATGATACTTTTTAAATGATATTTTATAACATTCATAACATAATATAAAGCATCAGTAACAAAATAGCATGATACTAGCATGAAAACAGACAGACAAACCAATGACACAGTGTAAGAATCCAAAGATAAATCTACATATTTACATACAACTGATTGTCAATAAAGACAGCATGAACATATATTGGAGAATATAGACTTTTCAATACACTGTGGTGGGAAAACTGGGTATCCATATTACAGAAGAATGAAACTAGACTCCTATCTCTCATCCTATATGTAAAAATATCAACCGAAAATGGACCAAAGACTTAAACATAAGACCTGAAACTTCCTCATGAGAAATGTAATCATTATGTACTGCAAACATGTACCAAAACAAACAAACAAACAAACAAAGACCTAAAACCATAAAACTACCAGAAGAAAACATAGGAGAAAAGACTTTTTGGATAGACCTCAAAACTACAGCCAACAAAACCAAGAAAACTGATAAATGATATATCAAACTAAAAAGCTCCTGGCAGACACCCTACCAAGATCGCAAGTCACACAGAAAACACCGAATCTGCCCACGCCCCAGCAGCAATCCACTAGATCCCCCCCCCCGCTCCTCTGTACAGCCACCTGCTTCCACACTACAAAGACGCAGAGGACACCAGACCACCAGTGCACGGTACTGGGTCCTGCCGCTCCCGGCCCACAGGTAGGGGCTTCTAAGCTGCTGTCAAATGTAAGACCGAGGGCCTTACCAAATGCTCCGAGGAGCTGACTGCAGTGAAGAACACCCAGGAAGGAACACACCAGACAAGTTGGAAAGTAAAACAGACCTTTATTTGTCTGGCCAGATGGCACTCCCAAAGCAAAGTAGCTTAGAGAGGCAACTGGCTCAGAGTCCGAAGCTGTTTTCATAGGGGGTCGCAGGGGAAGTTGGCAAGCAGAAATACAAAAGCGGAGGAGAGAGATAAAACAGACCACAGGGGAAGTTGGCAAGCAGACAGAACACTACACCCACAACAGACCTTCTTGGCACAACAACAAACACATCTCTGGAACTTGATGTCTACCTGGTGATCCGTAACAGAAGTAGAAAGTTGAGACCCTATTACAAAGATGGAGTAACTGTTGTTCAGTCTCACATTCCCCACTGATTTTTCCCATAGCTGTGTAATCTTATACAGCACTATCTTGGTGTTCTTGCCTCCATCTTTGTTCTTTCTCATCTAGCTCACTTAAAGGATGATATTTGGCCTGTTGATTCAAAATCATTAGGCGAACAGATCCTATCCAGGCCATTACATAGGCCATAAGCTTATTAATAATGCATGGGCCAAAAGTCAAAGCTAGTAACAATATTAACAGGGGTCCAGCAAGGGCAGAAACAAAGGTAGTCATCCAGGGAGATCAGTTAAACATTGACTGGAACCATCCATCCTGTTTTATCAATCTATTATAATTTTCTTGTAGATGTTTATTTACAGTGGCCAGAGTTTCTCTTATTATTCCAGATTTGTTAGCATAATAGCAACATTGCTCTCCTAGGGCTGCACATAGCCCTCCTTCTTTCATAAATCCGAGGTCAAGTCCTCGGCAGTTTTGAAGGACCATCTCAGCCAGAGAATCAACTTGTTTTTCCAAATGAGACACTGACTCGGTAAGTAGGCCTAAGTCTATTGTTACCTGTTGGGCAAGGGTCTTGAAATTAAAGTCTTGTAGTCCTATTGCGGTCACACTCAGAGCTGCTGATCCCGCAATGCCTGCTGCAGTTAACACAGGAATCAATGCTGGGTGCCACTTCTCTTCGGTGTGTGCTCTCTTAGCTAGGTATTCCCAACCCTGTTCTTCTCCATATATAGTGACTTGGGGTAAAATGTGGACCATTACACATACCTCAAGTTCCTGATTGAGGATTGTCATGGATAAACAGGGAGTTATACCATTTGTACATGCCCACCATGCATTGTTTCCAGCTTTTAAATATTTTTCATTACTGATGGTGGGTGTCTGATAAGAACATATACTGTCCAGATAAAATGATGTAACACTTGGATTTTTTAACACATAACCCTTTTCCTTTTATATCCCCAATTGACAACCTCAGTTGTTTCCAATCACACTCATTCTGGTCAGCTTCTGAAAAAGTGCCATTTACTGCCAACCCTACATAATAAGGGGGAAAAAGACTCAAACACAACCAGCACCCTTGAGTAAGATTGGGGCTAGACTCATTTAACAGGGTATACATGGCATCCAGGGTTTTTAGGTATGGTTGGATCAGAGATTCAGGAGCAACTAATGACACATTATAGGTTCCTTTTGCCTTTTCTTTTTCTTGGGGGCCGGAGACCCTATAAATGTTGCCTACCGGGTTAGGTGATACTATTACTGGGCTATGCTGGATAAGGAGGTCAGTCATAGGGTCCTTTTCACCCACATAGAGTGCCACCATCCAGGATTTTCCTTTTTCCCAATCTTTATATGGATTTTGCCATTGTTTTAAGGTTAGCTTGATGGGATTACATTTTCCTTTGGAACATGAACCACTTGGTGTTTGTTGTTCCAAGGCCAAATACGCATCATCATTTTTCCATGGGGCAATAGATTCACAACCCCAATGATGACAGTGGTTTCCTGGTCCCCCATTGCACCTTTTATTTTTCCCTATGGGGCAGGCATAAATATCTATATCTTGGAGGGTTTTTTCCAACTTATCATCTATTCCACACCTCCCTCCGTGGCCCCCTTTACCCATCTTTCCAGATGAAACTTTACCCTTTGATCCAGCCCCTCCACCACTAATGATTGGAAGCCCCAGAGAACACAGGTCTATAATAAAATGGGGCTGTCTATCCATAGTAATGGTGGCAATGTGAGCTCCCGTTAAGGCATTTTTCAAGGACCAAGTCCAGTTCTGGGAAGTGTGGCTGGACAACACCAGCTGGCAGCCAGCTCCCCCTTCCATTGGGGCTGGTAAGAACAGAAGCCCCAAGAACCCCCATATTGTCCAAACTAGTCTTCGATCAATCTTATCTTGAGGGGGTCCTTTGTGTTCAGATCAATCCGCCATGTTGATGTCGCTTCCTCCAGAGGTGCTGCCTTTAAATGGCTGCGGTGGATCCAGGCAGAGTGTCCAGCTACCTTAACTGCTGAGGGAGTCACCAGGATGATGGGAAATGGTCCCTTCCAGCGGGGTTCAAGGGTCTTGGAGTCAAACCTGTGAATGAAAACCAAATCCCCCAGCTTATAGGGTAAGGGTTGCAAAGGTTTTTCACTGGGACCAGGCATAGTTTTTCTCAGCTTATCATGTAGCTCTGATTGAAGCTGATGGACTGCTTTTAGGGACTTAAGGAGTTGGAGGTGGGAAAGTCTTTCCTTTAACTCCAAATCAACCAGAGGGACGATTAGGGATTGCCCATAAATGATCTGGAAGGGTGACAGATTTAGGGGCGGCTTAGGGATACACCGGGTACGAAGGAGGGCAAAGGGGAGAAGTTCTACCCAACCTCGTTCAGTCTCCATGCATAATTTAGTTAGAACTTCTTTTAAGGTTCGATTTATTCTTTCTACTTGTCCTGAACTCTGAGGCCTATAGGCACAATGCAAATTCCATTTTATCCCTAAAGCTTTACTGATGAATCAAGATAATTTAGCTGTAAAGGCTGGACCATTGTCAGACCCCAGAGCTAAGGGCAAGCCAAAATGAGGAATTATTTCTGTCAAGAGTCTTTTGACTGTTACCTCGGCTGTCTCTCTCTTAGTAGGAAAGGCTTCTATCCATCCTGAAAAAGTATCTACAAAGACTAATAAGTACTTGTACCCATACATACTGGGTTTCATTTCAGTAAAATCCAATTCCCAATGTTCTCCTGGAGTTAATCCTCTATATCGGACCCCTGGAGGTCTGATCATCTGGTTTGCGTTTACCTTTATACAGGTGGGGCATCGTCTCATTAGGTCTTTGGCCTTTTGTGCCATTCCCTTGCTGATGAAATGGGGTTGCAGAGAGGCCATCATTCTTTTCTCGCCAAGGTGGGTAGACCCATGCAGTTCTTGTAGCAGTGTGTCTGATACAGCAGCTGGGAGCACCACTTTTCCATCCTCGGTCATCCACCATCCATGTTTACCTTGAGTCCACTGCTTTTTGGTCATTTCCACCGTTTCTTCATCTGTGTACTCTGGTTTCTCTGGCAGCACTGGTGTGGGGAGCAGAACCATCTGTTTCCCCACTGATTTTGGGGCAGCTTGTTTTGCTGCCAGATCAGCTGCATTATTACCAATCACCTCAGGACTAGCCCCCTTTTGATGCCCACGGACATGGATGATAGCAACCTCTCATGGTAGCCAAATAGCTTGTAACAATGTCAATATCTCAGTTTTATTTTTAATTGTCTTTCCTTCAGAGGTCAGTAGCCCTTGGTTTTGATAAATCTCCCCATGCACATGGGCAGTGGAAAAGGCATAATGGTTGTCAGTGAAAATATTTATTCTTTTACCTTTACCTAGTTTTAGAGCCTTGATCAGAGCAATCAACTCAGCCTTTTGTGCTGACGTCCCTTGGGGCAGCCCTTGCTCCCATTCCACCTGTTGGTCCTGGTTGACCACCGCTGCCCCGGCATATCGCACTCCATCACGTATGAAGCTACACCCATCAGTATAGAATGTGACCTCCACCTGGGGGAGGGCCTGGTCCATTAAATCCGGACGCCCTCCTCATAAATTTTCAAGAGTCTCAAGGCAATCATGGATGGGCATCTGTTCATCAGACTCTGGGAGTAAGGTAGCCGGGTTGAGGCTAGTGGTGGTGGCAAACTTGATGCGTGGCTGCTCCAATAGGAGTCCTTGGTATTGTAACAGTCTGGAATTAGATAGTCACTTGCTAGGGTAGCTGTTTAATAAGGGCTCAATGGCATGGGGAGTGACTAAAGTCAAATCCTGTCCAAATGTCAGTTTGTCAGCCTCTCGGGTTAGAGCAGCTGCTGCTGCTACAATCCTCAGACAAATGGGCCACCCTTGAGCCACTGGGTCTAGCCTTTTCAAGAGGTATGCCACTGGCCACTTCCATGGTCCCAAAGGCTGAGTTATCACTCCCTTAGCTACCCCGTTCTTCTCTGCTATATACAGAGTGAAGGGCTTAGTTATGTCTGGCAATGCCAGGGTTGGTGCTGAAGCAAGCTTAGTTTTAAGCAGTTGGAATGCCTGCTGGCAAGCCTCAGTCCATTTGAGGGGTGTATCTCCCCCTGCAGTGGCTTGGTGCAGGGGTTTGGCAATTTCAGCAAAACCTGGGATCCAAATTCTGCAATACCCGATTGCCCCTAGGAATTCACGGACCTGTTTCTTTGAGCTTGGTTCTGGAATCTGGAGAATTGCTGATACCTGTGATTCTGCCAGCCTCCTCTTCCCTTCCTCAAGAATATAGCCCAAGCAGGTTACCTTGGTCTGGCAAAGCTGAGCTTTTTTCCAGGACACCCAATATCCCAGGTCTTGGAGAACTTCCAGGAGGCCCTCGGTGGCCCCAAGGCATTCTTCATTGGTTGAAGTTGCCACTAGGAGGTCATCTACATATTGAAGAATAGTTGCTTGGGGAAAAACTCTCCTTACCTCTCGTAAATCTTTGCTGAGAGCTTCCCCAAACAGAGTGGGAGAGTTCTTGAATCCCTGTGGC
>NW_004624808.1:9618429-9628631 GCF_000247695.1 Heterocephalus glaber
TATTTCCTCCAGAGTTAGTTTCATTAATTTGTCTTCCAAGGTACTTCTTAGAAGTTGTCAAATTTATTTCAAAATGGATTTTTGTAATATGCTTTCTATGTCCTTTTAAATTCTGTAAAATCTGTGGTAATGTCCTCTAAGTTTTCATATTGTAATTTTAAAAATGTATAATTGATATTGTGTAATAGGAAGAAAAGTTCTAAAGGAGTAGGGGAAGTGGGAGGGGCAGGGGAAAAGAAAGATGGGAAAAGAAAAAATATGAGAAAAGGAAAAACATGGAAACAAGGTCTTTGTAAATAGGGAAGGGTGGAAGGGGTGAAGGGAGGGCAAGGGAATGGGGAAAAAATAAGAACCAAGATACATCATGTAATGGTACAAGATCTCAGTGATGAATGTAACTATATTGTATACCTAAAATATACCTATACGCTTAATGGGGGAAAAAAAAAGTGGGGTGGGGGGGTGCAATCAAGTGTCTATCCTGACACCTAAGTGAAAGGAGTAAGATATTCTCAAAAATTACAACAGGGATAGGTACAGCTGTAAATGCAGAATAAGAGAGTACCATTGAAATCCTTTGACATCAATGTATTACATGTGTTTATTGACTTTTATTTCAAAACAATGAAGATCCTCTGCACTCATAGAGTGGGAAAAGGGCAAAATATGACTTGAAGCATCTAAATCTGCGATAATTTATGATCCACAAGGTTGAATTTGCTGGGAGGGAAGAAGGAGAGAGAGAGAGAGAGAGAGAGAGATTAGATGACGCTAGAAAATGCAGCATTTCCTGAAACAAACCCAGGCCAGGCTAGGAAGAGATTAATTTTCTTCTAATTTTGAAATAATCTGTATTATTGAAAGCTTTGCCTTCATTCTCCTCCTCCACAGCCCCTTTCAAATCCTTCTTTAGAGTTATGGGGAGGAAAGGAGGCCCCCTTCACCTGAATTTTCAATAACCCTATCAAAGAAAGAGAAGCCCAGAAGAAATATGAAGACCACTGTTGGTGCAGATGAAATAGCATAGCATGTACCCAGCTATGTCTTTTAATAAAGAAACAACTAAATTAGTTTCACAGAGTAATACTAAAATTGGTTTCCTCCCTGCACAAAACCATGAAGATATTTATATATAATTTATCTTTCTAAGTTGTCATGTGGCAAAAGACCACTTGCTGTGCAGCAGGCCTCTCTTGCTAAATAGAGAGAATTACATGATTAAATAGAGACCTGAAAAGTTTTGAACAAGCACTGAAGGAGAAAAGGTTTCCTCTTCAAGCCTTAATGAAGTGAGCTCATCCCTCCTCCAACATCAACTTAGCCTTGTGTAGTTTGTTTTCTCGTGGGTTAATCACTGACCAGAGCCGCAGTGCGGACCACCAGTTTCTAATAAACCATAAAAGGCCGATCAGCAGCCATTGTGCTTTTCTGTAGGGCTTAGCAGACAGCGGCTGAATAAACCTGTTCAAAGTCAGAACAGTCAAGCAGGAGTGCAGAGGCCCAACCAGTGCCTCTGGTGAATCCTAAAAGTAAATTAATTTATTAGGGCATAATTGATGGCATGTGCGAATACACTAGCCAGAGATTCCCCCATGCTAATTTCAGTGTAATTAAATATGGGGTAGTGAATGAACAGTGTTCCAGGAAAGCAACATTATGATAAATATCCAATTATTACTTACTGTATCGCATACTTGCTATATTATATGCAGGCCAGTTCCTCTGCTCTTGGGGTTTAGAGAAAATCCAGAGGGAAAGAAAAGACCCAACAAACTATGATTCCTCTGAATTAAGATTTACATAAAGGCTACTGCAAGTGAAATATGCCCAGAAAGAGAATTATTTGAATAAGCAGGGAAGGGAGGACATGAAATCTAACAATTAAATTTTCATGTAAATGCACATGTTCTTTCTTCTTGGGAGAATTTCACCATTTGTGAGTCTATTCAATGCCTCTGTGCAAAAGTTACCAAAACAAGGCCTTCCCTTTTTTCCAAAATGCACCTGCCAAGGTAAAGTTTGTCCAGGGAGCTGCTGGAATACAGCAGAACAAACCGAAACTCTGGGCCAATGCGCTGTGGTCTGCATGGGGTCCTCTGGCTCTGGTTCCCTTTTGTTTTTGCCTTTCCCTCCAAGTTGCCTTGGAAATTAGTGCCAAAAATAGTGCTGCCCACAGGTCAGGATCTGAGATCCAGCAGTCTTTTCAGACTCCCACCATTCTAACAACTTCATCAAGCAGTTTTTGATGTGGCCTTCAGCTACTGACTCTACAGGTTAAGAAAACAAAACAAGAGGGGGAAAAGAAAACATTTCTAGTAAAAATAAATAAACAACACCTCTCTAACCAGCCTGGTCGAAGGGCTTTTGAAGTCACAGTATCAGTATGCATAGGGAATGTCAAATGTCTAAATTGTGGCTTTTTTTCTCCAAAGAGTCTTTGAAGCAACCTTTGAAGATGGAAGAGAGATCCCCTTTGTGCTTGTAAAGAAAGGTGGCCTCCCCCATCACCACATCCTTCTCTAACCCCTAAGGCTGATAGGTGAGGGGAAGGCAGACACTTTCATTTCCTACATTCATCTACAAGGATGTTTTACTGAGAAGCCTCAGATCTGTGGAGAGTTCATTGTCAGTTAGAGTTATGTTTACCTTCCCAAACAGGAGCCTCTTCTAACACATTTCAACTGCTTGTCATCAATTGTGCTGTCAAAGGGCTGGGGCTTTTCCAAATTGTCTGCTGCTGGTTAGTCTGTGACATGACGCTAATGATAGAGGTAATAGGAGGCTTACCCCATCTGCTCTGGTCAGTTTCTTTTTCCCAGCTGGCATCAGTGTGTCATTTCTATTCTCCACACTTTTGGAATTTCTGACAGCTAAAGCTGCCAGATAAATAATCATTCTTGATGCATTTGTGATGCATACTATGCCACAGAAAGCAAACAACATTAGAGTAAACCTCAGAATCATTTTAGAAATTAGGGTCTGGGAGTTCATGTGTGTATATATTTTCTGTCAGGATCCTGGGTTTGCAGTCAACTTGAGGTTGTTTATTTCAGCCTGAGCATCATACAAGTTCAGATCAACAAAGTTGATATTTTAAAGTCCCATACAATCACCCTGTGGCAGACTTGACTGGGCCATTTGGCCATTAGTAGGTAGATAACTATGACAGAAGTCCTTCCAAATGTAAGAGCACTTTGGAAAAGGCAAAACAGAACTGTAATCCAATTGGCACAGAATCTATTTGCATTTTCCAAAGTCAAAAATCTAAGGACACATCAACAGGAATAAAAATGTAGGCATTCAGTGAATGTTCCCAAGAGAACTGGTCCATAGGCAAACTTTGCAAAAGAGAGCAAGGGCCTGCTGACCTGGGAGAGAATGAAGCACCATCGGGGGCAGTTGAGAGACTAGATCATGAAAAATGTCCACAACTCACCTGATCCCAGCAAACTTGACATGCAAGGCCAGAGAGGAACAACCACAAGCTATGCATCTGTCACATTATTAGGCAGCTTTCTGGGGGCTACTTTATTCTGGGAAGTCTTGGGACGTAGATCCCTTAAACTTGGGTTTTGCACATAATTTGCTATTTTTGAGCAGTATATTTCTCTCACCTGCACACCCCACAGGGACTCACTGATTGCTTTAATTCTAACATTTGGAGTGGAACCCATTCATGAAACTTTCTGGCTGTGTGATTCAAACGAAGGCTTCTCTTTCCTCTTTTTGTTCTCACAAGAAAATCAATTCACTTGAAGAGCCTCTTAATCCCATTTTTGCAATCAACAATTGCCACTTGTATATGGCTCTAATAGATGAAGAAGTGGGATGATGCGGTTGTCTGGTCTAATTCAACCCTATTCAGGTAGCTGCAGCCCGAGGCACTTTGTAGTGCCAAGTACAGAGCGCAACAGGAAGACGTTGCTATCATAATTTCCTGTGGAGCGATGCACTGCCCCCACTGTGGAGCCTGAATTACTTTGAATTAGGCCCCGACAACCACAGAGAGTCGAAATCCAGCAAGCAACAATAACTAACTCTTTGAGCATGACTTGCATGGGTTATTTTTTTCTTTGCATTAGCAAAGAAAGAAGGAATTTCAAAATGCACATCTATTTAAATGACAGCAACCTGCCATAAATCAAGTGAGAAACAAAAGAGAAAACAGTCAAAGCAAGAGAGAAGTTGGAGTGGAGGAAAAATTAATCAAAACGGTTTTGAAAAAGTTCATAGTTTGAGCCTGTGAAAATTTTCAGGCCTACACTATCACCATGACAACGCCTAGCAAGCCCATGTCGGATAACCACATCAGAAAGGGGCTGTTTTGTAAGGGCGAAGCCCTCATATACTCATCTGGAGTTCAAATCTCACTTCTGAAAGCCTTAAAAGCTGCAAAAATGAAAATGTAGACACAAAATCTGTTGGGTCTTCTTCAGTGCTCTGATAAAGGGCAGATGCAGGCGGATCTTCCTGTGTGTTTTTAAACTAATCCTACCATGAAGTCCATTCTAAACTCAATGTCTACTCAGGTAGGCAGGGTTTGAATCATAAAACAAACTGCTGTCAAATGTCAGACCCAAGTGTGAAGGAAACAGCCATATATTAAATCATTTATCTGATTCCAAGAATCATTGAAACTGAAAGCATGTGGTAAAATGCATTCTCATCAGAGATACCAGTTAAACAAAATGTGCTAGGTAAGGAAACTGAGACCTCGGTTCTATTCACTGTAACCCCTTAATTATTACTGCCATGGCCCAAAAATGAATTAAATCTAAATAAATATAGGTTTCTCTTCTTAAGAGTTCCAATTCCTATTTCTACTCTTTTACCTTTCTGTGTTCAGAAAATAAAGAGAACAAAGAGGGAGTCCCACTGATTCAAAACTAGCAGAACAGCCAAACAACAGAGCGCAACTGTTCTCTCATGCATGACTGGGATTAGGATAAAAGCAAAAAAAGACTTCTAAGAAAAGGAAAACAACAAAAGAAACAGGAGTGCTGACAAAAAAATTTTTTTCTTTCTATTGAGGCAAAAGAGAGGGGGAAAATGGACTGCTTAAAAAAAAGATAGAAGAAGAAAGATTAACAAGCAGAAGTGAGGGTTTTCACCTCCTGTTTTACTTTTAGCCCAATCTGGTCAGAGAAACAAAAACCCAAAGTAAAGTAGATGTTAACCTCAGACACTTTGGCAATTTTCACCTTCAGCAAAAAAGCTGGATCTCTCCAAGCCCTCCTTTTATGTTATCAGTTCATTATTCTGTCAGATATCCAGCATGTGGGGCAATGTTTCCTGAACAGAATTTTCCCCTGCACATTTAGGCCAGGATGCATGTGAATTCACATATTTTTCCACAGAAAGGAAATTGGGGGAAGACAAGAGAGCTTTTCCATTTGGAAATTGCATTCACAAATTAAACATAATTGTTTTAAAAAGAATGACCCTGAGGTCAATGCCACCAGCGTGGCATCACTGGATGGCTGGAGGGAGGGATTCAAAGCTTAGGCAACTGCAAACTTTGATTTGGGGCTCCTGACAAAGGCTATCAGATCAGTCATATTCTGCTGTGACTCCCCCAAGCCTGCTCTTCTTGACTTCTTACAGATCCCATTAGATGCTAATAATTACAGGGCTGAGAAGAATACCAGTTTTCCCAAGTTTTCCACCTACATCTCCAAGATCCCTATTCCACCTTAAAATGGAAATTCAATTCCCATCTTGATTTTCTAAAGAAATTATCTCAGCATAGGCCAATATTGATCTTTCAACATACGTTTCAGTTGTGAAAGAGCCAAGAGACATTATGCCTGCTCCCAAGATCGAAGAAAGAAAACTACTCCCCTAGAACCTGCAAATCTCATGGAAGAGTTTCTTCATAAAGAGAAGGTTCTATTGCCAGATGGAAATCTCTTTTATGTATATGGCAGGATCTTAGAACAACTGTTGGCTTATCACAAGCAAATGATATGAAATTACTTTTAGATTCAGTAATTTCTTGCACTACTACCATCTGTCTAATATACCCAAGAGAAATACTTCTTTAAATCTATGAATAGATAAGGTGTTTTATGGAACAACCGCTGAGCACCTGCTGGATGCCAGATACACCTGTGGGCCTGTGTCCTAACCCCCCAGTGATGTCACAAAGTCCACATCAGTTTGCCCATTTTGCAGTACACTACATTATGCTCTTTCTTTCATTAATTTATTCAGCAAACACTGTTAGCATCAGCCATGTTTCAGAGAGTATGTAGCTAAGGATAAACTGACAATATACTTGCTGCCTTTGTCTTTCTAGAAGTAGTAAAGCAAGCCAATGTTAAACATATAATGTCATGAATAATTATTTAATTATGGTCACGAGTGCGACAAAAGAAAAACTGCACCTGGTGATTCCCAAATAGAGCCAGGCCTCTAACCTGGTCTGGGGTGAAGAGTGAAGAAGCAAAAAGAAAGGAGAGGCACTTAAGAAGAGGAAAAGGCAAGGGTAATGGAGCAGCAGTAGGGCTGGCGTTTAGTGAGGTAAACCAAGCATGGTAGACGTGATGTCTGATGGCAGTGGATTGCACAGAGTCTAATTTCCAAGGTGCTCTGTGTGTGCTGTGTGGAAAATGGAATGGAGAAGATAAACAAGGCAGCCACGTACAGTTGTACAGGCTGCTCATGTACACGGAGGCGTACAGACAGGCAGGCAGAGCTGCAACCCAGCCTGAGTGCTTCTTGTCAACCATAAATCCAGGATCAAGATTGAAGATGAATTTAGTCTAGAACATGTCCAATTCAAAGCATCTTTGACATGCAAATAGACATGTCCTTTCTGAAGGTCACAGGAGAAGTTGGAACTGGAGAATCATCTCCATGGAACAGGTGATCACAACTGGGAGGTGGAGGAACTGTTTTTAAAAAGAGTATAGGATGAAGAGAAATAATAATTCAAAGCTAGAAAAATAGAAATTCCACTACGAGCTAAATAGATGAACTCAATATCAATTCAACACACATTTACCAAAAACATATTATGTGCTAGGTCCTGAGTTTACGAATATGAATTAAACATTGCCCCTGCCCTTAATCAACTCAGTGTTTAGTCCAGGAGAACTCGGTGAACAACAATCTGGGAACATATAGAATGTGTGAAGGACCCTCAGGGACTTAATTTGGCAGGGAGTTTGGACAAAGGATACGGAAACACAGGTGGAAGGAGTAAGTTCTGGTGTTCTACAGCACACTGGGGTGACGAGTTTACAATATCTTATTACATCTTTTAAGAAGAGCTAAAAGAGAGAAGTTTGAAGTATCCAGACCTAAAGAAATGATAAAGTCAGGGAAATGTTAATTACCCTGACTTGATCAGTGCATGTTGTATATATGTGTTAAAATATCACAGTGCACCCCATTAATATGTATTCATATTCATGCTAATCAAAATAAAGTAAAATAAAATGAAACCCAAACTGGAAATCATCAATCAAAAGTATATTACATCTAGTTTTTTGAAATGCTAGGAGCCAATTTTCATAAACGGATTCATAAAATGCTATTTAAACAGCTCACTACAAATACTTTCACTGAGATGTGCCTGAGTTTTCATTGTTACCACCATAACTGTCATTAGGAAACCTAAAAGAAACAAAAATGCATCATTTCATGAAATAAATAAAAGCATCAAATGGAAGCAAACCTGTCTGTCTTATAAGAAATATTTCAGAGCAGCACATTCAAAAACAACTGTGGCTAAGAGAGGGGCAGAAGAGACTTGCCCAGGGTAGACACAGCCAGTGGCCACAACTGTAAAAAGCCTTTTCTTACCAAGTTCAAAGTACAATACAGAAGTATGCTATTTTAAAAATCCAGTGACTACATTTGTAAGGGAAAAATAACTTATTTTGTAACTGATCACCTCCTAACTTTCACATTTTGTAAAGTTTGGGTTTTCATGCAGGAGGCTTCCTTCAAGAAGCAGCTGCTTGTATTTTAGAAGCCTTTCAGAAAGGAAATTTTCCCCGGAAATTGCTCCTTACTACTAAAGCTACATGATTAAACACCCTAAAGCCACCCCTGTTCATGCACAATGGTTGCACCAGCAGCACACAGATTACACATTCAGTAAATGTACTTGAAATTTCCCCCTAGATTTCCGAAATAATTAGCTACTTACTGTGTTATGATTTGTTGAATATTGACCTTTAAAAAGTATATATAGCCACCTCACAGTTATGTCGAAACTTTAAAAGGGCACAGTTTTTAAGGCCTTCATGAATCAGAAGTCACACAGCACTATTAAATTTGCTAAGCCTCTAAAAATGCCAATTAATCATGAGGTTTAAGGAATGAGCTATTTTTTCTCCTTTAGGTAATTAAATAACAGTCCAAAATACAACCTATAGGTTAGGAGAGGAACACTCAGTGATGAACAGAAGTGTGGGAATATTCCATCTCAATGATGCAGATTTTCTTCAGTGGCTATCTTGGATTACATCATTTTAATCTACAGAGCATCATGAAGAAGCAAAAAGGCATTTCCAACACCTAGAACAGGAAAACAAAATCATATAACAGAAGTATCAGAATTGTCCGAGGATAGAGCCTTACTTGTTCTCAACATTTTCCAAAATTTAGTGTTTCATCATTCACCATGGGTGCTTCTCCTTTCTTTAAAAAACTTGAGGTTTCTTTTTAATACACTGACCTCCATCACCACAAATTTTTCTCTCTCCGCTGTCCTCACAGCCTTCCTATTTAATATATGAGCATTTTGGAATGCTAGGAACAGACACAGTTTACTATGAAGCTTACACAGTTAGATACAAATGGTTATGGATTTGAGATTTAATACCCATAAATGGGAGGGGCCTTAGCAATGTGTTCAAAATGTCATGTGTTATTGTGAAGTTTGCAAAAGTAAGGTATTTTTGTATTATTTTATAAAGACCTCCTTCTACTTCCCGAAACTGTAAGTGCTTTAGCCACCCCAAAACTTGGTTCCATCCCTCATCAGGAAACACTGGTCCAAGTTGCACAAGTGGCTTATGCTCTGAAGGCCTTTTCCAACTTAACAGAATTCATGTCAAGCAATAAGGGATCTTCTTCATCAGAATGTTATATCTGCAAGAGAATTGTGGAGCATAATGCTTAGAAGATGTAATCTTCTAATTATCATTAACGATAATGTATAGTATGTTACAAAATAGCTAGAAGAAAGGATTTTGAATCTTCTCAGTGCAAAGAAATGATAAATGTTTCAGATGATAGATATACTAATTACCCCAATTTGATTGTTACACAAAGTATACAGGTATTGAAATATCACACTGTACCCCATCAATCTGTACATTATGTGTCAATTAAAACTAATATGAAAAGGGGAAGCCAGAGAAATATTAGTTATATTTGAAAACATAGAATTAGGCTATTAACCACTTAAAGTAGCACTTACAGAAATGATACAACATATTCAAAGAGAACTCTTGAATTACCAGTAATATTATGATACTTAAAAATTAATAAACCAGGCCATGTTCTTTAAAATGAACGTATGGTCAATAATGGCCCCATATTTTCCTGAATCCTCTAATAGTCCTGTTAAGATTGAGTTTAAGTCATAAATAACACTGACCTCTACCACTGTTAAGCCCTTAACTTCTTTTCAGAAGAAAAGATAATCTTTTTCCCTAGGTCTGAAACTCTATCATCAGGATGCAGCACATCCTCTACCAGGACTTCCTTCTTCAAGAGCTTGGGTCTTTCCCATGACTGGTTTTGCACTTTCTCAGCATGTCTGAGATGCTGGAAGTGGGAGGAGAGAAGGGTAAACCTCCGCGGCTACAGAGATTGTGCTTTTCTAAACTTCTGTTTTGAAGCAAGTGGCACTCTTTCCAGAAAGTAACTTGGTAGCTCATGACATGAATTTTAACTTCAATATGAGGGTTTAAAAAATATATATATATTTATTGGTACATGTTAGGTATAAAATACATTTACATTTATCATTGGGTGTTTGTACCAGAATATGATTCATCTTAGTTTTTATTTTTTTCTCCCATTACCTGTGCACCCTTCACCCCTTCCACCCTTCCCTATCTACACAGAGTTTGATTCCATTTTTTTCTCATAATTTTTTTCTTTCCCTTCTTCCCTTTCCCCTTTCCCTTCCACCATCACCAAACCCTTGGACTTTTTCTTATTTCAAATTATCAATTATT
>NW_004624808.1:9661903-9680026 GCF_000247695.1 Heterocephalus glaber
TTTGACCATTTAGTATGATATTGGCTGTTGGTTTTTCATAGATGGCTTTTATCAGTTTGAGGTAGAAACCATCTATTCCAATTTTTGTAGGGTTTTTATCATGATTGCAAGTTGGATTTTGTCAAATGCTTTCTCTGCATCTATTGAGATGATCACACGGTTCTTGACTTTGGCTCTATTGATATAGTGTATTACATTGATTTGCATATGTTGAACCATCCCTGCATCCCTGGGATGAATCCCACTTAGCCAGATTGCATGATCTTCTTGATGATCTTCTGCATCTATTTGCCAGTATCTTATTAAGGATTTTTGCGTCTGTGTTCCTTAGTGAGATTGGCCTGTAGTTATCTTTTTTCTGTTGGATCTTTTTCTGCTTTGGGGATCAAGGTGATGCTTGCTTCCAGGAATGAAATTGGGCTATTGCTTCCCTTTCAATTTCATTAAAGAGTTGAAACAGTAGTGGCAGTAGTTTCTCTCTAAATGTCTTGTAGAATTTGGCTGTGAAGCCATCAGGACCTGGGCTTTTCTTAGTTGGTAAGTTTTTAATTATGTTTTCAATTTCGCTGATTGATATTTGGTCATTTCCAGGATCTGAGAGTCTGTAGGCCAGGATTAAATGAAAGTTTACTGACATGGAAATTCATAACAACCCTCACCCTATATTCTCTTAACTATAAATATTGTCCAGTGAGCCAGGAAAGTATGGCTGTAACATTTGGGAGTGTCAAGAAGACAGTTGAACATTTTCTGAAATGGTAACAAAATGTCTCTAGTAAACTTTAGATCTTTCGATCTCTTGATGAGCCTATCTCAGGATAAATAACCTTCCCATGAAATACAATTGTTCTACTATAGCCTGAAAAGTGCAGAAGCCAAAAGGAAGGGAGGAAGCCAAGAGGTCATCTAAACATTCTCGGCAAATCTCATTCTGCTTTTATCACACACAAACACAAATGCACACACACACACACACCCCTAATTTATCAAAATGCAGCAGCTCAAGCATTTCTCATCTTTGCATATTTTATCTCTGTACGTACCATATTATATCAAAACCTGGTTAAATATCTATTGTCTCAAAGAAACCATAGCTTCTACAAGACACAGACTGCTTGATTCATCCTTGACTACATGAGTTTAGCATAGTGCTTAGAACCAATAAATGTTCTCCCTGTATGAATGAATGAATGAACAACTGAAGAAGTCTTCAACTAATCCCAGCTGTACTTATGCATTTAAAACATGAATCATCTGTCTCTTAGACAAAATCTTGTGTTTACAGAGGTAGAAATTTTTGTATTTGTAAGAACACAGGACATGTACAAGTGCGGTTGAACATTGATATTTACTTTCTGCATTTCCTCTGTTCTTGAGATCCTGCTTCCAGGCTTACTCACCTTTGGTCCAAAAGAAAATAAATGTGGCCAGGCAATTGCATATAGCCCCAGCTGCTAGAAGCACAATGAAGAACCTAGGGATTCTGTACTTCCAGCTTTCAGAGGAAGAGAAAGGAGAGAGATGTAAGCCAGCCAACTGGGCAGAGGTAAATGAATGAATACTAACTAGGTCTCTCCACCCCAGCCAGTGGCAAGTTACCAGCTGTGCCTTTAATTTAGCCCTTTGTCTTCCCTAGAAAGGCCAAGGCCATTGTGCAAGCAAAAAAAAAAAAAAAAAAAAAAAAAGCTCCTCTAGCAAGCTGTTCAAAAGCAGAGATGGAAATTACAGGGGATAAGAGGGATATTTATTAAAGAAAAATTATATTCTCAAAATGAAATGAAAGGGCACTATATAAAAAGAAAAAATAAATAAGCAAATTTGGTCATTTGACTGCATTTTATCTGCAGATTAAAAACTCAGATCAAAGGACAACTGGGTTATATTTTAAAGGATAGAATCTTGTTCTCTTTTTTGATGGTGCTTGATACCAATCATGGAGATATCTTGGTGAGAGAGAAAAGTGCAAATTTTGCAGGGAGGCCTTCCACAGCCAAACCCCAAAAGGGTCCATCACTGGGGGATAAAAGTCAGTGTTCAGGTGAGGTTTTCATACTTTCCTTTTGGCAGGAAAAGAGAGTGAGAAGGGCAGGAGAAAGAGAGAGGAGAGACACAGAGAAAAATAAAAAAATTATTACTGGCTTACTATTTGTTTCAAAAGAGAAGTGGGGGGTGGGGTTTCTTTGGTTGTTTGGTAGCTCTGAGAATGGAACCCAGAGCCTTGCACATGCTAGACAAGTGCCCTACCACTGAGCTACACCCCCACCCTAAAAAGCAGCTCTAAACATGAGAATATATAGAGAGATACAGATATCCTTTAGCATAGGGTTAGAAACAATACGTGCTCTGTAGAAGTCAGCTATTGTATCTGTATTGATAGTGTTAGATTTCATAAAATATGAAGAGTTGACTCTGACTTCAGCTACAATCATGGAAATGAGCACTAGGCTAGAAACAGTTACAGTTGTAATCCTGACTCTGCCACTGTCTGAGTGGCCTTCGATAAGTCATTTCTCCTCTAGGGGACTCAGTTTCTCCAGGGCTAAAAGTGAGATAGAGGCTGAACTAAATAATATATAAGAGTCTTTCAAACTCATGGATTCAACAAAAACTAACAACTTAAACAAATAAATTCTTAGTTTCTCCCACTTTGGAGACTACTAAGAACATTAGTTTATCTTTCTCCTCAAAGCAACCTCCACAACATTCTTCACCTCTCTCTCTCTCTCTCTCTCTCTCTCTCTCTCTCTCTCTCTCATTGGTGTCTATATTGGGATTGAACCCAGCGTCTTCACACTGAGCTATACCCCCAACCCAACCCTTTTTTATTTTTGGTACCAGGGGTCAAACTCAGGACCTTGTGCTTGTGAGGCTAGCGCGGTGCCACTGAGCTAAAATCCCCCACAACGCTATTTTATTTTGAGACAAGGTCTAACTAAGCTGCCGAGGCTGGGCTTGAACTTGGGATCCTTTTACTTCAATCTCCCAGAATGCCTGGATGTACCACCATGCCCGCCTCTTCAATCCCTTTTAACAGAGGCAAGGACAAGCTGAGAAAGAAGCAAGGGAAGCCCTGCTGATAACAAAACTTGGGCTGCCACTCCATCCACGAATCAGTTCTGGCAGGAAGACCTGTCACAGAGCCATCTGAATTCCAAACAACAGCAATAGAAACAACATCAATGGACCCTGAAGAATATGGTTAATGGTCCTATGATTTCCTTTCCACACTAAAAGTAGACCCACGTGGATGAAGGTTTCCTGTGCATACAAAGTTCTGACATGTTCACATATAGTGTTTCGGTTTTAATATTGCTCTCCAAAGAATGAATAGGGCTCAAGTAAGAAGCATCAAACCTTGTGCATTCTAGACAAGTGGAGGGGGCTACGTAGCCTTGTCCTGGCTCTGGCACTAATCTGTAGGTCCATCTTGGCCATATTACCTAAGATCATGTCACAATGTTCTAATTGGCATGTGGCACCAAAGGTTCCTCTGCCTAACTCAGGAGGAGACTGTGAGACAAAAATGAAATAACATGCAAAAGTCTTTACAGAGCAGAACTGTGACACAAATGTGTTATTTCTCCACATGTCTAGAACACACTTTTGGAGCTGGGGATTTAGCTCAGTGGTTCCGTCACTTGCCTCAGAAGCACAAGGACCCAAGTTCGATCCCCAGTACCAAAAAAAAAAAAAATTAGAACACGTGGCTGGCTAATCCCATTGGGAAAGGAAGGGTGCCTCCTTGAATCCAATTACTCATTATTCTCAAATAGCATTCGGTGTGTGGCATCATTACTTTCTCTTTACCATTGACAACCCAGTGATCATGATTTCCCACGAGCATTCATAGCCATTAAAAGTTTTGCTGTTCAAGGATTAAATCAAGACTATTGTCATTGTAAGAAAACTCATTTATATGCCTGCTTAAAAGCTGCTTTAAGAACATCACAAAAAGAAATTGACATTTATATCACAAAAGTAACTGTGACAAAAGCAAAAGTCTCATAAGGTAGTTGGTGCATAATTTTAAGCAACTTAGGACATCCTATCTTTTATGCTAAATTACAATTTAAGCCAAAGTTTTATTGAGGGCCTTCTATATGCCAAACACTGGGATTTCAATGGAAGCCAGTCTGCTGCAAAGGATGATTCCCAAGTAATATGTGATCTATACTATAATAACAGACTTATGAAATGGCATTCAGCATCCAAGACTCAGGAGAAGTCGATTCATCTGATAAAAGTGGATTTCAATAGTATCAGAAGGTAAGAAGTGGATACAGGATTTCAGTATTTTTTCACAACTTATTTTTATCTATTTATGACTGGCAAATCATTGTGTCAACTTATGGAGTATAATGAGATGTTTTGATCTATATATGCATTGTAGAGAGATTCAATAAGGATAATTAACATATCCATCACCTCACTAACTTCTTGTGGCAAGAACATTAAAAATCTATTCTTCAAGCAATTTTAAAATGCATAATACATTATTATTCACCATGGTCGCCACACAGTGCAATAAGCCATTGTAACATATTTTTCCAATCGAACTGAGACTTTGTTCTCTTTGAGCCACATTTTTCCGTCCCACCTCTCCCACTCCCTGGGTCTCTGGTAATTTCCTCTCTATTCTTTGTTTCTGTGAAATCGATGGCTTTAGTTTCCACACATAAGGGAGGTCATACGGCACTTGCCTTTCTGTGCCTAGTATATGTCACCTAGCATAGTATAACGGTTCCTCAAAAAAACTAAAAATAGAATTACTATATGATCCAGCAATTCTACTTCAGAGTGGAACCAAAGGAAATGAAATCAGGATTTTAAAGAGATATCTGCACTCCCATGTCCATTGTAGAACTACTCACAATAGCTAAGATATAGAGGCAATCTAAGTGTGTTTATTGAGGAATCAATAGGGAAAATGTGAGATATATACATATCAGCCTTAATAAAGGATTTCTGTATTCCCAACAACATAGGATGGAACTGGAGGATGAAAACATTTTAAAAAGCAAAGTTTAACATATTTTATTTATTTTACAAAAGTCTATAGCTGAGACAGGACACTCCTTTGTGCGTGTGTGTGGAACTGGGGATGAAACCCAGGGCTGCATGCATTCTATGTGCGCTACCACTGGGCCACATCCCCAGCCCAGGACTGTGCTTCTTGTTCATTCAACCCACTACTCCTTTTCTTCATCTATGTAATGACTTTATCTCTCTCTTTTTAACTTCGTTAAGTGCTCAAAGTTTAGAGTTGGAATGCTGTCTTCATCATTTGTTTTATGCACAATAAATACGTTTAGATGTTCTGCTCTTTCAAAAATAGAATATTGAAGGCCAGGGATGTAGCTCAATGGTTCCAGCGCCTGCCTCGAAAGTGCAAGGTCCAGAGTTTGATCCCTGGTAGCAAAAAAAAAAAAAAAAAGAATATTGAGCAGCTCAGTGGTACAGCATATGTTTAGCATGTACAAGGTCCTGGGTTCCATTCCCAGCACTGAAAAAAATCACTAATTCCAAAAGCTACTCAAACTTAGCTTATTTTTGTAATTTGTGTGACATTTGGTTAGCATTTTTCTGAACAATGATCCTCAATAGAAAAAAGTTTTATCCCCATATTGTAAAATATAGAATTTTAAATTTTAGTAAGCACTATTAACTTAGTATTGGGACTGGGTAAACTGCATTTTAAACACCCCCCACACACACACACACACATGGTGTCTCTGATGAAGTAGAATAAAGGATCTCATTTTGAGCAGCACTTCTATAAAGTTTTACTATAATGTACATCTAAATAAATGAAGGATTCATTGGGCTCCAGGCACCCTATGTAGGTCCATTCTCTGTTCCCAAGAGTTGCTTGCCTTGGCAACACCTTCAGACAACTATGAGGTCCAAGTGAGACTTAGAATATTCACCTTGAAGTCTTGACTGCCTTCCAACCTTAGTGAATTGTCCTAAACAACCTTGTACTCAGAACCATAAGAATTATTCTCTACCTTTTCTTGTCCCGGAGCAAATTCCTAGGAACCAAAAAGACATATTTCCTGACCTTTTAATGAGTTTTTCTTAGCTTACCTGTTTTCACCATCATCCCTTCAACAGGAAGGTCTCAATCCTGGCCTTGGATCAGACTCACTTGGAACAACTTGCTAAAATTACAGGGCACAAACCCAGACCTGGTAGCTGGGGTGCCCTCAAAGGAATTCAGAATCACTACAGACCCAAGGACATCAGTATTTCTAACATCCTCCACCAGGTTATTCTGAAACACCCAGGATTACAATCTACATCCTATACCTTTACATTATAAGCATTCCTCTTGCCCTGCAGTGTGTCTCCAAGAGAGAGCATGAAAGATGTCTGGCATTCTTCTCAAACTTAGGAGACACCAATGGCTCAGTTGTCTTGCCTTTTTCTGCCTGGCAACAGCTGTAATGGTAACATTAAAAGAGAATGTGATTTTCAGAAGCACTCAAAGATCACTCATCCTGGAAATACTATGTGTCTACCAGGTGTTGGGGAAAAGGAGATGAACAAAACAGGTAAGGCTTCTGACCTCATGGATCTCTCAGTCTAGCTGGAATAAAATATATCAAAAATTTTCAAATTATTCAGAGTGCTATAAAGTAAATGAAATAGATCTATGGGTGACAGTCAATAGGAGGCAGACTTCTCTTCTAAGGGAGAGAAGGCTAGAGATAGACGCTGTTGTGGGAAGTGTGGCAGGTGTGAAGAAATGTCAGAAGTCTTGTGTCTCTAGAATGGAGAGATGATGAGAGTGGGGCATGATGATTTTGCAGAAGGTTTGATAAAAGTTTGTGTTTTATATAGATACAAAGAGAAATACTTGAAGAGTTTTCAATGAGACAGGCAGATAATTTGGATTACATTGTCAAAACACTTATTTTGAGATAATTTTACATTTGTAGAAAAGTTTCAAAGATAATACAGAGCCGAGTGTGGTGGCACAGGCCTGTAATCCCAGCACTTGGGAGGCTGAGGCAGGAGGATCACCATGAGTTTGAGGCCAGCCTGGGCTACACAGTGAGTTCAAGGCCAGCCCAAACTATATAGTGGGATTATGTCTCAACCTTCCCCTCACCAAAAATAAAAACCCCAAAGATAGTACAGAAAGTTTCTGTACACTTTCATCCAGTTTCCTCCATTTTTTTCATCTTAAAATAACATAGAACATGAATTTTTTTTTCAGATTTGGGAGCATAACAGCTCATAAAAGAATTCAGATTTTTTATTGTTAAGCTGCAACATACATGGTTTAATACAGCAAAAAACATTTAGTCAACTGAAAATAAACAATAAACACTCAAAACGAAATATTTTCCATTGGAAACATGTTAAGAGAAATACAGGGCTTCATTACCATCTGACTGCGATTTCCTTGTGTGTTTCCAGCCCACACGTCCCATGTCTCCTGTCATGCAGATGGGAATGGAAGTTTGAATAGCTAAAGAAATAAAAAGTCCGTTCACTGCAGAGAATCATCTCACAAGGCAGCCAAGCTGGGTTTAGAGAACAAAATCATCCAAGAACGTGAATATTAACGAAACTCAACACTTTACATGGGTTTCACCATTTTTCACAAATCTCCTTTGTCATTGTTGTTCTAAGGATCAATTCTAGGATTCTATGCAATTAGTTACAATATCTCCCTAGTTTTTTCTAGTTTGTGATAGTTTCTCAGTCTTATTCTTCAAAACCAAGGATTTGAAAAGTTGTGGTCAGGCACCCTATAGGATGTGTTCAATCTGAAATTTCTGATGCTTTTCCCTCATGATTAGACCCAGGTTATAAGTTTTGGAAAGACTCATAACTAGAGGTGATATGCACTCCTCATTGTATCATACCAGGGGTATAATAAATAGCCACATGCCATGAATGATAGTAATAACCCACGTCACATAATTAAGGTAGTGTCTTCTAGGTTTCTTGTTATAAAGATACTGTTTTTCCTTTTCCATTCTTTATACCTAGGAAGCAAGTCAACTAAATCTAGCCTACCCTCAAAGAGATGGGAGAGAGAAACTAAATTCTACTTCCTAGAAGAGGAGTATGCACATATATTATTTGGCATTCTTCTGTAAGGAAGATTTGCCCCTTCCGCAGGTATTTTGTTTTCATTTCTTTATATCAGTATACACTTGTGGATATTTATTCTACGATTTGGGTTATAACCCAAACACCGTATTATTTATTTTAGTGTTCCATTTATTCCATCCCTGGCTGGTTGTTAGGAGCCCTTCCAGGTTGGTTTTAAAAATTTCTTTGACACGCCCTTATCCTTTTTCTTCCTTTGTTACTTCCTTACTCTCTGGTACTACAAGATGCTCTGTAGTCATCTTGTATTTTCTCTTTCCCAAACCTAGAGTCAATCATGTCTCTAAGGAGCCTTTGGATTGGAGAATGGTGTCAGAACCCAAGATCTATGCCCTGGATGTTCTGATTGGTAACAGAATATCATTGCCTCTCAGCTGACACAGAGAGAAAATATACAATGTGTACCAACCCATGTGTAGCTATATATTGATAAGTACTAAATATATATGTCTTTATTTATATTAAACTAAACATGATTTCATACTGATGTCTTGAACTCCAACATACTACCAGAGGTTTTACTGAGCCACAGTTTTAAAAGATCACTCCCAAAATATCTTGTAAATGAGCAACAAAAAAGGGTAACTAGCTGCTCAAGAGTGAAAGCTATTGATGGCACCTAGACGAGAGATGATGTATGACTTAGTTAAGACAGTGGCAGGCAAGGAGATAAGCTATTTGAGACAGATTTTATAGATAGAACTGGCAGGATTTGATGATGGCTTGGATATGGAGTGGAGGTAGAGGAATGAGGGAAATATAAAGGACCAAGGAGGACTTGTGAACTTCGGATCTGAGAAACTATATACACAATAATGCCATTTGCTGAGATGGGGAAGACTAGGAGAGGAGTGAGTTTGGCAAGGAAAGTATAAAAATTCTGGTTTTATTTTGCTAAATTTGAGATGCCCTTTACATATTCAAATTACGTTGTCACATAAACAGGTATGCTTAGGAGTGTGGACATATAAATTTGGATGTTATCACCATATGGAAGGGAACTGAAGCCAGGGTGTTGATGCAATGATTCAAGGAAAAGCTGAGAGTGATAATAGAATAAAAGTCTCAGTACTAGGTCCAAAACATATCAGCAATTAGAGACTGAGCAGAAGAGGAGCCAGCAAAAGTGATTTAATTTCTCCACTAGAGTTGATGTTTTGTAGTTTTTCATCCGAGTCATGCATCACACATTTCCTCGCTGCTCATGCTTTTCCACTGACAAGCACAAGAATTTCCATTTTAATACAAGTTTTTGTTTTGTAGCTACAATGAGGGGGCAGGTGGAGATGACTCAACTTTTATTTAGTCAATTCTTTGAGAGTAAAGGGTGTTGGCTTGTTATGTAGCCTTCTCTTCTTCTGAATATAACACTTTGCTTTGTTATCATGAGGCTGCTATTGAATAATCATTCCCACCTCATCATCTTCTCTCTCACTGTGTCCCAGAACATCTTTCTGAAGAGACAAGGAGAAGTGGGCTAATTTTGGGAGTGAGGAATGGATGAGCTAGGGCTTAGCTCAAAGATGCCTGTGGAACATTTGTAGATATACGTATGGTCAGGGACTTTTTTTCCTTCCTAACCAAAATAGTAAACCACCTCTCTGACAAACATTCCAGATCCCTAAAGCTTGCCCATGTCTATTCTACCACCACTACCCCAGGCCAGGCTTCTACCTTCCTCCTACAGGTAAAAAGGAGCATATTGTACTAATTTAAGATCATGAATCTTGCCTTAGTTACTTTCTTATTGCTGAGACAAAATATGCAACACCCACAAGTTAAAGGAGGAAAGGTTTATTTTAGGCCACAGTTTGTAGAGGTTTCAGTCCATAGTCAGCTGGTTCCAAAGCAGGACAGCATGGCAGAGGGGCATCACAGAGAAGAAACAGCTCATGAGGTAGCAGCCAGGAAGCCGTGGGCCTTCCTTCTTTTTTCCCTTTTTATCCTATCCAGGCTACAAGCTTATTGGTTGGTGCCACCCACACCCAGGGTAGGTCTTCCATCACCAGTAAATCTATTACCCACATCCAGAACTATGCTAAGCCAATCAGCAGACTAATTCAGTATCATGCACCCTGATCCAGTATCACACACCCATGATCCAGTCACTTCTAAAAGCCCCACCTATGAGCACATGAGGCCTTGGGGAGACATCTAGATATATAAGCTGTAACAGATGTTGAGCCTGCTTCTCCTGGGATTAAATCTTAACTATACCACTTCATAGTTGTAGACATTTGAACAAGTTGTTGAAATTCTTTGTCCCTTAGTTTTCTTACTTGTAGAATGGGTATAATATTTGTGTCAAAGTCATAGGGTCATTGTCTGGATTAAATGAGATAATGTATATAACTGTGCTTAGAAAAGTATCTAGTTTATAGTAAACGCTACACAAGTATTAACTATTTTCACTGCAAGTGATCATCAGGCTAGGTAGTCTAGTGCCTCCAGCCTTACTATGCATTCTGTTGCTGGGCATATTTTCTATTCCTTTAATTGATTTTTAAAATCAACTACCAAAAGCCAGGCATCATCCTAGATGCTGAGGATGAACAGAATACCCAAGATCTTTGATTTCCTGGGGCTCCACTCAAGCAGAAGGAAAAGGACAATAAAGTAATTGCAAGCAACCTTGAACCTGCCTTTGCAGTGCTATGAAGAAGAGAAAATAGTAAAATGTGAAAGAGTGAGAGTTTCCCTGTAAATGATAAGAGACCACCTTTCTGAGGCAAGGGTTTCTCATCAGCCAGTCAGTGACCTTCTCCATAGCACAGGCAACACAGGCATAGCAAAGACCCTAAGGGGCTTGGCACAGTGGCACGTTAAGAGAAATGTCAGTGATCAATGAGATGGAGCACAGTGGTCACCAAAGCATGTGACAGAAGCTGAGTATTCAGCACTATCTACCTTCTCCTCCTCTTGTGGTACAAATGGCCTGACTCCATTTCTCAGACTTCCTTACCATGACATGGCACCATATGAATGAATTATGGCCAACGGAGTGTGAGAAGAAGTGAAGTATGCCACTTTTGGGACTGGCCTATGAAACCTTCCTACGTGCAATTCTTTCTCTTCCATCACCTGCTTGCTGAATATCAAATGATCAAAAATTCATTTCAATCCCCTTGAAGATTTCAGAACAATAAAATGGAAGACATTTTGTCTTCCCTGTGTTTTTGAAGTGGAGCCAGCATTGGGGGTTTGAGATCACATCAGCTATTGCCATTATTTACCTGAGTTCCAGAAGCTCTGCACACAATGAGGTCCGAAGTAAGGATAGGACTGATTCTTCCCCGTTCAACCCTGTCTCCATCTAGCCTGTTCTCTATTATGCAGACTCCTTAGCCCCAACTATGAGGCTTATCTTGTCATCTGCATACTACCCAAGCCACCATAATCTCTCCCTGACCTGGTTCTTAGGCTGTAGTCAGATGTTCTGATTATTGTCCTGCCTTGCTACTTAGCCAATCCTACCAATCTCTCAATGTGCACCATTTCAAGCCACCACAGTCTTTAACGCCATTCAGCTGTTCAGCTTTTTCTGTAACTTTTCATAAACTGTTTCTTAGCCTTTTTACAGGCTCAGTGATGAGGTGGAGAAGCCAGATCATTTCTCCTGGATCTCTCATGATTCCTAACCAAATGTTCAGCACAGACATAGATGGTATTCAGCAAACGATTCATTGCCAACATCAAGCTCTCTCAAGAGAACTTCTCACCAGCTCCACTTTTAGGTGAAATGGCTGTTGTGAAAATCCCTAAGCCAGGTTTCTGTGACTGTGTAGTTTTCACAGAGGAGTCACAACAAGTGTTCCTACCACAGCCTTGATCCTTGCTGGAAGGGGTGGCTTGTATTTACTTGGAAAGTGCTCCCTATATGCTGCAAATGGAGCTTTGCCATTACCTTGCAAACTGAAGCCTCCAGCTCATTTTACAGCAAGCCTTAGAAACCAAATATTGTAGAAGCTCACATCTGAGGCATCATAAATCTGGTTGTCATGGCTCCCAGCTCTGCATCTGATATAGCACCAGCTCTCCGTTGCTTCTGTCTTGTTTGAACTCTATTTGTGTCAATCCAATTTGGGCAACTTGAGTCTTGAACCTTTAGGCTACATTGCAAGTTTTTCTCCAACTCAGTTTGCTGATAACTGAGTCTTTTTCTAATACACTCTGAGGTCTGATCAAACTAAACAGCAGAAGCATGGTTCAGGGAGAAGTGCAAGTTTTGTCCAGAATCACCCTGCCCTGGCAGTTCTCCATATAACTAGGTGATCAAGAAAGCATCTGAAAAGATACCAATTCACTTTGGTTTGGCTTCCAAGGCCAATGGCCTTCAGTTCCAGGAGCAGAGAGCCTTTGGATGTGACATTCATTAAGGCAAGAGGAGTAGTGAGCTAAGGGGACATGTTCAACCTGCCCTTTTCTTTAACCCTGCCCAAAGGAACAGCAGTAGTGCTGGGGCTGTACCTCCCAATTGATGTATTTCTCCCAGATTGTGCTGCCAGTGTGAGGGCCATGGTGACCTTCACTAAGAAGATATCTCTTTTTGGGCTTTTGGCTTGAGCCCTGAATGAAATTATTTGCATCTCCTTCTTGCCTCTCTTTCCCTTCCACTCTGGTCCTCCCTTATGTTGGCTTTCTGTTTGTTTGGATTTTCCCCAGAACTTTCTCCTTCTTGGAACCCAACTAAACTCACGATGGGAGAAAGTTGGCACTTGAGTTTCAACTCAGGTACTTTGCCAAGCCCTTTCATACATATTATATAGGTATATGCATAGGTATATGTATATTCTATATATTTATAGATACAGTCTCTTTTATTCTCTCACATCAACTCTGTGAAAGTAGTTATTGTAACATTTATTTCCAACATGAGGAAACTGAGGGTCAGATAAAAGAAAAGCCTGGTCTGGGGTCAAATGGTAGAGCTGGGATTTGGATCCAGATCTGGTTGGCTTTACAGCTCTTTTTCTTGTATAACACTACATCATGTTCCCAAAGATACTGCACGCAAACAATCATGTTGTTAAAAGCTTCTCTGTTCCAGCACTTTTATCAATATCAAAAGGAGAGATTATTTCCACGGTGTACCTCTGTGATCTCCTCTTGGGGAATGAAATAGCAAATGTCTATTGAGAAGCTACTTTTGCCAGGGTTCAGCTAAGACCAAGGCTCAGCGAAATGATTCCAGAATATCACTGCGGAGAGTCAATTGAGACTTCTGTTGCCAGAGAAACAGAAGGAACACAGGATCAAGGTATGGAGAATAGCTCACCTGATAAGGATATAGGCCAGGCTCAGAAGTAAGGCCATTTTCCCATCATCTACACCATGCAGTACCTACAGGAGCATCAGTAATTTACATCGAGTCCAAATGTCTTCATCTGTAAGAAATATCTAACACCTACTGACTCCCTAGTGCGCATTAGGCCCTGTTCTAAATACTTGCATTAACTCATAATTCTTCATATCAATCTTACAAAGAAGATTTATCATCCCCATTTTATAGATGAGAAAACAGAGGTGCAGAAAACTTAGGTAAAGCGCCCAGAGTTACACCACTGGAGGGTGGCATCACCATGTTCAAAGGTGACCGATCCTGTTGCCCACGCTGTGCTTCTCGCCATCACTACCCTTACAGAACTGCTAAGAAAGCCAACATCATAGGGCTGCTACAAAGGCGAGACTCCCTGCTGCCTTTGAAGTGCCTAGTAGTACCTAGCACAATGTGAGCTCTCAATAAATGTTGCTATTATTATTATTATAAAAGGAAGCTAGAGTGTTTAATTTGGGGGCAGTAAGTCACCTGGAATGGACTAGTGTGGAGAACAGTCTGGGTTTAGACAAAAGGCAAGCCTAAGTACTGTGAAAAATCAAAGCCACACAAATCAACCCTTACTACACCTATCTTTTCCTGCATTCCCAAGTGAGCCCGAGCACATACTATTCTGCTATTTGGGTTAGGACGGCGGTACATGTTGTATTCCCATTTCTTGAGCATTGGGTGAGCTCTCAGAGGGCAGCCACACCAGGTTTTGCTCCAAAGAAGATCATATAGAAGGACATGGGATCCTCCTTGGACCTTGTGTCATTTCTTCTCCAAAGTACTCCACACACCTGTAGTTAATGATTTGCGTAATCACAGATTTCTCATCTCCCCGCCCACCCCTTTGCCCCCTGGCTGTGGACCAAGTTAACCTGCACTTGTTCTCAGGGTGAGGTGAACGACAGAGCAGGTGCAGTTCTTAGGTCTAGCCGAAAGGTGGCAGGGTGACTCTGCAAACACGGGACTCACGGTCCAGCATCCGAGGAGAAAATGACAGTCTGGAGCTGGGAGTTTGGGAGAAACTGGAATTTCTGGAATGATCTCTGAAGCCCCCACATTGCTCAGCAAAGGTTGTTGCACAAGCAACATGCTCGAAACTATTTGTTGAAAAGACAATTGTTCTTCCAAATGTTATTCATTCATCTTTCTTCAACCAGAGCAGCCTTTCAAGAAATAATTATTGAGTCCCTACTGAGTAGGCAGTGAGGTGACAATGATGAACGAGGCAGATCTAATTTGTGCCCTCTTCGAGTTTTATAACTAGCAGGAAGGAGATGGATAATGAGGCAAAGAAATAAAAAATGCTCCGGAGAGAGGCACTTGTTTTGATCCAGGAGAGTCCGGACAGCTTTCTGGAAGCTCCATTAACGCTAAGGACCAATTATGTATTTACTCACCGTCCTTTTAAATGAGAGATAATTCCATGGTTACATAAGCTGTTTCAAGGCAGAGTGAATGTCAAACTCAAAAGTTTAGGAAATTTTACCATTGGCCCTTTTCAAATTCACAAACTAGACACAGTGTAACTGTTTTTCTCAGAAGACATTTGTTGAAAAAAGTCAGAAATACAAGTCGAATCCCCAGATGGGAATGGACTTCGCTGAATTCTCAGCCAGTTTCTTCTATGGATCCAGGTGTTTCATTTCCCATGGTGTTGGCTTATTTGAGGCTCACAAAAGGTCGATGAGGTAAGAGAAGCCAACATCACTAGCCACATTTTCCAGGGGCTTGCACTTCCCAGGGTGAAATGCACGGTTGGAGGAGTCAAGTGACTGCTCCAATGCGGCACTTCCACTTGCTCTTCCGGGTAACCAAGCTCCAGGTCATCTAGTACATGGAGCTGTATTTTTCCCAAGGACTTGCAAGCCCAAACACACAAAAAGTGTGCATCTCTGGTCATTCTGCATGCTGACAGGAGAGCTGGCATTTGTTTCTTCTTCCTCTGTATGCTCTGGATAGGTTTAAATAGAAAGAAATTGTGGCTTTCCTTCTGTCCCTCCTCCCTCTTCCTTCTTTCTCTCTCTCTTCTTCCTCTTTCACTTCTCTGCTCATTCCTGTCTCCCTGTCCTTCTTTCTCTTTTCCCCTCTCTCCCTGTCTCAGTGACAAAAAAGAGAAAAGAAAAAATTTTAAAAAGAAAAGAATGTGTCTTCTAATTCCTCCCTCAGTGATAGATCTACTCAGATCTTAAAGCTTTCTTGGAGGAAACTTGGAAATATATTTTTCTGAACATTTATCTTTAGATTGTCATATTTATATAAGTAAAGTGGTGAACATTGGTTTTAAAAAGATTTTATAACATCTTTCACATTTGCTTTATTTCCTCACAAATACATACATATACTGTGTTTTTCCCTGACCATGTACACATAAGTTACAGCTATTACTGACCCTTCAATACCAAGTATTTCAGCCTATGTCTACTAAAACTAAGAATTTTTCTTACATAGCCACAAAATGATCATATTCAGGACTTTTAACAGCAATAAAATACTATTATTTCATGTATATTCCAAATTCAAATGTTGCCAGTTATTCCAATTCAGTCATTTATAACATTCACCCAGAATGCTGGCTCCAATCTGGGATCACACATCTAATTTAATTGTCCTATTTCTTTAGCTTCCTAGAACAGTTTCTCAGCCTGTCTTTCTGATCCAGTATTTGTTTATGAAGGAGACAAGTCAATTCTATTGTGAAACTGCCACTTGTTTGGCTTGGTTGGATGTTCTTCATGGTTGTATTCAGGTTCTACACTCAGGGCAGGAGCAAAACAGATGTGAGGCTACGCCTTCCTGTGGGAATCACAGCACAAGGCACATGATGTCAGTTTGAGTTTGTCCCCCCCTCCTTTTTTTTTGATGTTCACCTTAATTGTACAGTTAAGGTGGTGCCTGCCATGTTTTTCCACCATAAGTATGTCTTTTTCCCTTCATAATTTATAATACATAATTTGTAGTCTTTGTAAATAGGGAAGGGTGGAGGGGTTGAAGGGAGGGCAGGGGAATGGGGAAAAAAATAAGAACCAAGATAGATTACATAAAGGTACAAATTTCCAAAGATGAATGTCATTATATTGTATACCTAAAATGTACCATATTTTGTGGGAAAATAACTTTGATTCTTTTCCACACACTTGTACCAAGTAGTTTGGGCTTCTTGCTTAAATAAATTATTCCTACATCCATTGCAAGGTGTTGGTCTCAAACTGTCCCATTCCTGCTACATAATAGTGAGTATTGTAAGGAAGAGTTTTCAATTCTTCCTCTTTTTTATATATTAGTTTATTTTTTCTGATTTTGGTTTTTAGTATCAGTTTAGACTCATGATTCTATTTTATTATGTATTAATTCCATTACTTTTCTTGGTTTCATTTTGATGGTAAGATTATTCCAAATTTGGTTGTAGAAACCCTTCACGATGGCTCCCATGGCACTTTGAATGTCCATTTAGTGTTTAATCACTGCTACACTTCATGGAACAGGATGCTTCCAGATTATGTTACATGTCCTTTGCACGAGCTCTAGAAGCAGCTATTTCCCCAAAAGGTGCTGCTCCCATTTATTTGAGAATGTTATTTATAAACAAGATCTTGGCACTAGCTGTGCTCATGATTATTGGAGTACAGGTACATCTAGGCACTTTCAATGAGCGGAGTTACAGATGAGTTCATATTGATATCTTCAGTTCCAGTCCAACAGCACAGAGTTCTTCCTCTTCTTCCATCCCATCCCAAAGAAGTATCCTCCTCTCATACTGAGAACCCTGACCCCCAGTAACATTAATATGATCATTCATTTGCTCAGTCCCACAAACACAGGTAAAATACTTTCAAAATCACTATACTGCCCCACAACCAACAAGAAGACTCCAAGGAAAAGCTCAAGATTTATTTATTGTTCTTTTTTTCTTTAGATAGAGACTGTATACAGCCAAAAGTTACTTGGATTGGTTTTGGTTTTCTTTTGGGTTGGTTATGTTACCAATTTTGTAAATAATTAGGTCATTTGAAATTGATATATGATTGCAGCACATGCTGTTTACAATCATCTTGAGGAGTGAGTATATGTACATAATACAGCTTGTTCTCTTTTTTATTGATCCACTTCCCCTTCCTGCCTCCCTCCTCCTCTAAATCCCCTTTCCCTACCTTTGCTCTTGTTGATATTATTAATTTTATCTCATGGTGATGATATATAATGTTTATATCCATTGAGGTTATTAGGTTCCTGTGCAAGGTATATCTTTATACTACTTATTTCCTCCTCCTTCTCTCCCCTCTCCTATGTTCTCATAGAACCCTTCCCATTTGCAAGAGCTCTATCCCTTTGTCTCCTTCTATCTCCTTTGTATTGTGCTCTTTGTTTGTACATTGCCTTGCTCAAGTGAGAGCTGCTACACCAAATTGAATATTCTGTGTCTGATTTACTTCAGTCAACATTAAATTTTCCAAATCAAAGAGTTGGTTTTTCAAAAGAATAAATAAAATTGATAAACCTTTAGCCAACCTTATCAAAAGAAGGAAAGAAAAGGCACAGATCCATGAAATTAAGAACAAAAAATGTAAAGTCACAACAGAGCCAGCAGAAATCCAGAGGATCATCCATATCTACTTTGAGAACCTGTACTCTAATAAAATGGAAAACACAGAAGAAATGGACAGATTCCTAGA
>NW_004624808.1:9683336-9713799 GCF_000247695.1 Heterocephalus glaber
CTAGGAATGGGGAAAAAACAAGAACCAAGATGCATCATGTAAAGGTACAAGTTCCCAATGAGAAATGTAAATGTGTTGTATACCTAAAATGTACCAATGAAAGAAGTTAAAAAAAACATTATATTTTCAAGGTGAATCCATCTTTCTACTGATGTCTCATATTTGTCCTTCTCTGTAGCCTAGTAGTATTTCATTATTGTAGATACCGCATTTTCTTTATCCAATTGTCTGTTGATGGGTATACAGGTTGCTTTCAGGATTTAGCTGTTATAAATTGTGCTGCTATAAACATTGATATGAATGTATCTCTATGGTATGATGTCTTTGGGGAGCTCTTTGGGGAGGATACCTGGAAGTGGGATAGCTAGGTCATATGGAATTTCTAATTTTAGTTCTTTGAGGACCTTCCATACTGATTACAGTGGTTGTGCTAGCTTGCGTTCCCATCAACAATGTAGGAGGGTTCCTTTTTCACTATAGCCATACCAGCATTTGTTTTTGTTTGATTTTTTGATGATTGTCATTCTTTCTGATATAAGATGGAATTTTAGCATTGTTTTAATTTGCATTTCTCTAATGGCCATGGATGTTGAACATTTTTTCATATGGTTGTTGGCCATTTGCATTTCTTCCTCTGAGAAGTGTCTGTTCATTTCACTTGCCCATTTCTTGATTGGCTCTTTTATTTTAGGTGGCTTAATTATTTTTGAGTTCTTTATATATTTTAGATATCAGACCTTCTGTCTAAAGAATATCTGGCAAAAATTTTTTCCCATTCTGTAGATTGTCTCTTTATTTTAATAATTTATTATTTTGCTATACAGAGGTTTTTAATTTGATCTGATCCCATTTGTTGCTTCTTGCTGTTATTTCTTGTGCAATTGTGGTTCTGTTCAGGAAATCCCTTCCTACATGTATGACTTCAAGTGTTTACCTATTTTATCTTCCAGAAGGTTCAGTGCTTCTGTTTTCATGTCTAGGTCTTTGACCCATTTTGATTTTAGCTTGGTACATGATGAGAGATATTTTTCCAGTTTCAGTCTTCTGCAAACAAATACCCATTTTTCCCAATACCACTTGTTCAATAGGCAATCTTCCCTCTGATGTATGCTTTTGTCCTCTTTTTCAAAGATCAAATAGCTGAATGTGTCTGAGGATGTTTCTGTATTCTCTATTCTGTTCCATTGATCCACAGGTCTGATTTTTTTTCTAGTATCATGCCATTTTTATTACTGTGGCTCTGTAGTATAGCATAAAGTCAAGTGATGTGATGTCACCTACTTTGCTCTTGTTGCCCAAGATTGCTTTTGCTATTCTGGGTCTCTTCTGGTTCCATATGAAGTTTAGGATTTTTTCCTCTGGGTTTCTGAAGTGTGCTGTTGATAATTTGATTGGGACTACATTGATACTGTATAACAGTTTTGGGAGTATGGCCATTTTGATGATATCAATTCTGCCTACCCAAAGAGCAAGGGACATCTTTCCATTTTCTTATGTTCTCTTCAATCTCCTTTTTAAGAGTACTGTAGTTTTCTTTGTAGAGGTCTTTCACTTCCTTGGTTAGGTTAATACCTAAGTATTTTTGTTTTTTGTACACTACCATGAATGGCATTATTTTCATAATTTCTTGCTTATTGAGTTCATTAGTGGTGTACACAAATGCTATTGGTTTTTGCATCTTGATTTTGTATTCTATACATTGCTGAATTTGGTTATTAATTCTAAGAGTTTTTGATGGGATAATTTGGATCTTCTATGTAGAGTGCCATGTCATATGCAAATAATGATAATTTGAGGTCTTCCTTTCCTATAAATTTAACTTTTGTTTCTTTCTCTGGCCTCATTGCTCTAGCTAACATTTCAAGTGCTGTACTGAATAGAAATGATGATAGTGCTCTGTTTATCTGATAATTTTCAAGATTTCTTCTTTTATGAGCACTTAAAACTCTAATTTTTCTCTACTGTTTTTGCTACCCACCAAAGATTTTACTATGTAGTTCTCTTATTATCATTCAGTTCCAAATAGTTTTTGTCTTTTCTTGTTCACAAGTCTTAATGATCAAATTACTGTACCTTTTATGGTTCAGATGGAGAATGTCCCCCTAAAGCCTCATGCTCTCAGAAGCAGGGCTTCATGAAGGTGATTGGATCATGGGGAAAGTGTACTCATGAATGGATTTATACCCTGGAGAGTTCAGCAGCTGAGTGTGTTGTTGGAAGGTGGGGCCTTGGTAGAAGAAATGTGTCATGGCGTGTGTCACCTGAAAGGGTATGTTTCCCTTCTGGCTCCCCAATCTTTTTCTTTCTGCTTTCTAGCCACCATGACATGAGCAGCTTTCCTCCACCCAGCCCCTTCTGCTGTTCTGCTTTGGTGTTTAAACCGGCCAGGTATGGACAGAAACTTCTAAAGTGTGAACCAAAATAAACTTCTCCTTTAAGTTGCAGGTGCTAGGTATTTTCTCCCAGCAACAAGGAAAGCGACTAAAACACTATCTTTATCATTTCACTTTAGGTCTGTGTGTGTCACTTATAAACTGCATATGCTAAATTTTGCAACATAGGCTGAAAATTATAATGGAATTTTGACATATTCTTTTTTTTTTGTACCAGGAATCAAACTCAGGACCTTGCACTTGCCAGGCAGGTGCAGTGCCACTGAGCTACATCCCTGGCCCTATAGTGGAATTTAATTCATGGGCAGTTACTGAAATTGATATATTTGAAGTTATCTCTCCCATCTTATCCTCCTATTTCATTTCTTTCAGTTTTTTTCTTCCATTTTCTACTTTTTTGTTGGTATATGAATTGGAACTTTTGGTTGAAAAAAAGGAAAATGAATTTTGGGTAATATAAAACAACAAATAAATCTATTTCGGTTTTTCAGATAGATCACAGAGTCTCTGAAAGGATGAGTCACAAGCTTGTAGTCCACATAATCACAGCATTGAATCCCGCTGCAAAACTCCTCCAGGGGAGACCCTGATGCTGCAGCTGTTGAGATTTGGGTGACCAGCATCTGCCATCACTCCCTTTGGCAAAGTGGATTCATCTACCCCTCCCTTTGGTAGAATGTCTGCATGCTACTGCTGTCTCCTTCCAGTTTCCAGTGCCATGCATGCGCATCTGATGGTATCCAGGTCACATGCCTGTGTCCTAGCAGGAAGGGATGTGAGAAAAGCCTGGTTCTGGCATTTACACTAGAAGGGCTCAGACTCTTCAGCTTGGATAATTCTCCTTCCCCTTTGGGAATTTTCTTCCTATTTCACATTATCTATTATATATTTTAGTCCTTATTTACACTTTCAGTTTCTCACACTAGAGAAACTATTCAGTATTTACACATGTGTGTCCTGTTTACACATATGTGCCACACTTAAGAGTATGGCCTCAATGTGCATCCACTTAGCTATAAATGTCTCTAATTTCTCATTCTTTATGGCTGAGTAGTAGTTCATTGCATTAAAAAAAAAACCCACATTTTCTTGATCCCGTCTCCAGTTGATGGGCAACTGGACTGCTTTCAAGTTTTAGCTATTACAAACTATGCCACTATAAACATGGGTGAACATATATCACTGTGGCATGATTCTTTTAATTCTTTGGGGAAGATCCCCAGCAAGGGAATAGTGGGGTCAAATGGGACCTCCAGTCCTAGTTCTTTGAGGTATCTCCATACTGATGTCCACAGTGCTTGCACCAGTCTACACTCCCACCAGCAGTGGAGCAGGGTTCCTCTTTCCCCACAGCCCCGCCAGCATTTGTTATTGGTTGATTTCATGATAGCAGCCTTTCTTTCTGGGGTGAGGTGAAATCTCAGTGTTGTTTTCATCTGCATCTCTTGAATGACCAGTGATGTTGAACATTTTTTCATATGTTTATTTTCTGTTTATTGCTTCTTAATGTTGGCATTCCCTTGCATATTTCAAAGAGGGCTAATAAATAATAAAACTTATTAGTATCTATTTGCCCTCATACTTGAAAATGTCAGTTTGCCTACAAAGATTTACTGAAGAGACTGCTAACTGCCTAGACCAAGTCTGTTTTTCCTTTTTACTTGGGAACCAAACTTCAACTTTTAGCTGAGTATGCTGATGTCCAGGGTCAGCATTATATTTTCTAGTCCTCCTAGCATCAAGTGCAGCCATAAAATCAATTTCTATCCAGTGAATTTGATCCATACAATATGGAGAGAACTGAAAAGACTGGGACATGTATACATTTAACTCTTCATTCCATGTCCTCCATTTGACTGGTTGGATCATAGGCAAGAAGACTGGAGCACCAGCAGGTACTTTGAATGGTGAGGTAAACTGATGGTGTTAATGAGACCTTGAAAATGGTGACAACAGAAAGTTAAAAGGAGTCTGACCACTGATATCTTCATGGAACTGGGTTGATCCTATAAGCTCCAGTTTTTCTCTGATACTTTCCATCTCTTTAGTGATTTTGCTTGTTTGGTTTTTTTGTTTTTCTTTTTGTTTTGTTTTGCTTTGTATTCTGGGACATTTCCTCTGCATGATTTTCCAGTAACTAATTCCTTCTTTAACTATACTCATTCCATCATTCAGCTGTTCTCGTGAATTTTTAATTTATACCAGTCATATTTTAATATCTAAATATACTGCACATTTATGTTATCTGATTGTAGACTTAATTTTGTAACAGTGTCTTCCTCTTACTCTTTCTCAGCTCTGTTCCAGATAGATACTTAGTATTCACATTATAGGATAGAACCCAAAATTAAAATTCCTAATGTTTTGCATTCTGAATTTTAACTTTCAACTTATTATCTGTGGCTCCACTTCTGTGAGTTCCTTGGGAGTAGAGACAAATGCTGAATATACTGACAATATGTGGAGTAAATACATATGGTTAGATTCATTGTTAAAAATATGTGTTAAAGAGTAAAATTAGTAGAGAAGATACTTGAGTAGCCATTCATCCTTTCCCAAGTCACTATAAGATTTGAGTTTAAGGAAGTGAGATGATAAAGAGTTGCCATCTAATAAAAACTAAATATCAGCCCATCATTCTAGCTGAAGAACTGACAAATTTTTCCTGTAAAGGGCCAGATATAAAATATTTATTGTTTTGTAGGCCATACGGCCTCAGTCGCAATTACTCTGCTATAATACAAAGGCAGCCATAGACAATAAGTAAATGGATGTAGCTGTGTTCCAGTACAGCTTATAAACCCTAACATTTGAATGTCCTGTAGTTTTAAAGTGTCATGAAATATTATTCTTCCTTTTATTTATTTATTTAAAAATGTATGCATCTCTCTATCTTGCTAGTTATACAAAATCAGTGGCTTGCTGAATTTGTCCTGCAGGCCAGTTTGCCATCCCCTATTCTAGCTATCACCTTTAATGCCTGTGTTCATCAAACAATCCCAGTAGCATGTATAGCTCTTTTCTTCTTTCACCTGAATTTCTTCATCAGCTAATGGCATTTGGGAAAGAATCATAGGTATTTTTTTTCTTTTTCATTCTCATTTGTTTCTATTTTTCTTAGCCTCATTTTGGCTGCAGCATTACTACTCTCTTTTTCCTCATAATTTTATTTTTATCCCAACAAAATATAAGCTCTGCACAGACAGACAGACAAACACACACAGAAGAGAGTCAAGAGAAAGAGACTGAGATAACTGTCTTTCCTTAATGCTATGAGAAATTGAGCTGACCGGTTCTGTTAACTTTGCAAATTTTGATGGTTCCGACAAGGAATGAACCTTTCCTTTTAGAAGGGAGGAGGGCAGTATGTTCTCATCACAGTGCACTACTGGGTATTTGAAAGTCAAAAGAATCAGAATAGTCATTCATACAAATCCTGTTTAGTTGAAGTTACCTGGTTCTCACACTGAACTTCAGTCCAGAAACATTTCTCTTTGGAACATAGGTCCAGACATTCTCCCTCATGCTGTGAGGTTAGCTTGACTAAGTATGGAATTTCTGAGCTGAGAATTCTAAACTACCATTCTTTTAATTCTCTTAGCCACCTGTGTTTTGCTAAGATAAGGCCAGCCAAGATATCTTTCTGCCCTGGCCAGTGTTCTTGAAAAAATGTGAGAAGATGTATGAACTTCACCAAAATATTTGCCAAAACAGATTGTTCATTTGCACCTTGTATCATATTTGCATAAGAGTAAATAATCTGATGACAACAGGGTTTTTTGTGTAAACAACAAGGTATTTGTAAGGGGTTTTGTCTCACTCTCTTCTTGACCCTCTCTTAGTAGAATAGTACTAAGGTAAATCTATGGGGAAAGCAGACACCACTGCTTGAGGCTGAGCCACATCACCAGAGTCACCATGAGTGCCAGCAGTCTGGTCCTAAACTTAACAAATTCGGAAAGTTGATTTTTTTATGGCATTCATACAGAGGTGATAAGGCTTCGGGGGACTGAGTCATGCTAACTAAATTTACAGGAAGCTAACTGATTAAATGGGAAGCCAGTTGATTAATTCACACTGAGCAATGGAACTGCCAGCCAGCCAGCACTTCCCTGCCAGAATAAGTCAGACAACCAAATTAAGGTCCAAAAGTTGTTTGAAGAATACAAAATTGAAGACGAGAGTTGCTGTACAGGTTTGATGGATAGTCACCAAGATATGGCAGTCTGATGAGCCCCCTCTTCTCTGCTCCCCAGGCAGACTTTCCTTGCAGATGGCAAGAGTTATGTGACAGCTGGACCCCTCTCTCTTAGCCACTGCTGAGACATACTGACTATCTTATTCTACCATTCTCCTTTTAAAAGTCTTTGTAAAACTGTAGGATATAAAACATAATCCCGAATACATGGAGATAACATTCTGCTGCCATCACCCAACAGACCTCGTATTTTTTCTCAAACTCCACTCCTATTTCCCTAAACTGTTTTTCTATCATCTTGTTCTATTCTGTGAATCTTTCCTTCTCCCTTTTCCTCTAGTTGGAAGTCAACTCTTACCTGAGAACACTATTTCCCTTGTTGCCTTCTTAAGTGGTGGTTGTTCTTTTCTGTGGAGATTTATTTTTAAATATATTTCTTTATTTTTCCCTGGTTTTCTACCAAACGCTCCATGCTCCTGGACCTGGATGGGGGATAGGTGATCTTCTTGTTTTTCATTGCCGTTTTCAGACCACTCTTCCTTCCAACAAAACAACCTTATTTTAATCTCATAAATGACTTACAACCTCCTCCTTGTTGCAAAGCCCCTTGACTTTGTGTGTATTTTAGCTTTGGGCATATCTTCACTCTCCCCAACACTGCATCTGCCTTAATTCTTGAAGGCTTCAATAGTGCACATGGCTGATCCTACATACATCCCGAATCTCAGCATCTTTACCTCCTCTCCTTTAGTCATCTTGCTCCCTCCCACTTCAGCCAATCATTCTGATGACTGTACCATAGATCTGATTATTGCTAGTAACCACATCCCACTTCACAGTCCGAACTGTGTGAATTCTATTATTCCACCACCACCTCTTATTTTCTCACTGAGTCCCCATCTCCAGCAATTCTTCAATCCTACTAAGACCTATGATTCATCGATCCTACCTTTTCACCATTTCTTATTCCATAATAGTCTTCACTCTCTTTATCATGCAGCTTAGGTTCCATGGCTTATTGCTATCATTTCTCTCTTGTGTATGTCTGTGACTCCTTTACCCCTTTCATGGTTTCATCAGACCCATTGGACAAAGTCTTCACTCTCTTTGAATCAACTTTTCTGCCTCCTCTAAATGTCTACTGTGCAGCTAATTGTGCCTAGGGAGAACATACCACATGCCTCCTGGTGTCCCTTCAGACCCACGACCGTTACCCTCAGGTGGACCCTTGATACTATTCAGTAACTTTATTATATTCACCAATTCATTTACTCTCCTACTCTTCTAAACATACAATGCCTTCCCTTTTTCCTCTGCCTCCAGTACCTCCCTCATCCTCAGTCTCAGCCAATGACTCCTTTCTCTGGAAAGGAGAAGCAATCTTCTGAGCAGCTGCTACCCGTATGCTCATCACCAGCTGAATCTATCTGCAAGTACACACTATTCTTCCTCCTGTTGCTGTAGATATACTGTCTGTGCCCCTAGCTAACACCAGTTCCTCAACTTATGCACTCAGCCCATTCCCCTTCAGCAACTTCAGAACAGTCTCCCAGCAATTCTCCTCTCTCTGTCCTACATCATAATTTTTCTCCATTTCTACTGGAAAATCTCATAAGTATGCAAACATGCTGTTCTTCCTCCCATCTTAAAGCATGCTTTTAATCTTATAACACCTTCCAATTATTTCCTGTTTCTCTCTTCCCTTTTATAGACAATCTCCACAAATGTATTACCCATCTTTCCTTCAATTTCCTCCTGCTGGTTATCTTCTTAACTCATTCCACTTGATCTTTCCCCACCTCCACTGCTCTGAAACTGCTCTTGGTGAGATCACCAATAAGTTCTACTTTGCTGACTCCAATGGTCACTTCTCACAGTCTTCTTTGTACTTATCATCAACAGTTAACACCATATAGCATATTTTCCTCCTGGACATATTATTTAAGCCGGCCTCCAGGACTCTTTACTCTTCTGGTCTTCTGCACCTCACTGGCCTCTCCTCCTCAATCTCTTCTACTGCTTCTTCTTCACTTCCCTCACCATTCAATGGTGGAGCTCCATGGAGCTCATTTCTTGGTCCTTTACTCTCTCTACACTAACTTCCTTAGTGATCGAATCCCATCTTATGGCTTTAAATACTATGTACACACCAACAACTCCTAAAGTGATTCCTCCAGCCAAGATCTCTTCCTTGGACTTCATATTTGTTTATCCAACTGCCTATTTCAGAACTTTACTGGGATACATATTTGACATCTGAAGATTATCATGTACAAAAACAAACTCTTGGCCTAACTCCTTGTTCCATGACCCACCTTGTCAGTAAATGGCACCTCCATTCTTCCAGTTGCTCAGGCACAAAACTGTGATATCACTTTTGATTCTTTATCACATACTTCACATCCAATTTGGTAGTAACTTCTGTTGACTTTCTTCCAAAATATCACTGGGATCAGATCCCTTCCCACCACCTCCTCTACTACTACCTTGGTCCATACCACCATTATATCATCGCTTGGCTGGATCTTTGCAATTGTTCCCTACTGGGTCTGCCTAAAGTCCATTGCCTATTACAGTTTATTTAAAAGAGTCTCCAGAATGGATTTTGTTCAAATAAGAAATCATACCCCATCATATCTCTGCTTGTGCTTCAAACTTTCCAGTAACCTCCTGTCTTTGTTACTTTTCTCATTGCTGAGACAAAATACATGACACCCAAAGTTAAAGGAGGAAAGGTTTATTGTGGCTCACAGTTTGTAGAGATTTCAGTTCATAGTTGGCTGGCTCCAAGGCAGGGTGGCATGGCACAGGAGCATCACAGAAGAGAAACAGTTCATGGCAAGCAGATGGCAATAAGGTAGCAACCTACAGGCTACCCTGAATCCAGCCACCTCCAAAAGTTTTGGGGGAACATCTAGATACAAGCTATGACATGTCCCATCTCCCACAAAGTCAAAGATAAAGTCCTTGCAGTGACACTCTACATCATGAGGCATCACATTTTATTACTTCCCTGATCTCATTCACTCTGTTCCAACACCCTGGCCTCTATCCTTTCTCCAAGCTACTGGGATGCCTTGGCGATTTTACTCCAGCTGCTTTCCCTGCCTGTAGCAATCTTCCCCCATAGTCTCCGGGCTCACTCTCTCACCTTTTTCGGGATTCATATGCATGACCATATTATTTAAAATCACTCCATACACACCTAGCATTCTCTATACCCTTTCCTGGTTTATTTTTCTTTATTTTATTTAATCACTTTATTTTTCTTCATTTCATTTATCACCCTCACACAAACTATATATTCTACTTACTTGTTTATTGTTTATGCCCTGTCCAACCCCATCTTATCTCCTCTAGAATGTAAGCTACTTAAGTACAGGGATTTTTGTCTTTTTCATTCAGAGCCCAGAACACATTGATCATCCTGGGTGCCTAAAAAAATGTATTTAAGGTGGAGGGAGAGAATAAAGAATGTTTAAAGTACAAATTACTTCACTTTGTTTTGTCTCTATGAGATATTTTTAAATTTCAAGTAACTTACTTAGAATTTGGGGCACATTTCATCATAGAAATTATAAGATAGGCAGTGATGGTGAATATTTTAGAGACTGAGTACCCAAACTGTAACCCAGATCCCAACTATTTACTACAAAGTGTCAATGTTGCAATTAAACCTGAATACTGAGGTTTTAGTTTAGAAAAACAACTCATACAGTAACATCTTTTGTCTTAAAAGAACAACAAATAACACCCAAGCCATAAGTTAATCATCACTGAGATAGGTATTAAAAGTGGTAGCTCTGGAAAGAAGGGAAAAGAAAAAATATGAGAAAAGGAAAAAATGGAAACAAAGTCTTTATAAATAGAGAAGGGTGGAGGGGGTGAAGGGAGGGCAGGGAATGCGGAAAAAATAAGAACGAAGATACATCATGTAAAGGTACAAGATCCCAATGATGAATGTAACTGTATTATACACCTAAAATGTACCAATGATTAAAATGGATAATTGATAATGCAAAATAGGAAGAAAAGGTCCAAAGGGGTAGGGGAAGTGGTAGGGGTAGGGGAAAGGAAAGAAGGGAAAGGAAAAATTATGAGAAATGGAAAAAAAGGAAACAAAGTCTTTATAAATAGAGAAGGGTGGAGGAGGTGAAGGGAGGGCAAGGAATGCGGAAAAAATAAGAACAAAGATACATCATGTAAAGGTACAAGATCCCAATGATGAATGTAACTGTATTATATACCTAAAATGTACCAATAAACTTTATGAAAAAAAAGTGATAGCTCTTTAAATACAACACAGTATCCTGGATTGAATCTTGAAATGCAGAAAGGACATGGGGGGGGGATTTGAAAAATCCTAATAAAGCCTATAGCTTAATTAATAGTAATATATCAATGTTAATTTCTTAATTGAGACAAATGTACTGTGATGTTAACATTGAGAGAAAATTAGTAAGGAGTTTATGAGGACTTTCTATATTATCTCTACAAATTTAAAGTTATTTTAAAAATGTTAGTATACTGGGGGGGGGAGAGGGAGGGAGAGAGAACACTGACCCTCCAAAGATGTCCAGATCCTCATCTTCAGATACTGTATATTAAGTTATATGAGAAAAGGAAAGTAGGTTGCATTGAAATTAAGGTTGAAAAATAGATTACCTTTTAATGGGAGGTATTGTACATTATGTTGGATTATTTCAGGTAGACCCAATGTAATCACAAGGGTCCTCAAAAGTGAAAAAGGAAGGCAGAAGAGAGATGAGACTATGAAGGAACTGTCCAAAGAATGCAACATTGCTGGCTTTAATGACGGAAAGAGGCAAAGAAGGCAGGGACTGAAAAAATCAAGGAAACACATTCTCCCCTACAGGTTTTAAAAGGGAAGGCGGCCTTGCCAACACCTTCCTTTTAGCCCAGAGAGACCCAGATCAGACTTCTAACCTATAGAATTGTAATATAATAAATTTGTGGAGTTTTGTATGTTTTTGTTTATTTTCATTTCTTTTTTATTAGTATATGTTTGTGATACATAATAATTACATTCATCTTGGGATTTGGTAGATATACATATCACATCTTACTCATTGTGTTGTTTTAATACACTAAGCTCGAAAGACTTCATTATAGCAGAAATAAGAAATGAAATACATATAGTTTCTAATGATTCACAACACAGAAAAGTGGGTATCATTTCCATTTTATGGAAGGGAATATTAAGCCTCACAAAAACTAAGATCCCATGGCATGTAAGTGGGAGAGCTATGGGAGCAAAACAAGCTCTGGCTCCTACCTTTAAACTCCATTATCAGCACACTGCCACCGTGGATAGAGTTCAAGACAGCCCAAAAACCTTGTTTAACCCCTAATATAGCCACAATACTGCATGTTGCAAGTTTTGAGAACTAAGTTTTGAAAAACAAAAGTAACTACAGAGTCACTTTTAGTTTAAACAGCAAAAAGTGTATTTTAAGGACATAGTTAGATATTTTTAAATATATATGTGCCAGATCTCTATCATGTTCTAAAACCAGCAAATGGAATGCCATATACCTGTGTAAGTCATGTTTATCATGAAAATTGATCCTTAAGGTAAATCAGATTTATTTAAGAATAAAAAGCAGGTAGATTGAGACTTCTGTGGAGAAGCTTAAGGTGACTTCAGGTCATTTTCCAGGCCTTTAGAAATTGAGGGCATTGTTGTTTTTTTAATGTCTAATTTTACTTCAAAGCTTAAGGATACAGATGCATCACTAGCGCTGCTCTTACCTAGCCTTGATCAAGATTGTTTTCAGCTCACAAAAGAACATTGCTTTAGCTCAGAAACAACACAAAAATTGCCCCAAGCCTCAAAGCAAAGTTTCATAATCCATTTTGTTTATTTTCTTCCTCCTAGTTCCTGAGTTTCCCAGCATGTCTTTGTCTTAGACTCTGTGTTTTTCTGTCTCCACTTAGGATATGGGCATATATGTAATCAGAGTTAACAAACTACTTTCTTCTTCATTAACTTGGTTTGGTTTTGCTGCTCTCAAAACCCCTTTGAGGTAAGTGAGGCAGATAATACCAAAGTATTCATATTTTACAGATAAGGAAAGCCAAATTAAGAGACATGCAAGTAGGGCACACATCCAAGAGAATCAGAGTCAAAGCCGAGTGCTGTTTCCATCAACCCTATGACTTGATCTCCAAAATTGGAGCCACTGGAACCTAGGATGCAGAGAAGTTGAAAATGAAGAGATGCTGTCTCCAAGCGGGGGGGCAATTTAGAGGATGGGAAATACAGAAGAGCAATGCTGCTACTGTTCCTACAAGGAGTGAAAAAGCAGACAATGTTTGTGGGGTCCCATGATGAGTGCATGGGTCAATCATTTCTGCCAGTCTTCGGTGGCAGAGGATGATGGACAAGTGGAGGTACATGGCAAGGGAAAGAAAGAAAACTCGTAGAAGGGAAATGATGAGAGCTGCTCATAATGGGGATGTCAGTCAGCTGGGGCTGGACTGTATGAAGAATCTCGAAGCGCAAACTCCTTGTAAGCCATAGCTCCCCTCATTTCATGTTCTAGCCAATCTGCTGTTCCAATAATAGTCTAAAGCTAGTTCCCCTAGGCATGGGGAAGCAAAAGTCTCTAGGCCTGGACCTCACATTTACTCCTTGGCCTCCACAACCAACAACCCACCTCGGTGGTATCTCAGGCTTATGCTCACTGGGGTTTCTGAACCAAGCACTGTTCACCAATCAGGCCCCCAATTCAGGGTTATTAACCAGAACCGCTCCTACTGAAATTGTCTCATCCCTTCCGAAAGGCTTAAAGATACATGACACAAATTTGCTAAATTTTCTTCCCTCCTGTATTATTGACTTACCTCCACTCATACCTATTCTTAGCAAAAAGTCCTCTTACACAATTCAGTCATCCATTTTCCAGGCACAAAGAAACCCATACATTTCTAGACCTTCTTGTATTTTCCAAACAAATATCAACACATGTCCAACTTAATTATATTTTGGAAATGGTTGTTTACTCAATTGAGGCTTCCTTTCCATCTACAGTATTACTTATGAGGGGCTTATGACGTTGGGATTATGATATGATCTGTTGACTCTTAGCCCAGTGCTTGGTGATTATTGTTGTTTCTTAATATTTCTTCAATTTATTTCATACTACTATGCTAAAGTTTGAAGATTTATTTAGGATGTTTTCTTCCTGATGATACACATAAACAACTAAACTTTAAAGAATGACTTCCTTCTGATAGGGTTTTCTAAAACAATTTATCCTTCTCATGGTTAAAAGTTCTCATTATTTCAAACCCAGAGATTTTTTTTCTCCTTTCTCCTGCAAGTCTAGTTCTCTTGCCTTTTGTCCTAATTATTCTTTGTTGTACCTTTGATACTTTGAGAACCTATAGCCTTCTGCATATCAACTACATATTTATAATTGTATTTATCAAATAATTCATTGTTTTGGTTTCAAAATTAAATTTAATATATGGATTCCAAGTGTCATATAGAAGTACTTCAGTTATCTGGAGTTTGGGCTTCCAGTAGATTTAGCCACCTGGAATATGACCACGAAACCCAGGAAAGCCTATGAGTGCTGAGAATGGTAGCCATCCAAAAGTCCCTCTCCTGCCTTTGGATTACAATATATGTCAACTAAATATTGGCTTCTCAAATGTGATGGTCAGTTTTACATGTCAACATGGCTAAACTACCATCCTCAGTTATTCCACAAAACACTAACCTAGTGTTTTGCTGCAAAAGTCTTTTGTATGTGTGATTAACACCTACAATTCAGTTTAAGAACAACATTATCCTCAATCTTCCAGTTAGGCCTTATCCAATCAATTGAAAGGTTTTAAGGGAAAAACTGAGGTTTCCCTGAGGAATAAGAAATTCTGCCTCAAGACTGCACTGTCTGCTCCTGTCCAAGAGTTTCTAGCCTGCCTTTCCTGACAGGTTGCCCCATGAATTTAGGACTTTCCACAACCATGTGAGCCAGTGTGTGTGTGTGTGTGTGTGTGTGTGTGTGTGTGTGTGTGTGTGTATGTGTGTGTGTTCCATTCAAAAATACATTGAGAGGAACACAAGAAGAGAAATGCTTGAAGAAGACACACTGACATGTGAAGGTAACAGAAAGAGAGATGCCAGAATCACCAAATTACCTTGAAAAAGTTAACTTACATTGAATGTAGTGAAGACATAAATATAGAATACAATGGTTAAAGAAGCAAGTTTAAATTATCTGCAACAGTAAGCCTTATGCAACATTCTAATCTCCAAAGATGCTATAATTTTGAAGATTTTAGGTTTGCTTTCAAAATTCTGTTTGGGCTAACTGACAAAAATATACTTTCTGTATCACCTGAAAGCCCAACTCTGAAACTTGGAAATCACTGCAAGCTTTAAAAACTAAGTAAAGTATTTTGTTCTTTACTCTCAAAGAGTCTTCCATGGAAGGATTTCATACAATGGGGTAGCATGACCAGCTTTGTATATCAAAACACTCACTCTGCCTTCTGGGTGGAGATCAGACTCAAGAATCGAGGATGAAGAAAATGGAAATGGAAACCAATTTGGAAGCTTGCAATGGTCAAAACCAGATGAAAGCAGATTGGGGCTGGCACTGAGGTTGTGGCAGTGGTAATAGAGAGAAGTGAGCAGATGTGCTTATATTTTTCAATTGAAGTCATGATTGGGACTTCCTGAGGCACTGGATATGAGGATGAAGAAATGGGATGTGTCATTGATGACTACTAGGTTTCTGGCTCATGGAACAAGATAGATGAATGTGTCATCAGCTGAAACAGAGAGCACTGAAAAAGGGTCAGGTTTGGCTGAAGAGGGTGGTTGAGAGAGAGAGAGAAGAGCATGAGTTCTCTTAAGATCTATTTCATTTGAAATTTCTGGGAGCCATCCAACAGGAGATGTCAAGCTGACAGATATATAGGTCCAGATCTCAGATCAGAGTCCTGAAGATACAAATGTGAGTCATCTGCCAATGGGTAGTAATTGAGGCAGAGGCTGTGAATGAAATCACCTAAGGAGAGAGTGTAGAGTGAGAGGAGATGAATATCCTAATATTGAGCACCAAGGAGCTGCAATATTTAATAGCTCGATACATATACCTTTTCGTGTTATACATGTGACAAATGCTTATTGAACTACCTTATGAAAAAAGGTTCCAATGACCCTGTTGTTGACAGGGCCCACGCAGATCCCAAGAACGTGCCCTTAAACATTGATTCCTTCATCCTGTTGGCGGTACTCCAACTTTCCCTTCAGATAGCTGGGAGATTGCTGCCAAGTGGTGCTGAGCTTAACTCATGCTGGATCTGTTTCTCTCTTACTTCTGCAGCCCAACACAGTCCATGCAGGCTAGTGTGCTCATGTGCACACTTTCTTTACATCCTTCCAAACTATATCCTATACTTACAGAATTAGCTAGCAAGGTTCTTGATATTGAGATTTAAAATGGCATCAGCATTTTTAAGTGTATGTGTTATAAAATGCACACTGGCATTTTAGAAAACTACCTTGGCCACGTTGCCATGACATAATCAAATGTTTATTGAATGTCTACTCTTTGTCCAGCCCTGTTGGGAATAGGAGAGAAAGAAAAATACTTATATCCTGGAGAAGCTTTCAGTCTATGTAGGGAGACAAGACTAATACTCATGACACAAGTAAAGAAAAGAAAGAGATGATGTGAGCTGGGTGTTTATCACACAGAATCAGTGCTGAGATCTATTAGAGTCCTGAGCAAGGAGCTCTAATTCCCATGGGCAGAACAAGGCATTGAGTTCTTGATGCTCTTGTGCTGCTGCTCACACCACTGCTCTTTGTGCTGCTAGGAGGAAGTGGACAGAAACCATATTTGACTAACAGATCTCTAGGGGAGAATGTTACACAACCACCTGCAGAAACCAATTCAATCTCATATAATAGAATCTGAATCTCTTTTAAATGATGTAGGCCACTTGAGAGTTTTAGAAGTCAGTTCCCAAATTAATTTAGCATTTATCTTCCAGACAGGCTATTACAGCTAACAATAAACTCCCCCCCGTTAAAGGAATTCAGATGAATGTGGCTGAGGAAAGGAGTTCCTCGTTTCTCATCCCACTTGATTTGTCTTCGGCTTTTGACACCTTTGTCAAGCCACTCCTGTTCCCCACCCTGCCCAGGACCACACATTCCTGGTTCTCTTCCTACCTCTCTGATTCCTCAGCTTCAAGCCCAGTGTCAGACCCATAGGAGGCACTCAACACACATTTTTTGAGTCACTGATACTTCTTCTTAGTACCTTTTGAATTCACTTCCATTTTCTTCTCAATATTTAAAGGGAGAAACCCCCTACCCCAATCTCCATCCCTTGCCACCTTCTCCTTCACTATCCCTTCTCCTTGTGAGCAATTGCACCCACTCCATTGCTTCAGCTGCCACCTGTACACTGAAGGCACTCATGTGCTTATCTCCATGTATTCTCTAAGCCCCATACTTTCAACAACCTCCAGGACCTCTCCTGGGAATGTGACAGGCAATTGAAGATCAGCATGTCAAAAACTGAATTCAGATCTTTCTTCTTAAAATTATACTTATTTCCATCTTATGAATGTAGGTTTATAATTCTGCCATCCCGTCAGTCAATAGAGCTCAAGCTTTCAAAGCAGCTTCAAACCTGCCCACTTCTGTGCACGGCCTCGTGTCCCAAGTTGTGAGATCCTGTGCATTTTCCCCTCCCTGTTTTCTCTGACTCCTGGCTCCTCCTCCTCACCCTCACTGCCACTGCACTGCTATTGTTTATTGTCTGCATCCTTGTTAATGCTACCTCATTAATATTCTCTATGAAATTCATCTCTCTAATTTGTTCTTTACCTTGCTATCAACATGTAACTCGACTCATATATCTCTCCTCCAAAAATTATTCTTCATCTATATTAAATTACTGCTTTTGGCTTATCAAATTCTTTCATAAACTCAGTATCAGTTAAGAATGCTTTCTGCTACCAGTAACAGCAAGTCCAAGTAACAGTGACTCATACAAGTAGAAGGCTGTTTTGCTCACATCAGTTCAGATAACTGGTTGCTGGCATTTATCCATTGGTGCCATCAAGAGTCTAGACTCTCTTCCAGTGTCTCTGTACTGCCATCCATCCTCACCTGTTGACTTTTCATCTTTCTTTTTGCCAGTAATTCAGCTGCAAGATGGCTATTAGAGCCCCAGGAACCATGTCTGCATTCAAAGCAGAAACTAGAGGGGAGCAGACAGCATTAGCACGTCTGTATCTTTTCTTTAGAAAATAAAAGCTCTGCCAGAAGCCCTGGCCATTTTTTGTTTATGTATCATTAGCCATAAGTATGTCACTGTCACGTGGCCACCTCACACTCTCAGGGAAGTTGGGCAAGTATTTGGCTTTTCAAGCCTCAGTTGTAAATGCAGTTAAGAGAGAAAAGGGCTGGGCATAGACGCTGGGTTATCCAGCCCCTGGCATCTGCTGTGGTCCCATTTCATTTGATCAGTACTGCAACCTAATGAGCAGGGTGCTTTCCTCTATTTTAAGTTTAAATAAACTAAGATCCAGAGAGGTTACATGACTTGTAACTATAGTTGGCAGAATCATAGATGCCACTTTATGATTCTACAGAGTCCCTTACCACACTATAGCTGTGTGAAATGGACTCCTATCTCAAGGACTACTCTGAGCTCCAGGAAAATCTCCTATCTCCAGGACTGTTCCAAGCTGTCAGGAATCTGACCTCAGGCTATCTTTCCAGATTCATCTCTCACAGCACCCTTCCATGCTCCTTAGGTCTTATTCTCATCCCCTCCCTGGTGGTACCAGACAACCGTAGGCCCCATTCCTTTGCACATACTGATCCTTCAACTTGTAATGACCTTCCTTTCCCTCCCGGGCTCCGGCAACACCCTGAGGCTTTGTTTATTGAATTCAATTCATATTCACACTTCAGGATCCAGATTAAATTCTGCCTCTCAGCTGAAGCATTCCTTAATTGCATCAGTCATAACTATTCATTATTTCTGAGAGGCCCTGAGCTCTATTATAGGACTTTTTAACTCTCTCTTCATAGCTATTTCTTTTCCTGTCTGCTTCCTTAAATTGTAAACTTTTAAGGGCTTCTGCATCTTCATTACCTCTGAACTCCTGTCCCCGGCATCTGATACAGCACCAGGCACGAAGAATATGGCCAGCAAGAATTTTCTTTGTAACTGCTTTATTGAGATATAATTCACATACCATAAAATTCACCCACCCCACTCACACTTTACGTGTACAAGTTAATGGTTTTTAGGTTCATAGAGTTGTGCAACTATCCTCCCAATCAATTTTGTAATATTTCATCACTTCAAAAATGAATCCCATGTCCTTTAGCTATCACCCCACAATTCCCTATCTTTGCCATCCCTAAGTAACCAATTCATTTTCTGTCTTTAAATTTGCATGTTTGGGACATTTTGTATAAAGAGAATCCTGTAATCTGTGGTTTTTTTGTGACTAGCTCTTTCAATTAGCATAACGTTTTCAAGGTTCAGCTGTGCTATAGCATGAATCAGAACTTTATTTAATTTTATGTCTAAGTAATACTGAATTGTATGTCTATACCATATTTAATCCACTCATCAGTTGATGAAAATTTGGGTTGTTTCTATTTTTCAGCTATTGTGACTAATGCTTCTATGAGGAGTGATATAAAAATATCTCTCTGAGTCCTTGCTTTCAATTCTTTCAGTCACATTCTTAGCAGTAGAATTACAGTATTAGGTCATATATTAACTCTGGATTTAACTATTTGAGGAACTTCTTGCCCGTTTTCCACAATAGCTGCACCATTTCACATTCTCACTAGTACAAGAGCTTCAGTTTTTCCACATCCTTGCTAACATTTGTCATTTTCTGATTTTTCGGTTTTATCCATCCTAATGGGTATGAAATATTATTTCACTGTGGTTTTGATTTTCTTTCCCTTAATGTTGAATATCATTTCGTGTGCTTTTTAGCCATTTGTGTGTTTTCATTGGGAAAGTGTTCAAATTCTTTATGCACTTTAAATTCAGTTATTTGTCTTTTTATTGTTGAGAATGAGTTCTTTGCATCTCTTAGATACACAATTTTCTCATCAGATCATGATTGCAGATATTGTTCAGTAAGCATATTTAAATAAATTTCAAAATTCCAGATGTTCCTCCCAAAAGCTAGCAAACACATTCCAACAAAATTTGTTTTAAATGATTATCTACAAATCCAAGTTTCTATGACTTCTCTCATAAAATTGGAGTTGTAAATAAGGATTAAAATGAATAATTGATAATTTGAAATAGGAAGAAAAGGTTCAAAGGGGTAGGGGAAGTGGGAGGGGAAGGGGAAAGGAAAGAAGGGAAGGAAAAATTTTGAGAAAAGAAAAAAATTGAAACAAAGTCTATGTAAATAGGGAAGGGTGGAGGGGGTGAAGGGCGCACAGGTAATGGGGAAAAAATTAAGAACCAAGATACATCATGTAAAGGTACAAGCACCCAATGATAAATGTAAATGTATTGTATACCTAAAATGTACCAATAAAAGAATTTAAGCAAAAAAAAAATGGAATTGGATCTCCAGGGGGAAACTTTGTCCACTCACTCTAAACAAAGCACACTTGAGAATGCCATAAACCTTCTAAACAAGTTTACTTATGTTCTGATAAAACACACCAAACTCTCACCAATAAAATTTCAAGTGTCATCAATTACCCCAAATTAGTCTTAAAATGAAAGCAGTAAAATGGAACTAGAAGCCAATATCTGGCCATGAACTTCCTAGTTCTTCCTGATCACACAGTGTTCATACTCTAGGAATAACTAGCCTTATAGCCTTAGCAACATGGCAATGTTTTTCATCAGCCTCCAATTTTTCATCTCAGTCCTAACTCTTCTCTTGTTTTACATCTTACTGGCCATTTTCCAGACATACTGGGTGGATGACATCTGGTTATTTTGACAACATTGTTGAAGCTAAGAAAGTAGAAGCACATTGGGGGAGTGACCCAACATCTGTTGATGCAAGCAGCAGGTGAGAGTCTTGTGACTGTAAGAAAGCCAGGAGATTGTATCTATAATTGTTATAGTCTAAGTTTTTAACATAATTGACAAGTGATATCTTCCCCAGTAAATGTGTTCTTTATACAAACCCTATTGTTCTGACATTTCTAAGGACTGTAGTTGGTTGCTTCCCTCAGTAGCAAGCAGCAGACAGTAGGCTTCTTTCAGTGCATTTGGAGGTCTTCTTGCCTTAGGGGGAATGTGTGATTGTCCGGTGTGTTCCTTTAAGTCTGTAATCCTTTTCTGGGAGAATACAAAGAAGCCAGAATCAGTGGTCATAAGACCTAGGTTCCAGTCCTGGCTCAGGGTTAGCTCAGTCCTAGCTGTGTTACTACTGGCAAGTCTCTGCCTCAGTTTTCCTATCTTTAAAATGGGAATGATGATTATAGTTGGATTAAATTAAGTTAGACTGAGAGAGAGAGAGAGACAGATACCACAAAACCTGTAGATTTTATTTATTCTCTGCCTCCTGCTCGTCTGACTTGGTTTTCCCATGGTTTCCCTCTCTGCTCAGGTTGCATAGTATAAAAACCTAAAAAGTGTTTTTGCATTTAGGAAAAAGCAAATGCAGTAGTTCACTATGGCTGGAGAGGGTATGAAAATTGTTAGTGGAAAAGATGAAAAAATGAGGGTTCATTCTAGACATGTATTATAAGCCTGTAGGTCCATGGTAAGGAGGTTGGACATTAACCCGTCAAAAATGAGAAGCCGTTGAGGAATTCTGAATGGAAGTACTGAACTCCTATCTCTGTGTTTAGAAAGATCATCCTCATAGCTAAGTGAGGATGTGTTGGAGGAAGGAAAGACAGGGAACAGCCAGGAGCAGATAGGAAGCTGTTTGTTGGTGTCACACAAACTTAAGACAGTGGTAGTTTCTATGAACAGAAGAAAAATTGAGGCAATATTTAGAAGGAATGGAGAGGACTTCATGTTTGATTCAGTGTGGAAGGAAATGAAGAGTGAAGAATAAAAGATTCTAGCTTAGACAACTGGGCAAATTGTAGAATCATTAACAAGAGAGGGAACACAAAAAGTTTATAAGAACATAATTGTATTTGGGACATGTTGAGATTGAGGTACACACAGCCATCCATGTAGCAAAGCATGATAAATCTTCAGCAGTGAGAAGTTTTACCTTGAAGAGAGGTTAAATCTGGATTGGGCACCTAGAGGCAATAACTGAAGCTATAATAGAAGTTGACATCAACTAGGGAAAGGATATAGAATGAGAAAAGAGCAGCAGGTGTCACGCCTTAGGAACAAGAGTTTCCAAGGGACAGAGGAGGAAAAATACACAAAGGAGACTAGCATAGAGTGATGGGAGAGAATATTATGAAGATGAAAGTTTGATGAGGTGAGGGGTAGTCCAAAAGAATCAAATGCTACAGAGAGCCTGAGTTGGATGAGAACAGAGAAGAGACCATTGGAGTTAGCAATTCAATAATATTTGGTTGTGGCTAGGTCAAGACTATTTCAGCCGATGGGGAGAATACCTGAAAAGTGACTGAGAGGCAATCATGGAGATAGAGCAATGACAAAATAGTCTCAGGAAACTTGGTAAAAAGACAGAGCTAGGAGGTGCTTGTAAGGATAAAATGAGTTCAGTGAGAGATAATGTATGTGAAAGCACTGTTAAAAATGCAAAGGGCAGTTATTATTCTGTTAAGGAAAGACTATTCTCCCAAAATGAATAAAAGGCTCTTCAGCAGCAAGTGGATGAATCATTAGGCAACAGAAATAATGGAGTTCCTGTTATAATTTCTGTTTTTATGGAAATGGCAGTGCTATCCATTCATCTTTGTTCTGAGGGATCTCATTAAGAAATTACTCCTTGGGTCCATTTGGCAGCTTCCTTTCATACCCGGAGTGATAGAGGGCAACTGGATATTGCATTAAGCCAATGGCCATGAGCTTGCCACCATCTTTTATGTTAGGACATTGAGGCCGTACATATCTAAAGACCAATCGATGGTGACTTTTTGGACTGAATTCCTCCTGATTTGATATTGTGTTGACTCAGTCTGGGTTTCCTAATCACTCACAAAGACCCTTTATCAAATTATACATCATAGACACTTCAGTAACAAAAGAGAGCTGGGTCAACCTGGCCTAAGGGTTCTCAGGACAAAGCTGAGAAAGAAGTAAGTAGACAGACTTGGTATGCTTTAAAAGAACAAGCTATGGGTAAGTAGGAATTTTGAGAGAGTAGCAACTGACACAGCTTTTCTCCTGTCTCAGTGTTCCCCGAAATGAGAACAACAAATCAATTTGACACCAGCAATAATCATATCTTTCACAATTGACAAAGCTCTTCCACATCCATTATGTTCCTTTGATCCTAACAACCCTGCAAGGTAGGGTGTGCGGTGATTATCGTCCCCTTTCACAGCTAGAGAAACTGAAGCACATGGGTTAAGTGAGTCACTGACGTGGCGCAGACACTAAGCAGCAAAGCCAAGGCCAGATTTCAGGTCTCCTGAGTCCAGAACCAGCATCCTTTCTGCCAACAACCCAGCCAGACTAAACAATCAGCAGCCAAATAATTCTGTGGCCCCAGTGACACCACAGGTACAACCCTGAGAACTAGAAGCAAGGGCTCAAAGACAGTTTGGGGCCTGTCTGTAAGACTAAGCTTTTGTTCCTAATACTTAACTGTTACTTCCTTAACTACAGATCATTCACTTAAAGTCTTGGTGCATTATATAAAAATTCATCTTTGAGTAAGATAGACAGTCTTGCCCATGCTGTGTCCTTGTCTGGTTTTCTGAACAATGCTTCCCACTTGTTAAATCTTCCTAGGTTTCTTACTCATCTACCCCCCACATTGTGCTGAGAAAAGCCACCACACCTGTGAATCTCACCTTCTGAAATTTGAATCACAGTTTGGATTTATTTCCATGTCTATTATTTCTGTCAGGATGCAAGACAAGAAAAAATGGACACATCAGAAAAATGAATTCAGCATAATGAAGGTCATTTTCAATTGTAACTGGCCATTATACAACTCTTTGGCTAGCATTACAGACAGATGCCATGCAATAGAATGTTTTTCTGATATCGAGTTAGCTTCTTGGCAGACTAAAACAGCTCATTAGTAATCTTGGATCTCTTTCCATATTTGTGATTCAACTCTAGATGCTAGATAGTAGGTGATCTGGGCTTTGTGCCGTAAAAATCTACAATGGCATTTCTATACAAATCCTGATTGTTGAGAGGGGAGTTCTTTTCTTGACACCCTAGTCTGTTTCACCCTAAATTAGTTACCCCAGTTCAGTGTTAGCCAGGAGAAGAGGAAAGGAGAATGGGAGGAACAAGAGGGAATTTAGAGAGAAGGAAGACAAAGAGGTAGACCTCAATTTTACTTAAGAGTAGCCATTACAAAGAACATTTAACAAATGATCCAAGACACGCTACAGAATAGTTTGAGGATATTCATATAAAGGCCTGCTGTGGTATTACTTGTTGGGTATATGGGGTTAACAGTAAATAGTTTCATTTTGCATTGTTTGTTTCCTAAGATTCTTTTTTTTATTATTCATTAAGTTTATTGGTACATTTTAAGTATATAATATGATGACATGCATCATTGGAAATTTGTACCTGTACATAATATATCTTGGTTTTTATTTTTCCCCATTCCCCTGCCCTCCCTTCAAACCCTCCAACCCTCCCCATTTACAAAGACTTTGTTTCCATTTTTTCCTTTTCTCATATTTATTCCTTTCCCTTCTTTCCTTTCCCCTATGCCTCTCACTTTCCCTTCCCCTTTGGACCCTAAGATTCTTTTTTTTAACAACCTAAATTTCTATTCTTTGAGAGTTGGTTCTTACTGAGTGAAACAAGGTTGGAGGTTCAAGAGGCTCTTGCTGACAATTTTCTCCTTACTTCTTACCCTGTCCATCATGAACATGTTCACAAGTGATCTCCCGAAGAACAAATGTGACCAGAGTACTCCTGTGCTTAAATGCTTCCATAACTCCATCACCCACTCCCATGCATCCTGAAAATACACTGTATGTTAATGAATGGTACATTTATAATTTGTCCTCACAATAAAGTGTACTCATACTTTGGATGTGCTCATAATAGAAAATCAATTTAGACTGGGTGAGACAAAAAGAAAATTATTGAAAAGACACTGAGATAAGCTGAGGGAAGGGCAGAGAGGAAGCAAGATCTCAGGAACAGTTGAGTATAGTGGAACACCATCTCTCTGTCACCTCGACTCCTGACCTGTCTTACACTACAGCTTCCACTTTTGCTTCAGCTTCATTCTCTTTCTCTGCATGTCAGGGTCCTCTTTGTGGTAGAAAACATGACCAGTGATACATAAGTTTTACCTATTACCATGTCCACCAATGGGCAGACATCAAATCTACAGATTCTAGTTTAAAACTCTCTAGAGAAGAATCTAGTCTACCCAGCTATGCTAAAAGACTTGATAGAATTGGGGACATTCCTAAGAAAAGGACCATTAGTGCACAGATAAGCAGCAAATGCTTATTACCTTGTATGAGACGTTAAGCTACTATTTGATTTTTCCATCACTGCTGTGAGAGCAGTCAGGGAAGTCTAAATTTCCAAAGTAAAAAGCTAAACACCAAAGTAAAAAGCTGTAAATATGTAAAGATTTCTACGTGAACTGTGATGCTAATTATTGCTGACTTCTTTGTATGTTAAATGCATTTACATTCCTTACACATACAGGCTTGTAAAGTGCAGAGCTGAAGGAAAACACCTTGACACACTGGTCTCCCCAGCCAACATCATTTGTAATGAGAGACTTTTTTTATGTTGTGTTCCTGATTGTATCTGATTGTATTATGATAATTAGACATCCCTAAACACTGTACATTCCAAGATTAGCCACCTAAAAGGTACATCAGTAAACATGTACATTCTACTTAAGAGGACTCTAACAGATACTCTTAGATACAACTCTGACAAAACTAGACTTATTGATTATGTTTCATGGATTTTGCTCCAATTAATTTTGCTTGTATTTTCCTTGCAAGACTCTGTTTGCTAACATTCTGCAAGAGTGTGACCTCTAGCAGACGCCTTGAACAGTATTTTAGTCCCAGTGACTTCCCCTCATCTCTGCTTGCTTTAGTTGTGTTACTGTGAGCCAAATTTTCCTCTCATTTCTCAAAACTTCTGTAGAACGTGTTAATGTCAACTATCTGGTCCTCGGATATGAGACTCTCTCTGTTGCTAGACTATTCCGTGGGCCTCTCACTTTATATGCCCAATGACTTTGTAAGTGATATGGGGGGAAAGGGTACACCTTATACTTCTTCAGAGTTTCCTCAACCATTTCCAGAATTGTCCTAATTCATACTAAGTGCTCACATGCTTGTTGAGTTCAACTGAACATTTATTAGGCTTCCATGGTATAGACAAAATCATTCATCTACCCACTCCTAGTTCCAGTTACTGAATGGAGAGACTGACATTTTATTTCGTTCCATTCATCCATCCATCCATGCACTCATTGGAAAACATTTTATGAATTGTTACTCTTTTCCTGTCACTGTGTTAGTGAGATTAATTAGGTAAGATGTCTGCCCTGGAGGGCACAGTCTAGCTGTCAAACAGACATGGAAACAAATCATCACCATACCATATAATGAAGGGAAAGCAGAGTGCTGTGGATCTCTGGTGTTGGTATTACAACGCCGAAGAAATAATTCTACATCTAATTGATTATCTTTGAAAACTTTCTTACAAGCTTATGAAACTTGCTACTAAGTGAAAGAAACCATGAGAAGCAGTTTTGTGTCTTCAAATTCTTTACTCTGGGTGTGTTGAAGGTGGGGTGTCTGTGTCCTATCCACTCCTTAGGGGTCTTCTGCTATTCCGCGTCAGCTGATCTTATTTTAAATCTTACTGACTATTGTTTTGAATGATGTCTTGAGACCTGGAATATTTAATGTGGGAAACTATCTTGCAGAACAGTGGTGAGAACTGTACCCTGATGAGCAGGTGGGTTTTGACTGAGGTGATGTCAAATACGTTTTGTTTCCCCAGCTACTGTAAAGCACCCCAGCAGAGAAGGGGCTGCCCGTGGGGACGGGAACACTGCAGTGCCACTTCTCCTTCCATGCTCCTGATCTGTAACAAGGACTTTTGCAAATTTCAGTTTAACTCAGACTTGCTGAGCAAAACTTGTTCATTTACAAACCACTAACCATGCAGGAAATTACCCTCCAGTGGTACCAAATGCCTTGAGAAAGCAAACAGGACACCAGTGTAGGAAGAAGAGAGGAGAATCAAGTGGCATTCATCACAGGTGCAAGGGAAAGCAAGACAGTTTCTGCTATCCAGCTGGCACTTTTAGAAATCTATTTTCTCCCCTCAGATGTTGCTTCAGTATCCAGCCACACCTTCACTCTCCCACAGCTGTTTCTGGGACTTGGACAAACAAATCACACTAATAATGGGAACAGCTGAGACCCTTGCTCTCAATGGGCATGAAAGGCCCCTCAGGGAATCTCTTGATGCTGAGCCTATGGCATCCCCGCTCTATCTGCCATGCAGGGAGATGCTCCAGCTCCCACCGCAGAGAAAGGAGGCAAGGTTTGTCCCTGCAGTACTCCAAGGGGCTGCGGCAGGCACTTCACCGGGCCCCCAGCATTCCTGTGGTGAGAACCAAATGTGTGAATTCCATGAAGGTTTGTCCCAGGTGCATTCTTGTCAGTGCACCCGTGGAATAAAACCACAACTCGCCACTATACTATATTCTGCCATCACGGTAGTTTTGTACCCAAGTATTTCGAACCACACCGCCTCACAGAAGTTTTCTTTGCCGTGGACATCAATTCCTCAGGGAGAAGACATCGGGGCATTTTCTCAATAGCTTCTGTGGGGCCGGTTCCTTCTCTTTTGAGGCAGGTCTTGGTGACTTAGTTTACAGTTGTTCTTTAAGTCTCCCTCTGGTCTTTACAGTTTCTGACACATGCAACGTATCCTCCACACTCTTTTAGTGATTAGTGTTTGCCTGACTTTGGTTTAACTCTTGCATCAAATAAATTTTACAAACGGCGTTGGCACAGGAAATTGGAAATCCTGACTCACTTGGTCCGACAAACTATATAGGAAAATACAGTTTTCTGATCGAGTCATATAATGGCCCCCTCTCTTTTTTATTAGGAAGAATTTCCTATATATAAGGAGACAGAATAATATAATGAACCCCTATGTATCTAGCACTTAACTTCAACCAGTGTTAAGTGGCAAATCTTGTTTTATCTCTACCCCAATCCACCCATATACTATTTAGAAGCAAAGCCTGTCCATCATATAATTTCACCAATACATATTTCAGGATAAAAATCCATTTTTAGGAAAAACTACAGTACTATTATCACATGTGAAATTAAATTTAAATGCCTTATCTTTTTGAGAACATTCTCACCACAAGTTAAGTGGAAGGCCTGACCTGCAGCCTGAAATAGAGCACCGTGAAGGACAGTTTGTGAGTAGCCATGAGTCTCCCCAGGGCTCCCCAGGTCTAGACTTGATGGAATTAGGAGCTTGAGGTACAGCATTATATGAATGGAAATACCAGCCAAATACACTTAGATAATTTTTGTTGGTGCAATCATGTAGAACTAAAGAGGTCTGGAGAAATTCAGGCTATATCAGATATGGAATGGGGTATCTATTTTTGTTTTGTTTTGTTTTGTTTTTTTGGTACCGGTGATCGAACTCGGGTCCTTGCACTTGCGCAGTAGGCGGTGAAACCACTGAGCTAAATCACCGGCCCGAGATGGGGTATCTATAACAGAAATTAGATTGCACATGGAAACGAAAACCCTCCTCATCACCATATCCCTTATATGCCCTCTCCTTACTGCAAATGTACGGATCTTCCTGTATTGGGCTCCTGGTGGTCCCTCACATGTGGCCATCTTGCCAATGTCTCCAGCCACGTGTCCCTAGTTTAACTTCACTGGGTCTCAGATTAGTTCTCAGTGTTTCCCTCTCAATTACTAAATACCTGTCAACTTGCCTATAAAAAAACTATTATCTCTAATGGAGAAAGGAGGGCAGAAAAAATTTCCTTCTTCTTCCGGTCCCATTTAAGGGAAACAATCCCTGCCATCTGAAACCATCATTAAGATCCCCCTTCCCTTCTCTCAGATCTATCACAGACCACCCCCACAGCTCATTCCCCCCCTAGTGGCTGTCAAAGTTAATTCCTCCCACGCTGGGTTATGTTACCTCTTCATTAAAAGCTTTTTATTTACCTGGCTACACGGAGAGTTCCTCCGTTACTATGTCATCCCCAGGATGGATTGACACCCCCCCCCCGGCAAGCATCTGAGCTAACTTCTATTAGTACTTATAATACTACACTGTCATTGTGTCAATTCCTGAAATGTTTATTCTTCTAGGCCCAAAACCCAAGTTGTCTTCATTGATGAGTGTATGAGGCCCAAGGCAGGGCTTGGTACACAGTAGATATACTATAAATGTTACTTGAATTCATAATGCTTGGAAACATTCCTAACTTCTCTTTCTTAATTTTAACCTCAGGTCAATGTTCACAGGCTCCCCCAACATATCCATCTAATGCTTTTGAGTACACACACACACACACACACACACACACACCCTCTTTTGGCTGTATTTGTCAACCATTAAACAGCCATAGTAAGGACTTTATGGATATTGTGCTTTATTTAGTATGTGTTATACCTGGCCATATCTATTACACTAAATCAATGGTATTATTTGCCTCTGCACCAAGTCTTGTTGAACATTCTTGGCACAGAGTTACATCAGAAAGTTTAATTCACAGCAAGAAATATTTAACAACATTTGTTCAGTAGTTGGTATATGAAGTTGGCAAGTTCCCCTTCCCCCAGGCTGCCAAATTCCTGTTCTTGTGAGCCAAGAGGCTTCTCATTCTGGCTTTATCGCCTCTGGTGTATGCCATCCTTCCTGCCTTTCTCCCTTCAGCCCTTCTCTGACTGTCTCTTTTGGTGGTCCAGGCCACTAAGTAATCACCTGTCGTTCCAGCTGTGAAGCAGCCTGCCTCACTAACTCCCCAACCCCCCATTACTAAACTCGTTTTGTGGGAAGACAAAGGCTTTTTCCCCATCAGCCCCATCCCAATTCTCAAGTGTTCCTTTTCCTATTCACTCCTTCATTTCTCTCTCTCTCTCTCTCTCTCTCTCTCTCTCTCTCTCTCTCTCTCTCTCTCTCATTAGGAAAGGAGTTATTTCCACCCTCAAGGGGAAGCTTTTCCCCACCAGTCAGTGAACAGATAACACACTTAGTGGCACACACTAACTCTTCTTTTTTCCTTAAATTCTTTTATTGGTACATTTTAGGTATACAATACATTCACATTTCTCATTGGGAGCTTGTACCTGTACATAATATATCTTGGCTCTTATTTTTTCCCCATTCCCCTGCCCTCCCTTTGACTTTTCCACCCTCTCTATTTACAGAGACTTTGTTTCCATTTTTTTCTTTTCTCGTATTTTCTCCTTTCTCTTCTTTCCTTTCCCCTTCCCCTCCCACTCCCTCTACCCTTTTTGACCTTTTCTTCCTATTTCACATTATCTATTATACCTTTCAGTCCTATTTACACTTTCAGTTTCTCACACTAGAGAAACTATTAGGTATTTACACATGTGTGTCCTATTTATTTCACTTAAGAGTATGGCCTCAATGTGCATCCACTTAGCTATAAATGTCTCTAGTTTCTCATTCTTTATGGCTGAGTAGTACTCCATTTTATATAAAAAAAAAACCCACAT
>NW_004624808.1:9731572-9745470 GCF_000247695.1 Heterocephalus glaber
AGAGAGAGAGAGGAGAGAGGAGAGAGAGAGAGAGAGAGAGAGAGAGAGAGAGAGAGAGAGAGAGAGAGAGAATGAGCTACACCATTTGACTTAGAAAAAATCCCACAGGATATTGAAGTAAGATAAGCAAGCTGAAAAATTATAGGTATATAAAGCCCTTTTTTTCAAATATAGTAACCAAGGAAACTATGTGTATGTACTGGAGACTGAACCCAGGGGAATTTCACCAATGAGTTACATTCCCAGTCCATTTTATTTTATTTTGTTTATTTTGAGACAGCAGTTTTTCCTATTATTAACATCTTATATTAGTGTGGCATATTTGCTACAATTAGTGAACCAATGTTCATACAGAATTATTAACTGATGTCTATAATTTATTTGGATTTCCTCAGATTTTTACCTAATTTCATTTTTTTTTTAATTCCAGAGTCTCACATTACATTTAGTTTTCATATGTCTTTAGGCTCTTTTTGGCTATCACAGTTTCTCAGACTTTGCTTGTTTTTGTAGACCTTAACAGTTACGAAGAGTACTTGTCATATATATTTTAGGCTGTCCCTTCATTGGGATTTGATTGAGGTTTTTTTCTCATGATTTTACTAGGTTTATGGGCTTTAGGGAGTACTATCACAGGAATAAAATACCATTTTCATCCAGGGTACATTCTGTGGTGTAATTTAACATTGTTGATATTGACCTTGAACCCCTGGCTGTTGAACATCCCCATTGTAGAGTAATAATTTTCCTATTTACACACGACTCTTTAGAAGGAAGTTACTATGGACAGTCCACTTAAGGAGTAGGGAGTTATATTTTACCTCCTTATGGTAGAACTTTTACAGAAATTATTTAGAATACTTTTGTGTGTATTTTTCTTCCTTCCCACTTATTTCTTCACTCACTTTTGGTTACAATCCAATAATACTTTATTGTTCAAATTAGTTTTGATTTGGCCACTGGAAACTTGTCCACTTTGAACTAGAGTCCTTTGATATACTCTCATCATTTTGGATCTACTATTATTTTAACACTTCTTTATGACACTACAAGATACAAGATACAAGGTCATATTTCATAATCTGTCCCCAGTCCTAACAGCCATTTATCTTGGGAGCCCTGATTCCTTTTATTGGAGAATGCTACTAGAAAGCAAGACCTGAGTCCTGTGCTCCTTGTTACTGGGATGTTGTTGTTCTAGGCCTTCTAGACAGAACAAGAAAAACATGTATACTAACTCATGTATATATATACCCATATGGAAATATAATTCTATATATAAACATCTGTATCTCTATTAAGCTAAACGTGAGTCTATTCTGGTGTCCCCAACCGCAAACCTCACCATTTGAATCACTCCAGCCTCCACCCCTTGCTTACCTATAAACTCCCACTCCAGTGGTGAGAATCAGTTTCCCACCATCAGACATCCACTTGTTGAATTGTTCAGTCGCAGGATAAATATATAATAGGATCAGAGTTGTTAATCTGTACCTCTATGGGAAATGGTTATGTCAAGTATGTTGCAGTGCATATGTTGCTTTGTCTTTAGTTTTACAGCTTCCATTCATTTCCAAAGTTATTTAGGTTAGCACCTTTTTTCATTCATCCCCTTAAGCGAGGTTCATTAATACATTTGTAGTACAAATTAGATTGTTATCCCGGTATTTCTTTAACCTCTTAAATGACTTTTTTAAAAAATTGGATACATTGTTTCATTCTTTGTTCTGTAAAGTTCAGTGGGTTTTGATAAATACATTGTGTCGTGCATTTCCAAATTACAGTAGAATACAGAATAGCTTCACCTCCATAAAACATCATCAGGTTCCACCCATTCAAGCGTTCCTCTGTTCCTCTTGTACCCCTGGACACCACTGGCATTTTTACTATCTATATTTTGTTTTTTCCAGAATGTCATATACTTGTAACCACATAGTACCCTTTTCTGACTAGCTTTCTTTCTTAGCAATATGCATTTAACATTCATCCATGCCATTCCATGGGTTATAGCTCATTTCTTTTTACTGGCGAATATTATTCATTCATCTATTGAATGGTATCTTGGTTGCTTCCAGTCTTTGGCAGTTATGAATAAAGCTGCTATAAACATGAGTTTGCAGGTTATTGTGTGGTCTTAAGCTTTCAAAACAGCTAGGTAAATAACGAGGAGAGTGATTGTTGGAGTTAAGTAAGTACCTAGGAGCACAATTACTGGATTGTATGGAAAGACTGTTTAGCTTTTAAGAAACTGTCAAACTTGTCTTCCAAAGTGGCTGTACCATTTTTCATTCCTATCAGCAATGAGTATGTGAGAGTTCTTGCTGCTCAACATACTCACCAACATTTGATATTGACAGTGTTTTGGATCTTAACCACTTTTAATGGATGTGTAGCGGCATCTCATTGCTTTAATTTGTGATTTCCCATTTGTGTATCATGGTGCTGTGTCTCTTCAGATCTTTTGTCCATTTTAAAATAGGGTTGTTTTCTTATTGTTGAATTTTAAGAGTTTTGTGTACTTTGGATAAAAGTCCTTTATGACGTGGCTGGCTTGTCTTCTTATTCTCTTTATATCTTTTACAGAGGAGATTTCTTAAGTTTTAAGAAAATACAACTTTGTCAATTTTTTCCGTGGTCATGCTTTTAGTGTTGCATTAAGAACTCATCATTAGTCAAGATCATCTAATTTTTCATATTTTTTCTAAAATGTTATAGTTTGCATTTTACACTTAGGTCTATGTCTATTTCGAATTTATTTGTGCTAAAGGTGTAGGTTCTGTGCCCAAGTTCATTTTTTAAACATGTGAACATTCAATTGTTCTAGGAATTTTTGAGAGAAAAAATGGTCCTTTCTCCATTGAATTGCCTTTGCTACTTTTTCAAAGATTGTTGGTTACATGTGTTTGGTTCTGCTTATAAGCTCCCTTTTCTTTTCCCTTGTTCTACTTGTCTATTCTTTCACCAATACCAGGCTGTTTTGAATGCTGCAGCTTTATGGTGATTCTTAAAATCAGGTAGTATGAGCATTCCAACTTTGTTTTTCTTATTTATGTTATTTAAGCTATTCCTATTGCTTTTCCTATTGCCTTTCCATATAAACTTTAATATTAGTTTGTTAATATCTTAGAAATATTTTGCTGTGAGTTTTGCTTGGGAACGTGTTGAATCAGTAGATCAAGTTGGGAAGAGCTAATATCTTCACAATACTGATCTATGAACAAGCAATATCTCTCTATTATTTAAATCATCTCTGATTTCTTTCATAAGAAAGAAAGTAGTTTGCATATGTATATCCCCTACATAATTTATTGAACTGATACGTAACATTTCTTTTAGGAGTATACTTGTAAATGGTATTTTTAAATTTCAATTGTTCACTGTTGAACTGTAGGAATGAAACTGGCTTTTATGTACTCACCTTGCCCTGTGTGAGGTTGTTATCATTGCTTATCACCTCCAGGAGTTTCTGGGTTTTTTAGTTTCCTTAGGGTTTTCTACCTAGACAATCATGTCATCTGTGATGAAAGAGTTATATTTCTTCCTTCACAATATGTGTACTTTTCATTGCCTTTTTTATACTATTACATGATGAATAGGAATGATGAGAAAATGCACCCTTGCGTTTTCCTGATCTTAGGGAGAAGAGTCCAACCATTAAATACATTAGCTGTAAGTTTTTGTAGATGTTGAGAAAGTTCCCCTCCATTCCGAGTTTGTGAATAGTTATTATATACAGTGGGTCTTGGCGCAATAGGTTCTCTAAACAAGTCTCCTGAATAGGGTAGGAATAAGTGGTGTTAATAAGATGGAAAAGAAAAGTGAAGAAGTAGAAATATAAGCAAAAACCTAAACAAAATTATGTACTTCAAAGTTAGCATAAATATGATCCCATTTAACCTAAAAATCATTCATATACACATACACAAATATGCATGACTCTAACAGAAACTGTCAGCTATTTATTAGAGTTCACCCACTCCTTCCTGGACACTAAGCTAAGTTTATATCCCAGAAATCTTTGCAGTTATGTGTGGCTATGTAATGTAATTCTATCCAATAGCAGCAGATAGAATGGGCTCGTAAAACCTCTGTCTATGTACTTTTCTATATTGCTTTTCCCTGTACTAGCTTGATGCAGATAATAGCAAGGCCCTGATCCAAGGATTGATTTTGACATGGAAGAAATCTGGATCTGTGAATGACCTGACAGAAGATATTAAACACCTGCCCAGTTACTTATTCCAGAATTATAATGTATATGGTATTGAGTTTTATATCTTAGGGTCTATTTTTACAGTAGGTAAACCTAGCCATGTGTACCTCCCAACTTGTGTGTGTGTGTGTGTGTGTGTGTGTGTGTGTGTGTGTGTGTGTAATAAGAGACTTAAGAGGGAGAAGAATTTGATTCATGAGAAGAATTATTACAAAACTGTTAATAGGGATATTATGCATGTATTTGCTTCTGAATTTTATTTTACAATGAACATAAGTGGCTAAAATGACACCAGAAAAAAATAGTCCTATTTTGGATATTTTGTCTTCCTTTTCAGATTCACTCTCCACTTTCCACCCTTCTCCGTGCTGCTCAGCCCTGAGAGAAACTGACTTGTATGGGTTCTATAACCTAGATTCCTTTGATGCCTGGGTTAAGCTTGAGCCACTGGATTTGAAGGCAGCAGCAGGAAGTCAGACAGTATAAGGAAAATGAGGTTGGTGTATTTATTCCCCTAGCTCCATTTCCTTTCTGGTCACTTGGGTTAGCTGTATCCCTCTACAGCTCTTGTCTTTAAGCACTTACATGCAACTATTTTCCAGTAACTGCTTCCTCCTTTCACCCCTTTAAGCTTAGCAATGCTAACTGCCCCCCAATTTTCACTAACCTCCAAGGTATTATACCATCTCTTTTTTGTTTCTCTAAGAGCTATTTACACATTTGTAACTAGCCTCTTTACTAAAGTCTTCTTCTATCATCCATTTTGAGTATACTGGTAATTTCTTGCATAACTCTAACTGAAATAATTGTAAACTAAGAAATGCTATACTTATTCAATTAATAAGCTATTTTTGACAAAGCAATTTGTCATTAGATAAACAACTCTAACATGAAATTGAAACACCTAGCTCAAAAAGGAGATGAAAAATCCTTCCTAAACAGCTAGAGAGTGAGATGGCCTATGTTGCTGTCTTAGCTCAGTGACCCATCAGCTACATCTCCTTGGTGATGGGAGACTAATTTCACCTTCTTCCTCTGTAAATGGGGATAATAATGGCACCTCCCACATGGGTTTGTGATGCAGATTAAATTAGGTAAAGTAGATAAAGCATCTAACATCTGTCATTGTGAGGCAAATCATTTTTAATTGAATATAGTTTCAAACTAGCTCACCTGAGATACACGTTTTCTTTCTGTCATGTGGATTTCTGTTAGAGTTTATATAGTGCTTTTACATACACTTCTCCTTTTAATTTTCAAGGACCCTCAGGAATATTGTTATCCCATTTTATGGACATACAGGAACCAAGATTCAGAGAGCTTAAATTATTTAAACTGGTTTCTCTGCTAGTATATACATACCAGGGATGGACTCCTCTCACAACAAACATACTGCTCTTTAACCTTCCCTACAGCTATGTTCCATCTGATAAAATTTCTTTGAAATTTTTCAGATGCATTTTTCCAACTTTCTCTATAAAACAACAGGTTGCTAACAATTTTATTTCTTTTTTTATAACTGTAAAACTGTCAATAGTAACTCCACAGTTGTACTCAAGACTTGTGCATCCATGAGAAATCTTCCAGACATGAAGAAAACCATAAAGCCTGGATTTCCATCTCAGGTAAATGTGAGGGCTATTACAGATGTTGACTTCTGTCTGTTTACTCTGTATCCCATTGAATGATCTCTGCCCAAAGACTGAGAGCTCTTGGATTTGCATTTTTATTATCCATTTTATGCAGCCTCAATCTCACTGGGCTCTTTGTGAGAACAGAAATAAAAATGTAACTCATCAGATATCAAAAGAATTTTGTTCCTTTGTCCCATTGCATTGCAATTGCTTGTCTTCCCACCTCCAGGTGTGTACAAATATAGGGAGACTTGCAAATAAGATCGAGGGGGGAAAGTGTACTTTTGTTTTTGGAAATGAAAAACACAATTTCTTATGGCCCTGGCTCCAACAAAGCCTCAGCCAAGTCAGCACAGGCCACATTTAAACGGCCCCCCGAGGTCCCTGCTATTGTGATTATTGAATCAATTACACCTATTATTAGATCGGATGGCAGAATATAGATAAAAATGGTTCTTGGCCAAAGGAAATATCTTACAAATGATTGCAGTAGTCCTCAGAGCTTGAATGAGCCGGAAGGAAAATAGTAGGCCATTACCTGCAAGAGGAATAGAAAAGATTGCTAACCTGATTTTTCTTTTAAATTACATGAAAATGTAGGCTTGAATGAGAGAAAGAGTGGGAGAGGAAGAGGAGCACTCGTGTGTGGTTGAAAAAAACAGCCTGCTCCAACATTACAAATGAGTTATGTTCCAAAGTGTCATTTATACATCATCTATTTGGCTCTAGAATGCATCTGACCACAAAGACAATGAGTTCTATAGTTGAGGGGGAGGGTGTCCTAGACTGGTACTGCAAAGCCCACCATCTTGCATCCAGGGACTATCCCCAAGAATCTAAGGCTTGGATGTCAGGGAAAGGAATCACATTCTGCTGGAGGGAAGAGGCATAAGAGTAATGTGTAATAGTTAAGAACTGGGCTTTGTAGCCAGACAGAACTGTATTTGCATCTGGGCATTTCTGTCTATTACTTATAAGACCTAGAACAAGTCACCCAAACCCTATGCTCCAGTTTATTGCACTGGGAAATGAAGATTATTATTCCTATTCCACAGAGTCATTACAGACTTTAATGAAACAACATACATAAGTACTTGACATTTGATAGAAAACAAGGGATAGCTAATATTGTTACCCATGTTTACAGCAGCACAACTTACAATAGCTAAATCTTGGAAGAAGCCTATATGCACAGTAACAGATGAATGAATAAAGAAACTGTGGACTACACAGTGAAATAGAAAAATGAATGCAGCTTGAGTCCTTAATGCTAAGTGAAATAAATCAGAGACAGAAGATAAGTATCACATGGTTTCTTTCATTTGAGAAACCCCAAATATAAATAAAGGGCAAGAAAAAAGATAGATGATATGAAACAGAGACATAGACTTTGTGGAAATGAGAAAGGGATCTAGGGATGGTGGGAGATGAGAAGGAAGGGAGGGGAAGAGAAAGCAAAAAGGGACCAAGAATATATGCAAATTTCCCATGATGGATTAATTATTATCATTTATTATGTATCACAAACATAAACTAATTTTAAGAAGAATAGAGCTGGATTGACTAAATTTCAAAAATCAATAGTGTTTATTTTTAACCTCCTTTTATCTGCATTTCTTTATCTCATCATTATCCTTGCTCCCTGAGTACATATGGCCTTCACTTCTACCCTAAATTACCTATCAAGGGCCGGGGATTTAGCTCAATGTTTCTGCCGCCTGCCTTGCATGTGCAAGGTCCTGAGTTCAATCCCCAGTACCAAAACAAACAAACAAACAAAATAAATTACCTATCAAACTGCCCTCCCTGGGTTGGTGTCAAAAATATGTGTAGTCCTCCTTCTCTGTCTTTTCTCCATCAAAACTATTCAATGTGCTTTGGAAAATCAGCAGCCCCTTAGCCCTCTAAAATATGTCTAATTTTCATAAGAGACCCAGTTAATCTAAATGATATTCTTATAAAACTTGAGGCAGCATAACAAAAACTCTAGATGGTGCCATGGGACATATTTTGGGATTACAGATTGCCAAGGGAATGACAGCATCTGCTCATGAAATACTTGCAAACCTACAACTCTGGGCTTCTACTTCCAGAAAGATAGAGTATGGGTGTACTTTTCCCTATTCCTCTCATTGATTACAATTAAAATTCTGTGTGCTCAGTTACTAAGAATACAATAACTATAAAAAGGCTCTGAAATATGGAGAGAAAAAATCAGATTGCTTAGGGACCTTGGGACCCAAGGAATGATACAGCCACAAGTTCTGTGAGTTTCTTTTTTGCCTCATATATCTCAGACATAGAACTGAAAAAGCTAGTAACTTGAAACAACCAACAAAGGCAGACGGAAAAACAGCACAATACAAGCTTGCTTTCTCTAGCCAAGCAAGCAGCCTAGCAGAAGAGAAAAATTATAGAGAATAGCCACTCAACTCTATTTGAACACTGCAGAAAAAATTGTGATCCACCACCATCCACACCAGCAAGTACCAAAGAATGAACATAGACTTGCATTCTTCCAAGGCTGAAAGAAGGTATCTCAACATTCTGCATCACAGTGGTGCCAGAGGTCACCATGTAGGGAGCTAAAATTTATCCCTGTTGGCCAGTAATGATCTCCCACCCTCTCAATGTCATTGGAATCTACATGGGAAGCCTGTGATTCCACTCCTCCTGGAAGATATGAGATGCCCTTCCCATTCCTTGCTGCTATATGTTCAGAAGAGGCCAACCAAAAAGTCAAGATTTTCATTATTGCCCAGTGGTCACAAGGCAGTGGAGATCATGTGTGAATCTAGAATGCCTGCTTCCACCCAATATCCATGACAGCCTACCCTTTGGATGTCAGTGGAGGCTGATGAAGACTTCTACTTCCACCTGGCAATAATGAGGCAGGGCCAGAGCAGTGCCAGAAAATGACAACTAAAATAGAATTCTCAAATAAAAATCATGGTCTCACAACACAAAAATGAGCAAGTTTCAATAAAAGTTTATAGGCCACAAGAAGAATAGGGAAGATCTCAAACTTAATTTTAAAAGATAAACAATTCATGTAAACATCAAAATTACAGAGATGTTAGAATTATCTGATAAAGATGTTGAAGAAACCATCATGTAAAATGTTTTAAGGAACAGTTAAAAACATTCTTGAAAAAAATAGAAACCCTCAGAAAAGATTAGGAGATCTTAGCAAAGACATAAATGATATTAGAAAGGATCAAACAGTATTTTGGGAACTGAAAAATACAATGACTAAAAGAAAAAGCTCAATGTATAGACTCACTAGCAAAATGGAGAGGATAAAGCAAAGAATGAGTATCCTGGAAAATAGAACAGTAGTAATTAATCTGAACAACACAGAAAAGTTGACTGCAAAATATGAACAGAATCCCAGGAAATTACTGGAATATAACACCATATCTAACATTTATATCATCAGAGTCCTAGAAGGAGACAAGAAGGAAGGCAAGGCTGGAAAAATACTCAAAAAAATAATTGTTGAAAACATCCCAAACTTGAGAAGAAACATAAATATGTACATTTTTAAAACCTGGCAACACTTCAAAACAGGATGAATAAAAAAGTTCATACCAAGATGTATCATTATTAGGTTTCTGAAAATTAGAGGAAGAAAAATATCTTAAAAGCAGTCAGAGAAAAATGACAATTAACCTATAACAGAAAAACAATTCCAATGACAATGGATTTCTTGTCAGAAACCATGAAGTCCAGAAGGAAGTGGCACAACATTTTTAAGTGCAGAAAGATCTGGGAAACATTATCCTTTGCCTAAAGAAAATATTCTTTCCAAAGTATAAAAAATTTAAAAAGGAAAATAAAAGATAAATGATAGGCCACAGGGAGGCAGACTTTGCAGATATGAAAGGGATCCAGGAATGGGGGGAGATGGGAAAGTGAAGAGAAGGGGCCTTAGAAAAGATCAAGATTCTGTAGTATATGAACCAATTCCCCATGAAGAATGTATTTATTATGTATAGCAAGCATATGCTAATAAAAACTTTAAAAATACATGAAAATATAAAAACATTTTCAGATGAAGAAATGCTCAGATTATTTCTTCTGACAGATAGATAGATCTTAAAAGAATGGCTAAAGGAAAGTCTCTAAACAGAAAAGAAATAGTATATAAGGAAATCTGGAATAACAAGAAGAGAAGAACACAGGAAGAAAAATATGAGTTAAAAACAAAGCATTTCCCTTGTCTTAATTTTTTTTAAAAAATTATGCCAATGGTTGAAGCCAAAATTGTAGCACAGCCTGATGTGGTTATGTAAATGTACATACAGGAAGTATTTAAGACAAGAGTATTTATAAATGGGGTAAGGTGCAAGGATGTAAAGGGAGGTATAGTCTCCACATTTTACTCTAATGGGCAAATAATAACACAAATAGACTGTGATAAGCTATAATGTAGAACAATCACTAAATAAGCTATTCAAAAACACTATAGAGAAATTAGAATGGAATTTTTTAAATGTTGAAGGAACATACAGGAGAGTAGGAAAAAAACAAAAAAAGAAGAACAGAAAGCAAAAAATAAAATGGCAGACTTAAGCCTTAATATATTAATAATTAAAATTACATGTAAATAGTTCTAACTACACCACTTAAGAAAGGATTGGAAGAGTATATTTAAAAACCAAAAATGTTCTGTCTGTAAGAAACTCACTCAATATGATACAGGAAAGTTGAAAGTAAAAAGACGAAAAATGTGTATCATGCAAAAGAAAGCAGAAGTGGCTATATTATTATCAGATAAAGTAAACTTTTAGCAGAGAAAATTACCAGAGACAAAAGATGATGATATAACACAAAAGTATTACTCCACAAAGAAGATATAGCAATCCTACATAGGCATACACTGTATAACAGAGCTACAGAATACCAGAGAGCAAAGCTGATAGCTACAAAAGACAGACAAATGGACAATTATAGTTGTATGATTCAATACCCTATGACAATACCTGATAGAACTAGACAAAAATGTCCACACAGATATAAAAGAAATCAGCAACACTACCAGGCAACAGGGCCCAATTGACACTTGTAGAACAGTCTACTCATCGACGGCACAATACACATTCCTTTCAAATGTTCATGGAATACATATAAAGATGGACTATATCCTGAGTCATAAAGTAAACTTCAATAATTTAATATAATTGAAATCATGCAGATTATGTTGTCCAAGTAGAATGGAATCAAACTAGAAATCAATAACAGAATAAGAACAAAAATTGTCCAAACAGTTGGATATCTAAATAACTAAATAGCCCATGGGCCAAATTCTCTTTGAGAATTCAATTCAATTTATAGACTTTCTTCCCAGAAAAATCCCCTTACATAAAACTTGATATATCACTTAAAAGAGTTTGCCAAGCTGTGATTTGCTCATTTAAGTGAACAGATGAGCCCATGTAAAATCAACAATAAAATGGAGGAAAGGGGAATAGTAAGTAGGCATAGATTATTGTGGATATTATCAGGTCCATGAGTTTCTTGTAAATGAGGAATTCGCTATGGAATTCATAACGATTGGTAGTGTGGTGTAGTCTCTGGGCTTACAACCTCTGGAAATTGACAAGCCTAGTAGGTTCTGTCACTTTCCACTGAAATAAAACTGAGCCATCTACTTAAATTCTCACTCTCAATTTCCTTGTCCCATAAAATTGATATCAAAACAGTATCTATTCTGTAGGGCTGTTTTGAGGATTAAAAATAATAAAATATGCGGAGAGTAGTGTGTATGTTGATTAGCAACATTTTCCATTAAATCAGAAAAAACAAACTTGTGCCTGGCTACACAGTGATTCAGGAAAAGAGACATTTTCAAAACTAACATATTGTAGATAACTTGTTTGTGCAATAGTGCCTTCGTGTAAGATGCACTTGATAATTCCATAATAAAGGAAAAGTCCATCACAAATGTTTCCTTTTTTTTTTAATCACTTCTTGGCCTTTTGGCTAAGATCAAGTGAAATGTGTCCATTTTTAGCAGGATAGATCCTTAACTGATAAAAGTTTGCTATATGGTACGTCCTAACCATTTTTCTAAGTCAGAGCTTTCTAGTGTTATATTAAATGAAGCAAATAATTTCATTTACTCGAGGTATTCAAGTTATATATTTAATAATTAATCCTCTTAAAATCTTAGTGAAGGTCTGTACATTTAATCTGACTATTACAGAATTGTCTCAGTGGAAATTTTCTATGTGCTAGTGTTGTTCTGGGTTCTAGCACATCCATTAAGTATTAACGCCATTGGGACTATCCTTTTTTCCAGTATAACACTTAAAACTCCAAACCTGGAGATTTGCAACTTGGCGGCCCTGCAGGACCACTGCTTGTGATCTGAATTGGTTACCCAGGCAGCAGTGGAGGTGGCCTGCTGTCACCTCACTTGGCAGAGAGTCCTCAGGTATGCCCTGCTCCACCAGGCTGCCCTCCAGGGACTAAGAATGGCAGGGCAGTGGGAAATCGCTCATCAGAGGTCACCACTGGGCTGCCCCAGACTCTCTCCAAGCTGCATCAGTGCCTGAGCCTCTTTTCCCCATCCTTCTGCCCTCTCAACTTGATCAGCACCATGGCCTGGAGTTTCTCTCCGTCAGCACCCACTCCCCTATGACTTGTATACCTTGAGTAAATATCTTGCTCTTCAAAGCCCATCTTGGATCCACACTGACAAATTAAAACTGTGTTTCTGAGCAAGAGAACTTTTGAGGCACTCAGAAATAATTAAGTGTGAAACTGCAAACTGGGGATGCTGAAATACCTAGTAGAGTTAAGAGCAAACAAGCATAGGCAAGTATTACCAGACAGTTGTGAAGGGAGTACTTATAACCTTTCAAAGTGGTCATGTACAATGCCTTGGTCTTCCCTTTGTAATGTTTTCCCCTTTAGATGCAGGCACTAAAGGTTGTGTGTTCCAAATTGCCATTGAACAGAGTTTACTGGAACATGCAAAGTAATTAATCAATCTCACTTACTGGGGAGGGAGTCCCTATTTTTGTTGAATAGATGATGTCATTTAAAAATCAGCAGTATTACTCCTGTGCATTTTGCATGTCAGACTGAATGAAAAGGAATTTGTGAATGAGGAGACAGATATAGCATGTTGTAATTAGTGCATAAGTAAAGGATTTGTTTAACTGTGATTTATTCTAAAAAGATATCTCAGTGATATTCTAAATTAAGTGCAAAAGCCAATTCCACTACTTACTAAGTTAGCCTTTCTTCCTGCCAGAAACCCCAGAGTTCATGTGTATACAATAAAATCCAGTCCCAATTGTTCCCAAGTCAGCTATGAATCTTAAGAAACTAGGGTGTTAAGTGCTTAAGTTGTGTTTGCTGAGAGAAAATGGAATTTCCCTAATCATTTGCTATGCATGTCTCCATATTATTATTATAGTAATTTTACTCATAGTAAGTTTCAGAGACTGAAAAAAGAACATTCACGTTACAATTCATTCATTGAAAAATTAAGTAGGTTAAGCCATCTCTATCCAGAGGTGGTAATTTCTCAAATGGTAATTTACAGTACCAGCCAGAAAAGGATTGTCCTGAATCCATGGATATGAGAGTCCAACTCTAGTGGACATACTATAGATCCAACACCACTACCTGGACTCATGGCTTCTCTCCACAGATGGTGACAGAGTTGGGCTGGGGTCCAGATAAGGCTAAGAGTGGGGGAAGAAGGAGAATGTTATGTCCCTCACTAAGGTTCTGGATCAAGTTTCAGTGCAGATCACCCTGTGCTGCCCTTGTCCTGACAACTCACTATGGCCTCCCTGGCACTATGACACTATTCAGTCACTTGAATTTTCTCCAGCTTCTTTGTAAGATCACATAGGCAGGGACACTGTCTGTTCTGCTTAATATGGTATGATCAACAACCCCAAATCTCTGGAAGCCAGGAATGCCCAGCATAAGAAAGAAATGGAAACCATGATCACCCAACATAAGAAAGAAATGGAATCCATGAAACAGATTCAAACAGATATTCAGGACATTAAAAACTCCATTGAAAG
>NW_004624808.1:9790400-9807580 GCF_000247695.1 Heterocephalus glaber
TGTTCCATCTTGTTTCCCTTTGGGGTTGCTGTGGGTGATCTGGAAGTCTATTTTTGAGGGTGTTTACATGTCTTCTCATGTCCATGGGGGCGGGGGATGCTTCTGGCCCCTGCGCGGCTCACCTTCTCTGCCCTAGGAGAGTGGGATGGTGGCGGGGGAGCTTCCTTCCAGATGCTAGGACCGGCTCAGCTTCTCTCTGTTTCAGTTTTTTTTCATGACATGAGTTTATTCTCCCCAAGACTAATCAATTTCAGCCATTGCAAGGTGCCTCAACCTATTTTACCCATGGCTCCTCTAAGTGCCAAGCAGCAATTTGGAGCTCTTCCTTTAGCTATATGTTACCTGTCCCTAGTCTCTCTGCTCAGAGGTCAAAGTTGCTAGCCATTTTATTTGTGATTGAAAACTTCCCTTCCCAACCTCTTAATATTTTTAGTGAGCCCTCTTGTGCAGTTTGTTTGACTCAAAGACTGGAAAGAGCTATGGTCTGCTCTACCTTAGAACTTAAATTGTTAAACTTGTTTTTAAGATTACAAAAGGCCATACATCAAAAAATTCCTCCTGCCTTAATAACTTGGGGGAGAGATTTTGCCCATGTCCTTACAGATAAGGATGAAACCTTGTGGCTGCCCTCCTGGAATGTGAGATCATGGGTCATGCTGGTGGAACCACCAACATCTCAGAGACCTGGGATAGCACCCCTGCTGAGAGCGATGAGCCAGCAATACCTGAGTGACCCATCTCACCAGCAACTACCAACAAATCCTCTGTGGGGTCCAGGACTGAGATGATGCCCCCAGAGGGAGAATAAATACAGATTTATGGTTAAAAAAAAAGGGAAGGGTCAACTTCAAAATGATCTTTTTACATTTATAGGTATAAAAGTGCTTGCATTCCTTCTGATTCTAATTTCAAGAGATCTCTGTTAATTGACTACAAAAGTTTTTGACCAGTCTTATATACAATTATAAACCTAAAAATCATAAAAGGGATATTGTAATTCAATTTGGCCAAATATATTTGAGTGCACTCTAGTTTTATAAATTGTCTTATATGTTTGTCTGTTGTCTGTACAGTTAAGCTCAATTTTTTTCTTTTTTCTCCTCTCTTTTCCTTTTCACCTTTTGAAAAAAAGTTTTTCATAAAAGATATTCACCTATTATTAAATTGGCTTGCAGATAAAAGTTATTAAGTTAAAGGGACACCCTCCTTCCCCCAGGTTGCTAACTGATCAAAGTGCCATCAAAATTTATTTTACAAAAGTAATGTGTTTTGTCATCTACTTGCAATAATCAAATTGAAATAAGCAGTTATAAAAATAAAAAGGTTTTTTTATTATTTGATTGTCAAAGTAAATAGAGACCATGGGTACTCCCTTTGGTGAATAAAGAAGCGGCCGCCCAGAAAATAATTATTCTGGTCTTCATTCACTGAAGGGACCCCCCCTAGTAATTTTCATAATCTTATGGGAGACACACCACAACAAGTATTGTCTCAATATGTTATTATAAATTGATTACATTGGTTATCATTGAAGTTTAAATTCTAAATATGTTATTATAAATTGATTACATTGGCTATCATTGATGTTTAAGCACTAAATATGTTATTATAAAATGTTTACATTGGTTAAGCTCTAAACATGTTATGTTTACATTGGTTAAGTGCTATGTTATTGTGATATGTCTACATTGGTCATTTTCAAAAGATTAATTTCTGTGGCATAAACAAAAGAGTGTTATTAGAAAGATGCTTTTGGTACCAAACTATATTGAAGAACATAATGTTTTATATAACTGTAATATTTATTACTGCTCCTTTTCTGGTGTACAAAATGTATTCATGGCCTCTAATTGTATGGGTCTTCTAACACTGTTTATGGTAACAACTTTTTGATTCAGATATTTGCCCTTCTCTTATGCTCCAGCCACCTATGATAATAGGCACACTTGTAGGCTGATATATTTTCCTTAGATGACATCCTATAAAAAGAAAGCTACTTAGGGATTCAACCACAAGAACAACCATGATTGGCTATAATAACAGTTTTTAACTGTATTTTTATTCCAAAATGCTTAATATCCAGGTAAAATTATAATTAGTTGAGTTCACTACTCCTCTTATAATGCTAATGTTATTGATCTTCTCTTCTGGGTGTTCAACAACCAAAGTTTAAAGACCAGAACTAAAAAGATGACAGCCAGTATTTTGGCTCTGGTCCTCCAAGGTCAACTACAACAACTACAACAAAAAGATCCAGGATTTGAGGGAACCTTCTCCAAGATCCTACATCTTTGGTGAGTCACCCAACCTCCTGGGCAGGGAGGTTGCTGAACACCAAAATGGTAAGATCCAACAAAAAGTGTGCCAAAGGAAGGTCACCTGGAAGAAAAAAATCTCCCTTGATTTCACAGAAAGCAACATGGTCAAGCAATGCAGTGACATACTCTGATGGCTGACACTGACAGAGGAGCTAAGAGATTCTATGCATGGGTTCCAAGAAAATGCCTGCTAGACTTAATTGACCTTGTTAAATAGCAAGAGGTTAATTTTATTTAATACAGGTCTAACCATAACTTGGTCTTAAACACCCAATAGAAAAGTATAACTGTAGATAATATTTGAGTTCAACAAAAGTTTTGTACGGTTTTTTAGCCAACATTGTTTTAAAAAAATTTTTTTTAGATTTTTATCCTTTTATAGCCCCAATTAAGAGAAATTATGCTTATTATAGACAGCTAAGCCAGTCAAACACACTATAGATCCTCACAATATATAGGGACAAGCCATTTTTGGGTATGCTCACTTTTCCTAAAAACACCCTCACATAAAACAAAAGAAAGGGAGATATGTCAGGGAGCAATGCTACATAATTTTAGGGAAAATCATTTGATTAGGCCTAGTTCTCCTGCCTACAGCCCAGCTATGGCATTTCCAGACATGATTCCACCTTGGCCTCTGGTCACAACTGAGACCTCAATGATCCCGTGATGCTGTGATGCTCCAGGGCAAGACCACACCTGTGGGAGACACCCTGGGAGGAACCAAATCTTCATCTACATAGTTGCTCATTGATCTAGGAATTCTGCCACTCCCATTATTTGTTACATTTGTTTTCCCTATGTACTGAATAAAAGGTGTGGCAAGCTCAGAGGCTTTTGTCTTTGCTGCCCAGAGCAGAACTGATCAGGCCCAAAGCTCAAAAAAAAAAAAAAAAGAAAAAAGAAAAAAGAAAAAGAAAAGAAATTGAAATAGTGATTTGAGCTCTTAGATTTTTATTGATGGAGGTTATCTGTAAGTCTGATATTTTGTCATAAGTCTCTCCAGTCTTAGCTGTACGATAGAGACAATTTGAAGGACAAATTTAGCCAAGAAATTTAAAACTCTACTTGAGCTCTTATAGATCTTACCATAGTTTTTCCTAGTGATCCATAACTGTGGTCAGCTACCGGTGCAGCTGGAGACTGCCAGAAGGGGTCAGTGACTGCAGCCCCTTTTTATATCTAGCTTTATTACTATGGCATTATTTTGTACCTCTTTTGTTTTTTTCTTTTCTGCTGGGTGTTTAGGACCAAGTTAAAGTGAGACCTGTATCAAATAATGTGTACCTCTTGCTATCTATCAAGGTCAGTTAAGTCTCCTCAGGCATTATCTTGGAGTCATGCATAAAGCCTCTCAGCTCCACTGTCAGAGTCAGCCATCAGGATGGGTCACAGCCTTGCTTGACCATGGTGCTTTTAGTGAAAGCATGAGACTTTTCCCTCTTTGTGACCCTCCTTTGGCACATGGTACATTTGTCCTCTGGTGTCCAGCAATCTCCCTGCTCAGGAGGTTGAGTGACTTATCAAAGATGTAGGATCCTGTAGAAAAGGTTTCCTCATATCCTGGATCTTTGTTGATTTTGAGAGGCCAGGGCCAAAATATTGGCTGTCCTCTTAGCCCAGTAACCTTTCTAGTTTTGTTCTCCAAACTTTAGTTGTTGAACACCCAGAAGAGAAGATCAGTGACATAAGTATTTCAGTAGGAGCAGTGAGCTTAACTATTATAATTCCATCTGGACATTGAGCACTTTTGAAATACAAAGCACAGTTAGAGGGCTATTATTTTTTACCAACCATGGTCATTTCATTGAATCCCTGCAGAATGTTAACAGAGAACAGTTATACATTATATAGAGAAACTTAAAACCAAGAGCTACACATAGTATTTTAGCATGATAATCATGATGACACTATCCTTGTAACACATTCAAATATCCATCTTGGTACAGAATAGCCTTTTAGTCAAACATCTCTATTTGATTACAAGACATTAAATGACACATAGAAAACTCTTATTTATTATCTTTTAATAGTATGTCATCTAAAGAGGACACACATATCAGCCTATAAATGTACCTTAAAAGTTTATAATGTCTAGCCCTTAATTTTTAGTGTGTGACATTGTTTGAACTGTTTGGCATCTGAGCATCCCTAAGTGTGGTGATACTAACATATCCATCACATAAGTTCTTAAGAAAAACTATTATTTGATTGGTTATCTCATGTTGGCTTGATATGTACCTCTTATCACAAGTAGCTGGAGCACAAGAGAAAGGCAGATACCTGAGGCAAAAAAAGATCATCACCATAAACAATATCTTAGATCTGTACACTTGGAAGGCATGAATGATGGACATAAGAGGAGTTTATTTCCTGCCTGAGGACAGAAAAATAAATTTAGGCTAAAACTTACTTTTAGTCTTCAAGAGTTTCAGTATTAAACCTAGACCAGTTTCCTATATGGCCCAGAAATAAGTGAAGGTCAGCTTTACTCTGGAAGGATTTCAGAAAAGGGAAATTACCCTTTATCAGTGCTGTAATCTTATCTTCTTCAGGGAATTCATATCCTTATTCCAGTAGTTACTTTCAAAGCACAAGTTACAGTTGACTTTAGCCATAACAATCATGTTTAGAGAAGGAAGTATTGCTAGCATACCAAGAGATTTAAACCACTGCTCTTGAGTTCCTTAAAAGAGAAGAAAATAGGGCAATAGTCAAATTAGGGCACTTTTTCTGCTAAAGCGATCACCTCCAGAGATGGTAGGTCAGAGATTCTGCCCTGGGCCCTCATGCAGAGAAAGCTCTGAGAAATTTATGTTGTCTATCCAGTCATTTAGACAACCTTTATTAGCACCAAGACAAGGCTACTCTTTTAAGATCCATTTTAAATTTACTAAGTATTTGAAACTCATAGGTCCTACTAGCAGCCACAATCCATGTTAGTAAAGGCACCTTTATCAACTTCCTACATGTGTATGAATGAAGAGAAAGGCTGGCTAAATTTTTCTTTTATTCTAGTTAGTATATAAAACAGAAATGCAAGTCACTAACTGATTGCTATTTTCCTAGTGTAAGACAAAATAGTTGTAAGCTGTCTCGGTTTGACCCTTTGAAAGGAGAAGGGGTTTAACTATAAAGTGGTTAATTTCTTTTCCTTAAATTCATTTATTGGTACATTTTAGGTATACAATACATTTACATTTCTCATTGGGAACTTGTACCTTTACATGATCTATCTTGGTTCTTATTTTTTCCCCATTCCCTGCCCTCCCTTCGCCCCTCCACCCGTCCCTATTTACAAAGATTTTTCTTTTCATTTTTTCCATTTCTCATAATTTTTCTTTCCCCTTCTTTCCTTTCCCCTACCCCGCCCACTTCCCTTACCCCTTTGGACCTTTTCTTCCTATTTATTTTGCATTATCAATTATTTATTTTAATCTTTGGTACATTTTAGGTATACAATATAATGACATTCATCATTGGAAATTTGCACCTTTATGTAATCTCTCTTGGTTCTTCTTTTTCCCCCTTCCCCTGCCCTCCTTCAACTCCTCCATCCCTCCCTATTTACAAAGACTTTGTTTCCATTTTTCCATTTTCTCATATTAATTCCATTCCCTTCTTTCTTTTTCCCCTACCCCTCCTGCTTCCCTTTCCCCTTTGCCCCTTTTCTTCCTATTTTGCATTATTTATTATACTTTTCAGTCCTTATTTACACTTTCAGTTTCTCACACTAGAGAAACTATTCAGTATTTACACATGTGTGTCCTATTTATTTCATAAAATGGTTAATTTTAAAATTGACTTTCAACATGTTGGAGAAAAGTTTAAGGGGAGTTTCTAACTCACTAGCAATGAGAAAAAGTCCAAATAAAGTTTAAGCCATTTAAACAACAAAAACATCACCACATAGCACTCTAAAGTCCACAGTGAAAGTCTGAAGTCCACAACCTATTGGCAAAGGTATTTTTCTCCCCTATACATACAAATGATGGAGACCATGCCTAGGAGGGGGAGAGAAGGTTCGGGTAGTTTTTAATCTATCAAAGATTTATTTTTTACAATCTGACATAGGGTCTTATCTTTCTGGTAGAGAGAGCAGTCCAAACCTGTAGTTCAACTCTTAATGGAGGCTTAAGAAAAGGCTCTGATGGCTTCTTTTCAGATCACTCTGAGACAGAGGATATCTGATGATCACTGACAGAGTTCCCCTTTTATCTACTGAGGAGCCCAGACAGGGATGAGATGTGGAGATTTTCTGCTGACTGGATGGGCTGTCAGGAGCTAGTTTCTTCTGAGAGACCTTTGGGTATTTGCCAGAGAGTAGCCCTGGCCATGACCCCTCAGTTGTCACCTCAGTTTCCACTAGTTCCACCCAACCAGAGATCTGTCACCAAAAGGAACACAATTGACTATCTGGTCAACTTTCCACCCACCATTGGCTTCAGTGGAAGTGGGGATTCACCAGAGGGCAACTGGAGAAATCTATCCTCTGCTTTGAGAGTAGCAGCTGCCCTGAAGGGGCAGAGTAACCACTGTTTGGCATTCTATAAGGGACAGACAAAAGCCTGAACATTTTTGTCTGAGAAGATTTCATAAGAGACCCATTTTACAACATTTTAAAGCAACTAAGTCCAAATGCAACATATACAAAACAAGAATAAAATGTAATTTTAACAAAGGACAATGCATAAGAACAAGAAATTTGCAAACATTTAAAACACACAACTTAAACTAAGACACTTCTGAAACAAAACCTGAAACAAAAGCCAAAATTTATGAAATAAAAACCAGAATCTATGAAACAAATGTCCAGAGCCTATGAAACAAAAGTTACAATCTATGAAGCAAAAAGACCAAAGTTAGAACCTATGAAAGAAAACTCTTACCTCCAGCCAGTAATCTTGATGGAAGACCTCCAAAATGATATAGGTAGAAGAGATGTAACACCCAAACCTGCTAGGTATCCAAAACCCGAGTTCATGTTCTCTAAAATTGAAGAATGAATTCTAGAAACAATGGAGGTTAGGGAAAAATTTATTGACAGAAAGAAAGCTTCTGTCTAAGAGAGACAGAAGGGGGACAGGAAAGTGGGTTGCCCCAAAGCCCTTAGGATATTAACTAGCTTTTTTAGAAATGTCACAATGATAATTCCAACATTCCCTCTATCTCTAAGTCTTACTCTGGCATTTTTCCCTTTGAGTATGCTTTGTAATATTTTGATGAAAGGAGGACATAGTATACCAACTACATCACATACCAGAGCTTTATATGATATACTAGACCTTCAGTAATGTAGTGGGAAGGTGTGGTGAGGAGAAGCATCTTATATTCCTATGATTCAGTCTTGGTCTTTTGGTGAACTCGTGACTGTAGACTGAGAATGTAACCAGTGTTTCTAAGTCCCCTCCATTTAGTGGGATAGGATGGCTAGAGTTAGCTGAAGTTGGGTGTCCCTCTTCCCTTATGTAGAAGGCTAGGGAGAGCTGGAGTTGGGTTTTTCCTTTCCCCCAGGTAGGTTACATTCTGATAAAACTCCAGCAGATGAGGCTCTAGTAAACAATTTCTCCTGAGGTCAGGCCTTGTAAAGAAGAGCAGAATATTCTGGTATGTCTCAGAATTCTGGTATGGTTCCTGGAAGTAAAACAGAAAATATGGGTTTCCCTATGCACGGATCCCCCTGGAAATTTTAACTTTCAGAGGGATGCGCGTTGAGCCTCCAGCAATTTCTCATTATGGTGAAAGTTTTCCTACTCTGGCACTGGTTCCTGGGAAGGCCTCTACTCTGGGCCTTCTGCTCCAATAACATTTGATCTGCTGTTCTCTCCATTCTGGGCCAGGGCTTTGTCCCATGACCTCACCTTCTAACACACCTAAGATTTGCTGATTTTCAGTTCACACCTCTACTTGTTATGATGCAGAGGTGACTTTTAAGCCATTGTTATTTTTCCTAGCCACATATACCTTTTTCCATCAACCCAGTCACTATTTCTTCTAGTAAAGTGATAAACAGGTTTGTTTGTTTTCTAAAGGAAAAGTGACTCACAAAAGATGAAAATCACTTTCAATTCTTTAAATGTTATTTTATTTTCATGAGCATATTTTCTTGTTGTAAATTTACACTAAGTAAATAATGATGGCATTAACTGGTATTCTTGGTATGCTTTTGATCATCTTTTTCCAAAAGCAACTGTCAAGATAACTTCCTAACAAACATCACTTAACCACTAAATGACTCTATTTCATATATGATAGCTTATTTAGATATTGCTCCTCATTCCATTTTCTTCTCTATTTTATTGCCGTTAACAATAATGAGATTTCCACACTTTCTCTGAAAAAATAATAGGTTCTTTGAGCAATTTTTTCTCTGCTGAATCTTATTGTAGAAAATGGAGCATGTCTTCAAGATCATGTTTAATGGCTCTAGCTTTACCCAAAGCCTGAAAGCTTAGGATTTTTATCTGATCTGAGCTTTATTTATGGCCCTTATCCTACTGCACTATAATTGACTGTTCGATTGTCTGTCTCCAGACTAGACTTGGAGATCCCCAAGGGCAAGGGCTGTGTCTCATTCATCTCTGTATCTTCCATGCCCAGCACCATACCTGGCACAGGGATATCACTGAAGAAATATTTGTTGAACTGGGATGTACTTCCTTACCTTTAGCTCATTTTTTGCCAAATATTGATTCACTCATTCACTGAACAACTGATTCATTGCAAAATTGCTCTCCTCTGTGAAAATTAAAGGGAAATTTTTTAAGTACAATGTTTTCTGTGTAATCTTTGCAAAGGAATACTTTTACTGTATATCATTTATTTAATAATACACTTTTTTACTGATGAACATCTAAGATCTATTCTTAGGAAATTTCAAGTAGGCAACAGTATTATTAACAATAGTGAGCATTCAGATCCCAGGAAACTTCAGTTTCTTTATGTTGAAGATTAAGGTGAATTACCCAGACCTGAAATATTATTTACCTTTTTTTCAATATGAAAAAATGAGATTCACAAAACTTAAGAGATTTTGCATAGTCACACAGCTAATAAATAGTGTAACTGGAAATGTCTGTCTGTACCTAAAGTAGAGCAGTAAAACCCCATGGCTGTTGCCCAGTGTAATAGACCAACCATCCTCAGTGTGAGGAAAGAAAATCAGAATCTGCAGTGTCACATGAAGTGAGAAAAAAGTATATTTACCTAGTTAAAGCACATATTTATCTCCTTTCCCTCCATTATGGTTTATATGTAAAATGCCCCCAAAGAAGTTTAGAAATTGATTAGACTATGGGGATGGTATAGCTGGTTTACTATTGGGATCCAAGGTCTGCTCAGAAGAGGCAGCTCTCTGGGGCAGTGACCTGGAAAGTTTATATCTCCCTCTTTGGCTCCTTTCTTCTGTCTCTACTTCCTAGCTGCCATGACAACAGCAGCTTTTCCTCCTTTATACCACCTTGCCTTGGAGTCAGCCAACTATGGACTGAAACCCCTACAAACTATAAACAGACATAAACTCTTCCTCCTTTAAGTTGTGGGTGTAAGGCATTTTGTCCCAGAGATGAGGAAAGTGACTAAAATACTCTCCTAGGGTCTCTCAAAGCTATAGCAAGGGAATAAAAAAAGGCACAAACCTATGAGGACTAAAATGATGAACAGAGAGGAGGAAACTCAACTTTAAATGCCTGCAGAGGAGACATAAACCAGCTGATTTGCTCTGTAAAACAGTCATGGACAATGTAGATGTGATGTAGAATATTGCTTGAATATATATCTATATATGGACCGAATATACTCTGAGGTTTTATTTATGAATACATGAAATGAAGAAGGTCAGGGTATGCTAGAAAGCAAAGATTAGTGTTAGGGCTTGAAACAAATCTTGAAAATCTACTCCTGAAACAATAAGGCCACTTCTACCCTCACTCCCAAGTTCTCCTTTGCTGGCCTCCAAAATTGACATTAGCCATGTTTATATCTCACCCTGCTACAAGGTAGGGAATAACTGTTGTTGGAGAAAAATAGCCTGTTTGGGCAAAAAAGATCTTCATGTCTGAGGATCACAGGGAACATCTAGCTCTTTGCCTAACCACCCCTTGTGTAGACTACCAGTCAACAGCCTTCACCCACACAGAGACTTCCAGTGTTTCTGTACCTCACACTTAAATGTATATAAACAGCCAAGGATCATAAGATATTGGAATGCTACCATTTTATCATTACTCGATTGTTACCTCACCCAGACCATCTTTGTCTCTCATCTAGATTATTGGAGTAGTCTCTCAAACTGTTTTCCCACTTACACCCTTGCCCTTTTGCAGCCTGTTCTTAACAGGATAGTCAGTGAAACTTTGAAGACATACCCATGCTATGTCACTCCTCCTTATAAAACCCTACAGTGGTGCCCCAACTTGATGAGAATAATAGCCAAAGTCTATTTCCAGGTCTGCAAAGGCCTTTGCTTTCCAAACACATGTCCTTACTGCAAGTCACAAACTGGAAGATAATATTTGACAACCACATATCTGAAAGGGGGGTTGTTTCTAGAATATATAAACAACTCTTTAAAACTCAGCAAGAGGGGTGGGAGTATAGCTCCATGGTAGAGAACTTACCTAGCATATACAAGGCTCTGGGTTCAATCCCAAGCACTGAACAAAAAGGCTCTCAACAGTAAAAAATTTAAAATTTTTAAATGGGTAAACTACTTGACTATGCATTTCACCAAAGATTATTTTATAAATGGCCATAAGCACATGGAAATATGCTCAACACCATTAATCAATAAGGAAGTGTAAGTGAACACCACAGAGATACCACCACACACCTGTTTGAATGACTAAAATCAATATACTAAGAATACCTCAGGTGAAGATGCAGAGCAAGTGGACTCTCATACAAGGCTTTTGAGAATGCAAGATGGCATAAACACTTTGCAAATCTGCTTGTCATTTTCTTACAAAATTAAACAAACACTGATTATATGGCCCAGCAATGCCAGGCCAAGGTATTTACCCAGGTGAAATAAAGATATATGTTCGCCAAAAAAAAAAATTTGTTGAAGGTATAGATTAACGCATAAACAAATGGATCTACCATCATATAAAATGACCAGATAATGTCTGTGTTAGTTAGCTTTCTCTCACTGTGGCAAAATAGTTGAGATTAACCACTTCAAAGGAAAAAGGATGTATTTTGGCTCAGGATTCAGAGCCTTCAGTCCATGGTTGGTTGGCTCCATTGTTTTAGAGGCTGTGCTAAGACAAAACATCGTGGTTGGGAGTGCATGGTGGAGCAGTGTGGCTCACCTCATGGCAGCCAGGGAGCAGGGGGAGACAGACAGACAGACAGACAAAAGCGAGAGGCCCGGATATTTCCTTCAAGGGCACAGCCCTCAATTACCTTTTTCCATGATATGGCAGAGGTTGCACCCTCTCCCAACAGTGCCACAGGCTGGCAAACAAGCCTTTATCACATGACCTTTAGAGGACACCTGAGATCCAAACAATAATAATATCAAAACAAAAAATGTCTAAACAAAAATAATGCAAGTCTATTTTAGGAATAAGGAAGTAACTACCATGAAGAGTGGTTAAGAGTTAAAAAAGTTTTTCTCAGGGCCAGGGCTGATGAGTGAGAATGGTTAAATGTGACTGCTGTTTTTCATTAAAAACTTTCCAGTACTATTGATTTTTAACTACATGAATCTATTACTTTCATAAAAATTTAAAAAGTAAAGTCATGCTGTGTGATTCAATTCCTATAAAGCTCTAGAACTGGCAAAACTAATCTGTGACTGCATGTTACTCAGTCTCAAATGATTCAGAAAAAATCTGTATACACAGAAGGAAAGCAAATGCCAAATCAAATGAATTATATGGTAATGAAAGGTTGGTCTAGGTGAAGGGTATCTGGATGGGCTTTGTAGGTATTATTTTTCTTTCACTATTTTCATAAATTTGAAATTATTTTCAAATAAAAGCATTTGAAATGATCTGATCTATGGTAGAAAATGGTTGCGCGTGGGAGGTGGGTGAAGGCAGGATAACTGGAAAGGAGCATGAGGGAAATTTCTGGGATGCTAGCAATGTTCTATAAATTGGTAGGAATTGGGATTATGTGTGTGTGCATTTATTAAATCTTGTAAAATAGGATTAAGATTGCTGCATATCACTGCATATAAGCTTTATTCAGTAAAAATGAACAAATACTGAACTTAATTATATTCATTCTGAAGGATGTAAAAGTAAAATATAAAGATATCTGCAACTTACTTTTCTATTCATCTGAAAAATAACAAGAAAGACTAGTGGATTGAAAGAGAAATATATAGACAGGTGTGTAAGAAAGCAAAAACAGCAAATTCCAGCAAATTCATTTCCTGTGGCAAATTCAGCCAGATTCCTGCGGTAGTCCCCTTTTTTTTTTTTTTTCTTCAGAGCTCCACATATTATCACCTTTATTCTTCTCCATTTCTAGGAATGGTTCACATTCACTTCATACAAGGAAAAAAGTATGTCAGTTTTTTAAGACCTAAATTAGGGATTATAGTCACATCTCCTGGGTAGTCTTTTGATTTCCTTTTTTTTTTTTTTTTTTTTTGGTACCGGGATCGAACTTGGGTCCTTGCGCTTGTGCAGCAGGTGGCGAAAGGACTGAGCTAGGTATATGGTTGCTTGCTCTAAATTTCTCCCAACTTTACTGTACATTTCAAATTTTTCATAAGACAGTGTTAAGGTAACCAAGTGTAGTGGCACATACCTGTGATCCCAGCACTTGGGAGGCTGAGCCAGGAGGATTGCTGTGGGTTTGAGGCCAGCCTGAGCTATACAGTGAGTTCAAGACCAGCCTGAACTATATAGTGAGATCCTATCTCAAAAACCCAAAAAGAAAAGTGTCAGAGAAAAAGCAAAGAATGATAATGCAGCATGAAAGGATGCATAATGATTTCAAAGTTTATGAAAAGGGAATAAGTCTTTTTAAAGATTTCAAAACACTCATATAAGTAAAGAAACTGAGGTAAGAAGACTTAAACACAATGGGCCACCTCAGAAGTGGCAGAAAAAAGTCTCGACCCCAGGTCTGTATGCTGTAGCATGCAAAGTCTTCTTCATAGGAAGTTCCCAGAGGTCCAGCGCCACTACCATGTGACCAGCTCTGTCTTCTGCCCAACATCATGTCTACCCTTATGCAGGTAGACACCCTTGACTAAGGATAGGGACCTCCACGTCCCTCATCAATTTTGATAACATTTTTACTCAGAGGTTTTTTTCACAAAGATCAAGGTCTAGTCTTCATTTGTCAACAAGGAATTCTTAATTTCCTTTGGGACATTTTTGAGCATGAAACTTTCATCTCAGTCTTTTCTATGCCTAAGAGCCACTGCTTTTTCTTCTTTGTTGAGTCAGATATAAATACTATGGTTAAATAAACACCCTAAAGAGAGTTACCACTACCTACATCAATCTTGCTTCATCAGATTGCACATTTAAAAACATAAACAATCCCAAAGTCCATCAATAGGAGAATGAATAAGAAAATTGTGATGCAGTCATAGAAGAAATACTATGCAGCAATTAAAATCAATGTACTATGCCACTAGCACATCCGAATGAATAAATCTTGAAGACATGTTGAACAGAAAAAAAGTTGCAGAGTACACATATAATAACATGCCTGCCTTTAAATTTTAAAATTTAAATGTAAAACAATGCCATGGATTTTAAATTTTAGATATATATAAAACAATACTATACATTGCCGAAAGATATGCACCCATGTATCAAATGTGAAATGGACAAATAAAAACCAAATTCAAACTGACAGTTTCCTTATGGGAAAAAGAAGAGATTATATAAGTAGCTTCTACATTTTTTGTTTTAGAGATAAAATTTTAAAAGTCAGCGTTCTGTTTTTGATCCTTGCAGATGACACAAATCAGATTTACACTTCTCCTAAAGAAACCAAAGAAAAGGGCTGGGGATTTAGCTCAGTGGTTCTGTCGCCTGCCTTGCAAGTGCAAGGTCCCAAGTTTGATCCCCGCTACCAAAAAAAAAAAAAGAAACCTAAGAAAAACAATATTTTTAAGAGAACATCTTCCTATACTTATTGAAGATGGAATAAAAGAATGTAGACTTATTACACCTAGATGCGAGCTGGGATCAGAAAGCCCAGAGAGGAATTTGGTCCATTTTTGTCCTTGGGGCTTTTCCAGTACCGCAGAAGAGACTCTGAGTCTGAACAGCATTTTGACAGTGCTAGAGGAAAAAAAAGCTGGAGCCCACTGTTCCTTAAGGGTGGGAGCCTAGTAAGCTACCCATTCTCCAAAGTTGAGACCTCAAACTACTAAATACCAGGTGGTGTAAGTACAAACAGGAAATGAACCATAGCTTTCATGGGTCTCTCTCTGTCTAGGGTCACCTCAGTGGTCCAGAAGTTCTCAAGCCCTGAAACTGAAATAAGGTGATCTGAGATAGCTACTCTGGAGCCCTGATGCTGTCAGACTATTGGGTTCATGCATCCCAGGATAGCCCTGTCTCTGATTGCCTCATGTGCAATATCTACTTTCATTATTAGTCTAATCACTTTTAGTTAGGATGCCTGTTGCTTGAAGCCAGAGTATCCTAACTGGTCATAGTGAGTAATAACAGACATGGTCCCTTCCTCACACAGCTCAGAGCCAGGAAGATGGGGAGAAAGTACCACAAACTGCATAGTCAGGTGATGGAAATTCATAGTCACCTTCTCAAGACTAGAAGTCTGAAACCAAAGGGCCTACAGGGTTAGCTACTTCTGGAAGTTGTGAGGAAAAAATCAATTCCATGCCTGTCGCTTAGTTTCTGGTGGTTCACAGGCAGTCTTGTGTCTATCAACTCCACTACAACACTTCAGTCTCCATCTTCACATGGCATTCTTCCTGGGGATGTGTCTCTCTGTGTCTAAAGTCCCCTCTTTGTACACTAGTCATACTTCTCTTGATTATCTCTATATAAATATCCTTTATCCAAATCAAATCACATTCTGAGGTACCAGAGGTTACAAATTCAACATATGAATTTGGAGGAGGGACACAATTCAACCCATAACAGCCGTAAACTTCATTTTGTTCTTAGGAAAGGAAACTCTAGGCCTACATGTGTGGGGAGCTGCTCTGGAAGTCACTTAGCAGTTTTTACTAGGTTATTCTGTTAACCCATATAAGGCCTTCTTCAAGAAAGAAAAATAATTTGTTACCAGAACCATTGTCATAAATCCTAGTGCTAGTGTATTGTGCTCAAAATCATTCAAGACTCCCCATCACCTCATAAATAATGGCTACACCCTTAGTAGGATGTCATTTGGGGCCTTCCACACACTGGCCCCAGCCAGGATTTCTCCTCTCACACTCCAGTACTCCCCTAAACACACTCTAATTGGATATACAATCATTCTTTCACCCACAGAACCGACACTTTCATTCTGTGTCTTCATCTGTCTCATTTCCTTTGAATACTGCTCAGTCTCCACCTATGAACATCTTGGTTCCTCCAATTCTGAGATGCAAGTCATTTATAAGGGAATGCATTCTGAATCAACCTGTAGAAAGGATGGAAAGGGAACAGGAGTGAGCAGAGGGAAAAGCTGGGTTTCAGTGCTGTCACAACAGTGTGGCAGCCAAGTCCACAGGGAAATATAGGCCTGGGATAGTCCATCAACATTGTAAAGAGTTGGGACAAGGAGATAAGGCCTTCACACCACTGTAGCAAGCAGACACAAAGACTCAAGTTTAGCAACTTACTTCTAGTCCATAGAACATAGCAAAGGTGAGAAGATGTAACTTCCATGATTATGTTGTTGTATAAGACTCCATCTTGCTACCACAGTCATTCAAGACATACCACTGATGATTTGACAAAGAGTCATATTAGGAACAACCATGTGGCAAGAAATTATAGCTGGTTTCCACAAGCTAAAGGCAGTGTCCAACCAACAATAAGCAAGAATCTAGAAGCCAGGGACTTTGACTACTGCTCCAGAGGGCCGAGGAGGTGAGCCTCTTGGGCCACCATACCACCACCCCAGAGTGCTGAGGTGAACCTGTTGGGCTGCCATACCACAGCCCCAGAGTGCCAAGGACGTGAGCTGCGCAGGTGCCAGCACACACACACACACACACACACACACACACACACACAGACACCCAGCTGTGCCAAGCCATTACCTAGATCCACACTGCAGAGTTGCAGCGGTCATAAAGGACATTGTTCTGAGCTTGAGAAGATAAGAGTAGAAGTGAACAACAGAAAGATGGCCTCTTGAGGCCCCTTGATGAAAATTAAAGTCCACCAGAAAAGTGAAGAAAATCTCTGCAATAAAGGCACACCAGACCATCTTAGTTGGGGGAGCAGTGGTGTGGACAAGACCAGCGTGGCTGCAAGCAGATCCCAGCCAGGGCTCCACTCTGACCCCAGAGGCTGAGGCACACTGGCCCAAGCCAAGGGCCTGCCTGGAAAAGAGCTGCACAGGTACATAAGCAACAGCCAGAAGTTCACCTCAATACCATCAGTAATTGTGTGGGACCCTAGCCAGAAGCTTGCTCACAGAAATGGAACTGGAGTACACAACCCCCAGCCAAAGACCCTCCCAGACAACAGCTACATAGGGATCCTAGCCAAAGGCACAGCTAGATACCATCACAAGTGTGCAAAGGCCCTATCCGGAAGCCCACCCAGACAACACGTCGGCTCAGGGATCCAGAAGGCCACCTTTCTGAACCCAGGAATTAGTGTACTGGTAAGCAGCAGAGAAAAGGCAGCTCTGTGGCTTGCTGAGAATTGAAGACCACTGGGTGAGCAAAACGTTGCCTGAATAAAGGCAGAG
>NW_004624808.1:9823870-9834253 GCF_000247695.1 Heterocephalus glaber
GGTGCAACCACTATGGAAATCAGTGTGGAGATACCTCAAAGAACTAGGGCTGGAGGTCCCATTTGACCCAGCTATTTCCCTGCTGGGGATCTTCCCCAAAGAATTAAAAGAATCATACCACAGAGATATATGTGGACCCATGTTTATTGCAGCACAGTTTGTAATAGCTAAAGCTTGGCAACAGTCTAAGTGCCCATCAACTGGAGACTGGATAAAGAAAATGTGGTTTTTTATAGAGAGTGGAGTACTACTCAGCCATAAAGAACAAGAAACTAGAGTCATTTATAGCTAAATGGATGCATATTGAAGCTATCCTCTTAAGTGAAATAAATAGGACACACATATGTAAATACCGAATAGTTTCTCTAGTGTGAGAACCTGAGAGTGTAAATAAGGACTAAAAGGATTGATAACTAATAATTGATCCTTTGAAACAGGAAAAGGTCCAAAGGGGTAGGGGTGGTGGGAAGGGAATGGCAAAGGAAAAGAGGGAAAGGAAAAATGAAAAGAAAAAAAAATGGAAATGATGTCTGTGTAAATAGGGAAGGGTGGAGGGGTGAAGGGCGCACAAGTAATGGGGAAAAAATAAGAACCAAGATACAGCATGTACAGATACAAACACCCAATTACAAATGTAAATGAATTGTATACCTAAAATGTACCAATAAAATAACTTAGAAAAAAAAAACATGCTGGCGGGGCTGTGGGGAGAAAGGAACCCTGCTCCACTGCTGGTGGGAGTGCAGACTGGTGCAACCACTGTGGACATCAGTATGGAGATACCTCAAAGAACTAGGACTGGAAGTCCCATGTGACCCAGCTATTCCCCTGCTTGCTATCTTCCCCAAAGAATTAAAAGAATCATACTACAGTGATATATGTGCACGCACCCATGTTCATAGCAGCACAGTTGGTAATAGCTGAAACTTGGAAACAGCCCAAATGCCCATCAACTGGAGACTAGATCAAGAAAATGTGGTTTTTTTTATAAAATGGAGTACTACTCAGCCATAAAAAATGGGAAATTAGAGACATTTATAGCTAAGTGGATCCACATTGAGGCGATAGTATTAAGTGAAACAAATAGGACACACATGTATAAATACAGAATAGTTTCTCTGGTGTGAGAAACTGAAAGTGTAAATAAGGACTAAAAGGTACAATAGATAATGTGAAATAGGAAGAAAAGGGGCAAAGGGGAAGGGGATGGGGGAGCTAGGGGAAAGGATAGAAGGGAATGGGATTAATATGAGAAAATGGAAAAAAGGAAACAAAGTCTTTGTAAATAGGGAGGAATGGAGGGGTTGAAGGGAGGGCTGGGCAAGGGTGAAAAATAAGAACCAAGAGAGACTATGTAAAGGTGCAAATTTCCAATGATGAATGTCATTATATTGTATACCTAAAATGTACCAATGATTAGAATGAATAATCGATAATGCAAAATAGGAAGAAAAGGTCCAAAGGGGTAGGGATAGTGGGAGGGGCCATGGAAAGGAAAGAAGGGAAAGGAAAAATGATGAGAAATGGAAATAAAGTCTTTGTAAATAGGGAAGAGTGGAGGGCGTGAAGGGAGGGCTAGGAATGGGGAACAAATAAGAACCAAGATGCATTATGTAAAGGTCCAATTCCCAATGAGAAATGTAATTGTTTTGTATACCTACAATGTACCAATAAAAGAATTTAAGAAAACAAAAAAGAAATACACTTGGTCTAAGAACAGGAGAAATGGAATTCTATCAGTTCAGACTAGGAAGACAAGAGAAAGAGCATTTGTGTGTGGCGGGGGGTGGTCTTTAGGAATTTTTATTTAGGATCTGTTAAGTCTGAGATGCTTGCTAAACAACTAGGGGTTATTTAAAGATGAGAAATTAAATGATCACCAGGGGGATGAGTACAGACCAAGAAGGCTGCCAAAACTCAGTCTGAGGCACTCCAGAATTTGGTGGTCAGGGAGATGAGGGAAAGAATGAGAAGGAACTATTTTCAGCTAGCTATTGAATATCTGCATCTCAGTTCCTTCATCATATATAATGGGGATACAACCAGTATCTACTTACATACTGGATTTGGTAGTGGGTTTTTAAGAGCTTCATACAGGGCCTGGTGCATAGGTTGCATTCAGTAATTATTAGCTATTGCTGCAAAAGGTAGAGCCCATCCCTTATCCCTTTATGGTCATCCCCTCCACCACCCTGCCTCCTTCCCCAGCCCTTTGCCAGCACCGAGCACAGGGCTTCGCACACAATCGTCACTAGATCAATATCTGTTGAAGCAAATTTGATTCTCCATCTTAGCATCCTAAAGCTAGGATTACTCTGCCAAGCTGAGCAAAATGAGCAAATCCTTTTGGCCATTTGCAATTCCTGACTTGAGGAGCAAAGGAGAGGAGAAGGGATGTCAGAAAACTCCTTCCTGTCGTCAAGACACCGCCATCTAGAAGCCCCCACACACGTGCCTTTTTCTCCCTAGATTTCCATTCGGAAACAGTGATAAATGAAACCAACACAATAACAGAGAGAAATCTAGTTTCGTTGACAAGATATGGTCACAGATATTTAGTTTTCAAACGAAGTACTCCCATAGGGTTTACTCATTTTCTGTTTGAAATCTTTCTTCAGACACTCCAGATATTTATAGATTCCTAAATGAAAAACACCGCCAGTGGCAGGTCATAATTCTTTCATATATGCCTTGTGGTTCCAAACAGTGACCAGAACAGTGGCTACTGGGAACCCTTGTGCAATTTCTTCCTAACTTCTCCTCTGAGACATATTTACTGAAATACTTTATTGCCTCTGCATTGAGAATAATTTAAAACTGCAGTTGAGCCTGTAGCAGTTAAGTAAAAGCATGCATCATTTGGACTGAATTTGTTGAGGAAAAAAATCAACAGCTCACTATCTGCAGTGAAATTTTGAAAATTTTGGGCAATTAGCACCTTGAAAGGAAAAACTGCTAATTCACAGAGCCCTTCAAAAATGTACTCAGAAGTGCTGTTCAAAGCTTCAGCTTTTACTGTCTGTGTTTTAAGGTAACCGTTCAGTATCAGCAAAGAGTGTGAATTTAATTAATGGCATTGAAACAAAAGAAGCATTTCCAAAGTGCTTGAGTCCACATGAGACCAATATTTTGACTTGTTGATGTGAAATTAATTAGTGTCTTCAAGCATAACTCCAAAAGTGCCTTTTATCTAATCATCACATTTATATAAATTATTAGCACATAGCACTCGGTTTGAAATGTTTTGTTACATAATACAAACTTGTATCGTTCAGATTGTGCTGGCCTAACCAGTCTCAGGAAGTAGCTCAGCAAGTCACTAAACTGAGTCCCAAGGCTTCATGTTGCAGGGAGCAACAATGACCGAAGAAGCCGGGTTGTTGGGCATTATTGACTTGACAGCGTTAGGTGAAGTAATGCTGTTCTGAGTTTTCCAGGAACAATTTTTCAGTAATACATGCATCCATCTTCCAGATACTGCTTTTCTCTGCCTTGCAAAAATAAAAATAAAAAAGAGTTCTTAAAAGCAAAAGGCATTTTAATATGGTTTCCATTGACTGTCATATTTGTGTGCAGTCCTGAAATTCAAGGGGTTGTTTTGGTGGTGCTTGAGCTCATTAGGCTCAGTATAATAAGAAGCCAGTCTTTTGTAGGCTGAGACCTTAGGCAGGTAGGTAACATGAAAATAGAGACCAGGTCTGACATCAGAATAAACTGGGTTCAAATCACAGCTTGGCCCTAGTTACTTTGTGACCTTGCACATCTCACTTACATTTCTGTGCCTCAATTTACTCATCTGTGGAGTGGGGATAATAGCAGTACCCTTTGTTTAGTTTGCTAGGGCTGTCGCATTGAAGTAGCACAAGCTAGGCAAGGGAAGCTTAAGCAGCATAAACATATTGTCTCACAGGACTGGAGGGCAGAAGTACTAATCATGTCATTGCCAAGGTTGGCTTCTTCTAAGGATGAGGAGGGAACGATTTCTCCCTTTGTCTTGTAGATAAAGTTTTAAATGTTCACAAGATTTTCTCCATCTCTTCTTGTCTGTTAACAAATTTCCCCTTTCTATAAGACAAAAGTCAGGTTGGATCAGGGCCCACCCTAATGATCTCATATTATCTTGATTACCTCCAAAAAGACCGTGTCTCCAAATAAGGTCAAACTCTCAGGTACTATAAGTTAAAGAGAGAATGAATGAGCGTACTTTAATTCATAGCACCCCTTGAGTTGAAGCTGTGATGAGACAGTGCATATAAATGAGTTTGGTTCATATAAGCACTCAATAAAAGGTAAGGAATATCAGGCAAAGTGAATGCCCGTACTTATGGATTTTATGGGCTTAACCAATTTTTGGCACAAATGGAAACATGTCTGTCCACACTATTCCTGGAGCACATTTTCCCGAACAAAATGAAGATGATAAAAGTGAGAAAACCTAAATCAGTTCAAATAATTAGCAAAGGGGCCAAACAAGCTCATTGAGACCTCATGAAAGTAGAATTGCATTTGGGTGGTAGGAAATGGTATCTGCCAGTGAGGCTGTAGGAAGCAACTATCAACACATCAAGGAATCTTGGGATGAAGTGAAACATTTTGAAGGCAACTTCAGGAAAAATCAAGAGTTTTAATAATGGACTAACCATAATTCTAGAATGATAGTGCTGGAACACTTGGTCCTAGGGAATGTCTTTGTGAAATGAGGGTTTCAAGTGTACCATGAAACACCGCTCATAGCTAGAGGAACAAGTGGCTCTGCAATGGCAAGTCTATCAGGTTACAAAGACATGGCCTGAATGTGCCATCAGAAGTCCAAACAAGGAGGACATAAAAAAAAATCAGAATTCAGGGAAAGTAGCACAACAAATTCATGGTGGAGGGGAAAGTCCTGCATGAGTACCAACAACAGCACTTGTACTTTTTGCTCTCAGAGATAATGTTTTTACCAACCTAAATCCTCCCTCTTATAATACCTTCTAAGTTAAATTTTCAAGAGGCCGCAAAAAGGTTTTCAGTAATATGTGTATCCATAAGTAAAAGACACATGGCTGACTATATGGAATTGCCCACATATTTGTTTAGACTCAGATGCTTTGGTAGAGAAAAGTGGGTCCAAGGAGACTTAGAGAAAAAGGCTAAGAACGTGGCCAACTCTGACTCCATAGTGGAGAAAGGAGCTTCATTAACAGAAACAATACAAAGCTGGGAGTAAAGAGACTTGGCTTCTAAACTGTGACCTGCTACAAACTGTAAGAGTGTACAAGTCACTTCCTTGGTAAAAATGTGACATGGATGATTATTATACTTCCACTTTTGTTTGATAATTAATACTTTTATACAATAGAATACTCAGTCATGTACTCCAAACTATTAGTAGTGGTTGTAGGAACTGCAGGCTCTCACAGTATGACTACATTTTCCTCAAACCTCTATGCATAAGCAAAATCCTGTGAAATTGACTTAAAATTTCAAAAAGGTATTCTCTCATGAAAACCTTTGCCCACTGCCATTTTCTTTCACATACTAGATGCCACCTTTCCTTCCTATGTCACCTGTCTTAGTAAATGCCACTACCCTCACCTCATTCTTCATACCAGTAACCCAGGAGACATCTTTTCTTCCTCCTTCTCTTACAATCCCCTCAACCAGTAAAAATCAGTTCCCACTAATTCTGTTTCCAAACTATTTCTCAGATGTACCAACTCTACTGTCACCAACCTACTCCAAGTCACTCCATCTGCACTATGGAAATAGTTTCCATTTGTCTCCCCACTCCTACCCATACCCATCCTTTCCCAATCCATCTTCCATGTAACACCTCAAGAGATCTTTTAAAATGTAAATCAAATCATATTACATCTCTACCTGCAACCTTCCAATGGTTTCCTATTGCACTCAAAGTAAAATCCAAATATGTAACTCAGATATCTCTTCAAAGCTCCAGGCTCCCATCATCTCTCACTTGGGTCTGCTTCCTCCTCCTCCCCACTTTCTGCCTCACTATACATTCTTCTGTACAGATCCAATGATCTCTTTTCAATATGCAATGAATTTGTCGGTGCCATGATTTAAATTCTTTAACATCTCTCTCCTACCAACTGGATTAAGCCCCAACTCAGCCTGACACTGAAGGATCTTTCATGGTTTATCTTCCCATCTCCACTCATTAACCTGCCACTTCCTTCATCAGCCTTACCTTTGAACACTCTGTCCACCTTTACTTTGTCCCAATTTCACAAAACTGCTGCCTTTTTCTTTAAAATTTTGGTTTTATTATAGAAAAATTCAGATGTACACAAAAGGAGAAAGAATGCTAAAATCAATTTCCCTATATCTGTCATCTTGCTGCAAAATTATCCAATACCTCCCATTGTTGTTTCACCCAAGCCCTCTCCTCCCCATCCTACACACTTTTGTTTTCCTGGAGAACTTTAAAGAAAAATTCCACTTAGCATACTAGTTCATCTGTAAATATTCAAGTGGGTTATTCTCGCCAAAGAGGATTCAGCCACCTGCTAGTATTTCCCAAACATGTCCCAGTGTCATTTGTGCCTTTGCAAGTCAATTTCTGCCAAGCCTGAGCTTGGTTCCCTCACTTCTCCAAGGCCCATTCCAAAGGCTCTCCTCTCTGAGACCTTCTGGACTTATTCTCTGCCATGTGCCCTCAGCACTTTGTAGATCCCCACATACTTATTTATAAATATAAATATAGACGAATGTACATTTATCCCTTAGCATTGGCAAGGGGTTTATCCCAGCTTTCCTCTACCCCTGCTGCAGATACCAAAATCTGAGGATGCTCAAGTCCCTTATATAAAATGGCATAGTATTTGCATATGTCCTATGCCCATCCTTAAATCATCTCTGATTACTCATAACACTAATACAATGTAAATCCTGTATAAATAATCACTGCTCAGTATTGTTTAGGGAATATGACAATAAAAAGTCTGCACATGTTCAGTACAGACACAATTTTGCTTTTCAATTATTTTCAATCCAAGGCTGGTTAAATTGCAGGTTATAGGACCCATGGATAGGAAGGACAGACTGTTGAAGTACAGTTCATAGGATATTAATATATCACACAATTTTATGTTCCACTACAACATTATGTAAATACAATATGGAATCTAGTCTGTTGTATTCAAATTATGTTCTGTCCCACTAAAAGATAAGCCTTTTGAGGCAGAGAACATTTCTGCCTTTTCTCGAAGCTTGGCCTCACTTTCTTTTTTTCTTTTATTTTGGTACCAGGGATTGAACTCAGGACCTTGCACTTGCGAGGCAGGCACTGGAACCACTGAGCTAAATCCCTGGCCCTAGGCCCACTTTCTAGTACATGTTTATACACATAAACCTAACACCATCTTTGCCACACAATGGCTAATCTGCAAATATGCATTGAATTAATACATTAATAGGTGTGGTATCAGGAAAAGCATATAGAATTTACAGTTGGACGTAGATTTATGTCCCAGTTCTGGCACTTATTTATAAGTGATCTGATCTCTCTGAACATAGATTTCCTCATCTGGCAGTTGGAAGAATAATAGCTACCTCTCTGAATTGTTGTATCAAAGATACTAAATATAAAGGTAATCACTAACTCCAAAAGCTTTACGGATGTATACATGAACAGTTTTGCTGTAAACATCAACACATATGTAGTAGGACCTATGCCAAGAGAAACACTTAGCACAATGCCCAGTGCATAATAAGTGCTCCATGACAATGAGACACCATTACATCTGAAGACCAGACTGCTGACAGTCACCCTGTTTGTGCATGCTGCTCCATTTGTGAGAGTGATTGATGGACAACTACTGAGTCCTGCCTAGGGAGCAGATGCTCTTCATCTGTTGGTTCCACAATTGTGTGACTCTGCTGCTCACAGGCTCTGTTGTTAGACCTACCCAGCTGCTCTGTTTGCTACTGCAGTTTATTAGCCACTTTCCACTCCACATCACTGGATGCTGGGATTGAGAACACCTTATCCAAGCCGATGCTCAAGGCTGGAGGGACTATATATCTCAAATTGCTTCAGATGGCTCCAGGTTATGTTTGGAGCCCAGCATAATTATAAACTGTGTTTTCTTTTGCTTTCAGAAGGGTAACAGTTTGGACAACGAGTTACATGGCCATCCTAGTTAATATTCAAGTTACTGTTTTTTGAATGAGGAGAAGAAAACATTCCAAGTGAGAGTCTTTCTAGTTCTGTTTCAACAGTAATATGTCTATTCTGGAGGCAGACAATACAAGCTCTGTGTGTGTGTGTGTGTGTGTGTGTGTGTGTGTGTGTGTGTGTGTGTGACTACATGACACATGGAAGCAGATCAATGAGGGAATTAACAATAGTATAGGCTGGGGCCTGGGATTTAGCTCAGTGGTGCCACCGCCTGCCTTGCAAATGCAAGGTCCGGAGTTCCATCCTCGGTACAAAAAAAAAAAAAAAGAATAGTATAGGCCTCCTTGCCTCACAGCCTCTGGGCTCATTTACATCAGGAAGTAGTCTTCATTGGCATCTGTTCCTGTAACTACATTAAGTATGACGTCTTCTGGTCCTAGAAGCTATTCTTCCTGGGGCTTCACCACCTGCACTCTTTTTGGCCACAGGCCATATGGCAGGATACTGCTGGTAGCCACAAAATGCTCCACAATCCCCGGGCCTCTCCCGGACTGTAGTTTTAAGGAGGTAACGTTAATCTACAGCTACTGCTTCCATCTATACAGCAGCTTTGAGACAAGTCTCCAAGACTCCTCGCTATTCCTGCAGTTTTTGGGGGCAGGGATGAGAACCAAAGGCCACAAACCATGTTGGCCGATGTAACTATCTCTACTGAACCTCCCCTTGAAGATGACTGAGCCTGGCTTTGACAAGTTTGATGTGATCCACTGAAAAGCGTTCTGTAGACCAGACTAAACCACAGCAATTTATATCTATTGGGTTTAGTCCCTATTAAATCTGTTTGGCCATTGTATATTATTGGCAAAACCTCACTGCCAGTTGTTCCCAGTCAAAAGGAACATTATTGTGTCATTGAGTGTGATGATCCCAGCCAGCATGAACTGTGCTTGATTTATGTCCACTTTGTTCCCAGAAAAGCAAATGAAACAAAAAGTTAGAAGTCATGAGTCTGTGGATTACCTGTAATGTGCACCAGGGTACACTGGTAACCAGGACAAGTACCATCCCTGCCTTCATGGGACTTATAGGCAACTGCAGAGAACAGACTTCAAAGCTATCACTTAAAAATGCACTAAAGATTAGAAGAACAACACCAGAAGTACTCTTAGAAAATTGGGTTTAATGTGTTTTGGGATGGGAAAAGGAGAATTTCAGGGCCTGGTTCCTGAAGGAAGTGACAGCTAACCTGTGACATGAAATATGAATATAAGTTAGCAATGTAAAAATCAACAAATTTATTTTCATTCAAACACACATTTGTTGGGCAATTGTTGAGTACTAACTCTGCCAGATTCTGTGTACAGTGGTAAGAAAATAGTGATAAGACAAATTGTGCCCTTACCCTCATGTAGCTTATACTCCAGGAGAATTCCTAGAGTGTTGAAGACCAGAGAAAAAGTTTTCAGTTTCTGAGCATTTTTGTTTCCCTCTTATCTTTCCTAGCTAAAGGAATGTGGACCGATTACCCTAAAGTTCAAGGCAATTGACCCCTTAGCTTGCACCACACTTCCATTCCGAGACTGTGAGACTAATGCTTGTGAGACTAATGCCTTTGCCACATTAACTCACCTCCTTTTGAGGTCGCTCTTTATGTGGATGGTAAGACTTAGTTTGAGATGGTTTGGACTCTGAGTCATGAATCATTGATTCCTCTGCATAGACCCACACACCTTACTTTCCGCTCCATAATTATTTGCAAAATGCCTCTGTGGCTTCCAGCCTCCTGAGGCTGGTATAATCACTCTAAAAAGACCTTGGTTTTGATCTATAAACCCATTAGAGTTGGAACTACTTTCAAAATGCACTCTATACTCTAAAGCAGATAAATTAGAGAGAAATCATGTCCAGTCACCAACAGTTACTTACTTTACAAAAGGTTTCATACTGCAGAAAAGCTTTCAATCTAGGGCATGTTTCTCTATGATAAATCTATCAAAAATATCAAAAGTTTTCAAAGAATACTGCAACAAATACACCTATATACACATAATACATATTATACAGTGAGCACCTTGTTATGTTAACATGTCTATCAATCCATTGATCAATCTTATTTGTGGGTATATTTTTAAGTAAATTGCAAACATCAGTGCACTTTACCTTTAAAAATGCAGTCTGGATTTTAAATTAGAGTTCAAAATATATTATGGTTTGTTTTTTTTCTTAAATTCTTTTATTGGTACATTGTAGGTATACAA
>NW_004624808.1:9849780-9866119 GCF_000247695.1 Heterocephalus glaber
TCTAAATATTAAGACAGAAACACTAAACTTGCTGGAAGATAAGTTAGGTAGAACTCTTGAAGACACTGGCATAGGAAAAGACTTTATCAACAAAGCCTCAGAAGCACGGGAGCTAGCACAAAGAATCAACACCTGGGATCTCATCTTATTAAAAAGCTTCTGCACTGGGATGAGGGTGAGAGAGAAGGTTCCATACCTTCCAGGTTGAGACCCTGAAAATAACCCATTCCTGCCTGTGTTGCTATCCTTGCACTGTACAGTGGAGAATTCTCAGTTGTGATTTTTCAAAATCTGGGTTTGGATTCTTGGAGCAGCTTAATTGCTATTGCTCAGCACTCTATTTTCCAGCACTGGAAGTCGGAAGGCTTCTGATCCTCAACAAGTTCTTGCTGTCCTCATGACTTCCATTAAAAGGAGTCAATCCTGTGAGGGTTCAAGCTCCTCACAGGACACACACTTCTCTCACATCCTGCAAATTGTGCTCCTAAATGCCAACTTATGTAAGTTGGTGTCATTTCTGCTCCACAAGTATCAAAAGAAGGAGCAGGGCACCATGAAAGAAATGCTTCATGTTCTGTCCTATGATTACCATAACAACTTCCCTCTGAACTTTTGGGAACTCTGTGAGTCCACGTATCTGGGCTTTGGCATTAAGAACAGGAAAGTGAATTACTCTGGCAATACATATGAGCTAGCCCCCATTTTGGGTCTTACATACAGTGGGATACTAGATGGCGATGATGAAAGAATCATTCTCAAAATCGACATCATTATATTTGTCCTGTCTCTAATCTTCATAGAGGGCAACCATATCAGTGAGGAGGACCTAACCCAAAAAGTGAAAAGATGGGACATGTTAGCTCAGTATGAGCATATTCATTTTGAGGAAGCCTGGAAATTCATCACTGAGGATTTAGTACGGGAAGAGTACCTGATGTACTGGCAGATTCCTAACAGTGATCCTGCTCGCTATGAGTTCCTGTGGGGTCCAAGGGCCCACGCTGAAACCAGCAAGATGAAACTCCTAGTTCATATGGCCCATCTTAATGGAACAGATCCCAAGTCTTACCCAGAACTATATGAAGAGGCTTTGGAAGCAGAACTAAGTATAGAGCCAGGGTTCCTGAGAAACAGGGGATATTGCCCAAAGATGTCAGTGAATTTGTTCTCCCCTGAGAAGAAATGAGGCCTGTTTTCAGTCTCTATGGAGAGCAGGCAGTTTTCTAAGTAGTAAAGGGCCAGGGGAGGGGTAAAGTAGCACACATAGCATCACATTTTCTTTTCCCCTGTTGATCTATACTATTAAAGTTATATTTATTGGATACCTGAAAAAAAAAAGCTTCTGCACTGCAAGAGAAACCACCAACAGAGCTAAGAGACAACCTAGAATGTGGGGAAAAAATTTACCTTAGAGAAAGGACTACTATCTAGAATATATTAAGAATGAAAAAAATCAGACACCCCCCCCAATTTCAAAGACCGAATTCAAAAATAGGCATCTGAAATGAACAGATATTTCTCAGACAAAGAAGTAAAAGCAGCAAATAAATATATGAAAAAATGTTCAACATCACTGGTCATTCGAGAGACGCAGATAAAAACAACACTGAGATTCCACCTCACCCCAGAAAGAATGGCTGCTATCAAGAAATCAACTAATAACAAATGCTGGCAGGGCTGTGGGGAGAAAGCAACCCTTCTCCATTGCTGGTGGGAGTGCAGACTGGTGCAACCACTGTCAAACTCAGTATGGAGATACCTCAAAGAACTAGGGCTGGAGGTCCCATTTGACCCAGCTATTCCCCTGCTGGGTATCTTCCCCAAAGAATTAAAATAATCATACCACAGCAATATATGTGCACCTATGTTTATAGTGGCACAGTTTGTAATAGCTAAAGCTTGGAACCAGCCCAAGTGCCCATCAAATGGAAACTGGATAAAGAAGATGTGGGGTTTTTTTATAAAATGGAGTACTACTCAGCCATAAAAAATGACAAACTAGAGACATTTATAGCTAATTGGATGCAGAATGAGGCCAAGCTCTTAAGTGAAATCAATAGGACACACATGTGTAAATACTGAATAGTTTCTCTAGTGTGAGAAACTGGAAGTGTGAATAAGGATTAAAATGATTAAAATGAATAATTGATAATTTGCAATAGTAAGAAAAGGTCCAAAGGGATAGGGGAAGTGGGAGGGGAAGGGGAAAGGAAAGAAGGGAAAGGAAAAATTATGAGAAAAGAAAAAAATGGAAACAAAGTCTATGTAAATAGGGAAGGGTGGAGGGGGTGAAGGGCACACAGGTAACGGGGGAAAAATAAGAACCAAGATGATAAATGTAAATGTATCGTATACCTAAAATGTACCAATAAAAGAAATTAAGGGGAAAAAAAGAGTAAGTTGAGGATGATAAAAGGTCTAGGTTTCAGGCAGGGTCCCCAAATGGCACTAGTGCAATGCTCAGAGGTAATACTCCGGAACATTATTAAGTACATGAATCAGAAACAGAAGAAAGAGTTCTCGGAGGGGAAAGTAGAAGACCAAAATGTTTCTAGTGCAGAAGACCATAGCCATATTCCACGATCAAAGGATAATGCAGAAGAGTGATTTAAAAAATTACAAAATGTGAGTTGGGGCTTTTTTTCTAATTCCTTCGCTTCCATCTCAAATGCTAAACAGCCAATCAGATGTGATTTTCAATCACGGCCAGCGGCTGCTTTAGTTCTAAACAAATAATAACAAAAGGAGTCTTCTAACTTTTTTGCCAATTTATTTTAAAGTCTCTAAAAACTCACCTCTTATCAGTGACATATTAGATGACTTTTGGTATTTCATGGTTATGCATAAAAATAATGTAATTATGAATGTGCCATTTGTAGAACAAAGTCAGTATCTTGGGGAAAATTGCTATTATAATTGGCTGCAATAACTCTACTGGGTTGAAGGACTTGAAATATGTGATTGTAATGCAAAAAATCTAAGTTAAAATAAGGACTTCAGTGCTGATGTACATAACTTTCCTCAGAATCTCAGTGTTGGAGTACTTCCACTGGCTCTAACCCTAGAAAGGGAAGACACGTTCTGATCCTCTCAACCAACCTCTACTTGAGAACAATTAAGAATCAAGATGCTACCCAGAATGTACCTAAGACCAAGGCCATCCCATTGTAGCACAGGAGAACAAATGAAAGGGTAAGACCCCCATCTGTTTTGTCAATTATTTTAACAGATTACCTGGCCAGAGGGTAGGCAGATTTTTAATGTCTCATCTAATGAATGGCAACTCTAAGCCAGAAGGTCTATGCCAGCAATCTGGATCTTGTCCTTATATCCCTCTTCTCCCACATGCCATGGATCCAGCCAGTTTTATGAGGGGATACGTGGCAAGTCCTGCTTAGTTTGTTAGGTCTGGACTGCCTGTTGGTCATCTGGGTGGAAATGTTGAACAGGTGGATGGATTTTTAGATTTGTACCTGAGGAATGAGGTCTAAGCCAGAGATTTGGGACACATCTGAAAATTCAAACTAGTGAGAACTGGGTGGCAAGGAAAAGTATCAAGTCCCAGATTTCCAGTTTGAGTGATTGAGTGGATGGTGATATCTTTCACTGTGATACAGAACACAGGAGGACAAAGAGTTTTCAAGAAGGTGATGAGGTCAGTCTTAGTTAAGCTGAATTTGAGGCACCCATAAGAGATCCAGATACAAATGTCCACTAGACAATTGCCCATGTACTTTTAGAACTCGGAAGACCGTGGCTGATGGTAAAGCCCTAGGTACCAATAGCATTTAAGGAATGAATGGAAGAAAGGAGGTGCTCTAAAAAGTCTGAGAAGGAAGAACAAGAGAGGCTCAAGGAGAGCCACCCCATGCTGCCAGCATCCAAGAGACACCATATCAAATTATTAGAAATATAGCAGTACTCCTGCTCTTCCAGTTCCTGATTTTCTCCTAAATTTATACCCTCATTTATATTGTTGGACACTTGTAAAAGCTAAATGCTGGAGCTGGATCAGGCCTTAGAGCACATTAATTCCATGGTGTGGGAGTGAAGTACACTATAACCAGAAAGCCATATATGGCCTGTTTGACCTTAGGCAGCAAATATGTCCCTCAGTTTACTCATCTGTAAAGTATGGGCAGTCTGTTCTTCATAGGGCTGTAATGAGTATTAAATAAGTTAATTAATATTTGAAAAGCACAGTATATAACAAGCTAATTGATATTTGTAAAGCACTTAGAATTGTGTCTGGCACATAAGTGCATGGTATATAAATGTTTAGTAAAATAAATAAAATACAATAGAATCAGTTGGGGAGGGCCTGAGTTAATTATATGGACTAGAACCAGGCATCAATGTTTATCAAAAATTTCCTAGGTTGTTCTAATATGCAACCAGGGCTAAGACCCAGTGAGTTAGTCCAGTACATCATACTTTAGCATTCATTGAATTCATCTGCAGATATTACTCAAATGCACATTCTGATTCAGTAAATTTTTGTCAAAGGCTGCATTTTTATCAAGTACCATCCAGTTGGTACATGTTGTTCTGGTCTATGGGTCACATTTTGAGTAGCAAGGGTGATCCAATTTCCATTATTTTCTGGTTAAGGTTGAGGACTTGCCAGTTAGGAGCTGAAATGACTCAGGGTTCTGTCTTCCAACTCTTCCTATTCTCTTTTTCTATCTCCATCTTTACTGCTACCTCACACCAAACACAAAATGTACCCTTGATATCCAAGAGTGGCAGCTCTTTCTTTTTGTCTCCATAGTGATACCTGTGTCATGGGACAGCCCCAGGTATATCAAAGGTTTAGGTAACCCTGGGGTACCTGCTATTTCCACATCTCTAGACGTACCTCCTACACTCTTTACCACTTTAAGAAGTGTGTCTTGGTATGAATGAATAAGAGTCATGTCAATAGAGATCAACTCTGAATGTGCTTGAACATTTTAAATGGTCTGAACTCTGGTCCATTATTAGTCCTATGGCCACCCCATCCCTCACCATCAGCCTTGTGGTAGGCACATAATCCACAATGTGACTGCCATTTTAGAACTTTGTTTTTAGAATGATTCCTTATGATTATTTGTCCTTTAAGTCAAATAATCTCTAGGAAAAGAAAATAATGTCTGCTTGTAACTGGTGGAAATTTGGGCTTTCATAACTCAGGGTTACTGGAAACAGGCTGTGCTAACAGTTTTTGGTAGCCCTGGGTTGTAAAGGCTACTGAAGGGATCCAGGTGGTTGCATGAGCACCAAAGGTTGGCAGGGAGTGGAAAAGGGAAACTTTACTCTTCCTGGTTAGCAGCTCCTGGAACACTCAGACTCTACCTGATTCTTCACCCTTCCTACCAGGCACATCCGCGCCTTTCCCAGAGGTCTTGTCCCCTCAGCTGTTCCACCTGCTACTCAACTCATTTAAATGTCAAACCAGCTGTGCCAATTAGCACTGGCCAACCATCCAGACCCTGAAAAGAAATGAGGTGTAAATGCAAAGTCAGGATGAAGAAGCCCTTGCAAAATGCTCTCCCTGCATCCCCAACCCTGGTCTTCTATTTCTTCAAGGTAGGAGGTTTTTTTCCTAAGATATTGTAGGAGTGGGGAGGGCAACATATGTGCACAAAAAAAAACAGGGCCAGGAAAAACCTTAGTGAACTGATCGTTTCAAGTTCCATTTGCAGAGCTGTATTGAGTTTTCTCTGGAAACCTTATGACATTCAACAGAGGGAATAAAGGTACCTCTGTGAAATGTTCATGTGAGAACTGTTAATAAGCAGTTCACTCAACTGTGTGTATGCTTATTAATCAGACTCATCAGAAGGAAAATGTTGATAATTATGTCTAAATGTGCTTAGGTTCTGTGACAGATACAAGATTACTTGGGACTTACCTGGGGTAGACATATATACCTCTATTTGGACTGCAGACTATATTTAAATATCAGGTACCAAGATAAAATGGGCACTTTATGGGCCAATGATCTATACCTTCTTGAGGTTTTTGATTGAAGCAAATTGATGATTTCACATGAATGCAGTAAAATGGTGATTGCAAGTAGCACTACTGCTATGAGCCTCAGTTCCTCAAATTAGCCTGGAGAAACAGTCCTCAAATTCCAGGTCTGCTGTCACCTATTCTTGTCCTAGCAATGATGTGAAAGGAAGAAAAACATTTCCCAGGACACAGTCATGCAGCGTGATTGAGCAGACAGAGAACCAGACTGGAAGCCCCAGATTTGATTCCACAGTCTTCCACTAACTCCCCTTGCTAACCACTTCGGCACCCTCTCAGCCTGTTTCCTTATCAGTAAAATGAGGGGGATAAATGAGGCCAGTTCAAAGATGACATCCACATCTTACCTTCCAGGATCTCCCCAGAACTGCTTTCCTTTCTGTTAATTGTCATTGTGTAGCCACTGAAGCATCTTTACCTCAAGTGTCCATGCTTAAGTTCCTGCTTTCCACCAAGGGACCAAAGTTCCCATAGCTGGAGGTCATCTTTAGATTTGTTTCACCCTTTTCAAACCAACTCACCAGAATTTCTGCTCCAAGCATGTTGTAAGGCAGAACTTTCACATGTCTTTGATGAGTGAGTGTTAGTATTTAACGTCGGGGTTAGAATTTGTGTGGAAAAAAGTTCCAAGATGTCAGGCCTAACATGCAAACTCCACCCCATCCTAACCTTTGGTACATTATATAAGGTATGAACAAAAAATAGGATGAATGCTTAAATTTTTTTAAATAATACAAAAGAAGATGCACTGTCATTAATCTCCCTCAAAATACTTCTCCCCACTTTGAACACACTTACTTGATCCTTCTTGCGATTTTCTGATCCAGTTCTGGAAGTCCTCTTTCATAACTGTCTTTAGGAGGTGTGATCAAAGATACACTCAGAATGCTTCTGAGTGCCATCCAATGGAAAGGCAGGATCATAACAACATTATGGTGTGTTCTCATTTACTTTCTTTACTGGATCTGGCACTGCGCAACTTCTGACTCTTCCCCAAAGTCAAAATGACCATAAAAGGTAAACATTTTGAATAGATTTAGAACATTAAGACACAACACTACAACTAAAGACACTCACGAAGAAGAACTTTCAGAACTGCTTTAGAAAGTGGCAAGAACCATGGGATAACTATGTTTGTAGCAAGAGGAGTATTTTGAGAGGGGTTAATTTCAATATGTCTTTTACTGTAATAATTTTTTTAAATTTAAACAGTCATCATATTTTTCAATCACACCTTCGATAACATCTTAGAGTCCAGTGTCCTTACCAGTACAGATGCTAATAATGGTACGTACTCCACTGGCTTCTGTGGAGGATTAAAAGAGACAAGACACATGCCCTTCTCAGGGTATGGTGAACATTCAATAACAGAGACCTCTGATGATCACTGCCCTCCTGCACAAGCAACAGTTGGAAGAGCAGATGTCTCTCTGTCTGCTTGAGCTTCTTACATACCTATATATGTATCATAGGTTTCCTCACAGAAATGCTGGCAGTACTGGTGGATACACAGGAAGATTAAGTAGGCCAGACCCACATGTGGAAGATGGAAAGAGAGAAAGAAAAGAAGGAAGGAAGCAGGGACGGAGGGAGAGAAGGAAAAGCAAGCAGGCAAAGGCACATTTCAGTTTTGCAGATGGTCCTTTAGTTTTCAATCATTTATTTCAAAGTTGTAGTTGTAACTGTGGCTGTGATTATCTCCAAGTTGTAACTTCTTTCCTTTTCTAACTTTTTCCATTCCTAAAGATGATTGTTTGCAGAAATTTACATGTGGGACAAAAGAACAATTGGCTTCATTCCTTTTCAGCACCTGTCAAAGTTCATACTACTTAGTCCAAGGACTATGGAAGGCAGAAACATCTTGAGAAAATCTTTCAGTCTCCCTCCTGGGATTCAAGGCTCTCTCTTATTCTGTTTTCTGTTATTATAACAAAACATTAGAGACCAGGAAATTTATAAAGAAAAGAGGTGTACTTGGGCTCATGACTCTATCCAAGATCAGGCAGCTGCATCTGATTAGCTTCTGCTGAGGACCTTGCACTGCATCATGTCATGGTGGAGACCTAAGAAGGGGAGAGGGGCACCTGTGGAAGAAGCATGTGTGTGAGACACAGAGGTGAAGTGTTGGGTTCGCTTTCTATCAGCCCTGTCTCCCAATAACTAAGCCAGTCCCAAGAGACCCAATCCAGTCTTGAGTGGAGTGAGCTAACCCAATCTCCGGAGAGAATCACTAATCTACCCATGAAGGCAGTGCCCTCATCACCTCACAACCTCCCAAAGTCCCCCCACCTCATGATAATGTCACCATGAGGAATTAACTCTAACATGAGTTTTGAGAGGGAAAAACCATATTCCGACCATAATACACCCTGCAATGAATTTAGCAGAATATATCACTTTGAAGTCAGTGGGCCCTCGAGTTTCAACTAGCCTCACATACGAACAACTTGGATTAGGACCGAAATTTTAGTTTTAACTCATGACCAAAGCCTTGAGTTATGATCTGAATGGTTGTAAATGGACTCCCAATCCCAGAAAATCATATGTAAGCGTACATAAGTGTCAGTCTGAGTCCAGATGTGTGTGTTTGTGGAAGTGATTTCAGTCAGTGCTTTACATAATTGCTATGATTACTGCTATCAGAATGGTCCCAAAGAAGCTAGAAAAGAAGCTAAGGAAGGAAGGGAAGGTAAAGAAAGCAATCACAATCAAAAAGAAGAAGGAAATTGTGGAGAAATATGAGAGTGGCATTCATTTGACTGATCTCACTAATATGTACAGGATGTCGAAATGAAATCCACCATCTTGACAATCTTACAGAGAAAAGATATGTATAAGGAAGCCAGTGTTGCTAATGGTGTTATTCAAATTAGTAAGTCACAATCAACAGTGTTAGATGAGGTAGAAAGGCTACTATTAGTGTGGATAAACCAAAGGCAGATGGCAGGTTATAGCCTATCTGAGTCCATCATTTGTGAAAAAGCTAGGGCTATAAATGCAGATCTCATAAAGGATAATCCATCAAAAAGTGATAATGGTGAAACATTCTGTGCCCATAAGGGATGGCTTCACAATTTTAAAGTGAGAACTGGGGTTCATAGTGTAACTAGGCATGGTGAAGCAGCCAGTGCTCATAAAAGGGCTGCTAAAACTTACATCCACCATTTCAAAATGATGACACAGAGGAATGGCTTTTGCTCTCATCAAGTTTTCAACTTTGATGAAACTGGCCTTTTCTGGAAGACAATGCCCAGGAAAACATACAGTACCCTGGAAGAGAAGAAAATGCCAGGCCACAAGCTTATAAATGACAGGCTAACCTTAGTGCTATGTGCCATTGCAAGTGGTGGCCTCAATATAAAGCCTCTCTTGGTTTATCACTCTGAGACCTCTAGAGTGTTCAGAAAACATAAAGTCATGAAGAATAGGTTAGTGGTCATGTGGAGATCTAACACAAAAGCCTGGGTAACAACAGTACTTTTTCTTGAGTGGATCAGGGAGGGTTTCTGTGCTACTGTTAAGAAATATCTAAAGGACAAAAGTTTACTAATCAAGGCTCTACTCATCATGGACAATGCTCCTGCTTACCCATAAGATTTGGAAGAAGAATCAGCTGAAGAATTCTCATGGTTCTCAGGCGAGTTCCTCCCACCTAATACAACTCCTCTTCTGCAGCCTATGGGCAAGCAGGTTATAGCTAACTTTAAGAAGCTATACACCAAGGAACTGTTCCTTAAGTGCTTCAAGTTTGTCTCAGATACAGATTTAACCCTTAAAGAGTTCTGGAAGGAACATTACAACATCCTTTCCTTTGTGAGGTTAATTGAGAAATCTTGGGCCAGTGTCTCTGTAAGGACACTGAGATATTCCTGGCAGAAAGTGTGGCCTAAAATGATACAGGAGAGAGACACTGAAGGCTGTATAGAGGAGCCTGAGCCTTCAATTGACCCTCTAGTTGAGGACATTTTCACTATAGCAGAATCCATAGGCTTGCAGGTAGACAGTGGTAAAGTTGCAGGTAGACAGTAGTGATGTTGAGGAACTGTTGGAGGAACACTCAGAGGAATTGTCTACAGAGGAACTTCAGCAACTTCTGGCTAACAGAGAATGGCAGTTGAGGAGCTTTCTGAAGAGGAGAGAGAGTATCAACAATCAGTGAAGCAAAGTTCTTCTTCTGAAGCAAAGGAAATCCTGAAAAAAATGGACAGAGCTACAAACATTTGTAGAGAAGGACCACTCAGAGAAAAAGCCAATCCTTGCATTCACTTGCATAATGACAATGTCCTGTCATACTACAGAACAGTGTTAAAGAATAAGACAGAAGGGCTGGGGATTTAGCTCAGTGGTGCTGCCGCCTGCCTCGCAAGCACAAGGTCCTGAGTTCAATCTCTGGTACCAAAAAAAAAAAAGACAGAAACAGACAACCTTAGACCAGTTTTTAGTTTTGAAAAGGTTGAGACCTAATGAGCCAGAACCACTTCCTAGAGAGTGGGCTACAGAGTCTCCCAAGGAGAGAACGGATGCCAGAAAGCCAGATTCCTGGTGTTCTTATGAAAAGGGGTTCTCCTTTCCCATTTCATCCTCCCTTCCTGCAAGCCAAAGATGTCAACTTGAATGGTGAGTACAGTCTGAAATTGTTGTTTCTGGTAAACATTTTATAACTTTTTGGTGAATACACTAGGAAAATTATTGGTGTTTCTGGTAAATTACACACATTGTACAACCCTTTTGTATTATGAAAAGGTTAGTTAAGGGGTGCTTTGGGAGGTTAGAAACACATTATGGGTATTGCTGTTATTTCTTATGGGAAAAATAGTATTGACATACAACCAACTTGAGTTACAACCAGCCCTCATAAACGAATTGAGTTCATAATGCAAGGCTCCACTGTATCCTGATTTGCCTTCTCTCCCACCAAATTCAAAATCAAGATCATCTAAGCTTTGCCTGGGTGCCTGAGGCGACAGCTATCTGCTCTCTTCCTTCCCTAGCCCAGCAGAATTTTCTTTCCCAACTCTCCCTGGGACATCTGAGAAATGACAGTGTAGATTATTGATGCTGAGAAGCGTTTTCCTCTGCAGTTGTTTTCACTTTCCTCTGCAGAAGCAATAGCAATTGAAAAAAAATAAGGTCAAATTATCTTAAAATAGGGAAAAAAATGCATGACCAAACCAAAAAAAAATCACAAAATGTTCCTTTTTCCACGGAGAAAAACAAATCTATTACTTCTTCATCCTAGGGATCCCAAAGCCCTCATACTGAATATAGTGTTGGGGCATTTTGAATTTTTTTTTTTTTGGTACCGGGGATTGAACTCAGATCCTTGCACTTGCTGGACAGGCGGTGGAACCACTGAGCTAAATCCCCAGCAGGGCATTTTGAATATTATTAAATGGGATGATGGGGCCGGGGATTTAGCTCAGTGGTTTCAAAGCCTGCTATGCAAGCGCAAGGACCCGAGTTCGATTCCTGGTACCAATAAATAAATAAATAAATAAAAATAAATGGGATTATGATGGGGCAGAGGATGATTTTAGTATCTGTGCTGCTGAAGCAAGCACGAGAAGATGATGATTTTAATTTAAAACAAAAAAGCAAATAATTCTCCAGCGCACAAGTCTTAGCCTTCTTATCTGTAATAGAACCAATGTCCTTCCTTTCACACCTTTCCCTATAGATCATCTTTTCTAGGGAATAGGCCAGAAGGGTCCTGGCTCTGCTACTTCCTAGTTGTGTGTCTTCAAATGGGTCATTTCAGCTCTCTAAGCATCGGTTCCCCTCATCTTAAAGTGAAAGTCACAGTAGTACCTCTCTTTCTCAGCCCAGCTGTGCTGATTAGAAAGATGTTAGCTATGGAAAGAGAATCCAAACACATATGAGTTGCTTGCCCGCTACCATGGGACCATGATACAGTAATAGTGTGATCATACAAACACAACTCATTAATCTCCACTTGTTCTAAAAAATGGCCACAAAGTCCTCTACCTTTAACATTGAATAATCTTTCCTCTTTTTAAATAGCCTAAAACTGCTTGCTTGTCCCTTTATATCAACACCAAATACTGGAAAATATACCTGAAGACCAGGTACAAAATCTCCCCTGCTTCCCAATCCCCATTCTAGCAGAATGTTTGCCAGAGGCTTTCTTGCTATTTCCTCTTTCATGCTCTTCAAACTTACTGTCCTCTCTAACACTTTTGTGGTCTTGCCAAAACAAAAGTGATGACCACAAGTGTATGAATAAATAGCCTTTATAAATTGTATCTCAAAATTTGTTTCTGACATGCACAAGATATGATAATTATGTTGATTCATATATGAATTATATGCCCTCCAATTTGCCAACTGCTTTGTACTGAATGCTCCCTAGGGCCTGGCACATAGAACGCCACAATCTATATTCATGAAATAGTTAATTGCATATGACTATTACTCTACTCAGTATTTATCGAATCTCCTGTGTCGCTAGCCACTGGGCTATATGTGTTGACACACATTCTCTTTTCATCATATTATTGATCAACTAAGCCATACACAGTCTAAAAACCTCTTCATTATACTCTAGAGCTGTGTTAACAACAAAGAGGGGCTGTGGTGTACGTGAAAATTGAGATTTAGAGAAAGCCCCAAGACCACAACATTTTTGAGTTATACTTTATCTGGTGAGTTTCCATCTGCATGCAGTAATTATGACAAATTAAATAAAGAATATTCTTCTCTCATTTTGCCAATCTTTGCAATTCACTTTTCCTAACTGCCTTAATGATCTTCTTCTCTTTTGACATATTATGCTGTGTAAGATATAAGGTAAGGGCGATGAAAGAAAGAGCCTCTTAAAGTTAGAAGTTGCACCCAATGTCCATTAACAAATAAACAAAATGTGGTAAATCCATACAATGCAATAGTATTCGGCCATTAAAAAGGATGGAATTCCTAACACATGCTACAACATGGATAAACTTCAAGGACATTATGCTAAGTGAAATAAGCCAGTCACAATAAGACAGCTACTTTATAATTCCATTTACATGAGTTATGTAGAGTAATCAAACTTATAGCGATCGAAAGTAGAATGGTGGTTGTCAGGAGCTGAGGGGAGAACAAATGAGAGTTGATGTTTAATGGGGACAGAGTTTCAGTTTTGCAAGATGAAGAAATTCCGGAGATCTGTTGCACACACTATAAATATACTTAGTCCTCTTGAACCATATGCTTAAAAGTGGTTCAGACAGAAAGTTTTATGTTAGGTGTTTTTTAGCCAATCCCATAGTGATCAGAGAGCCTTCATGGAATGACCTGAGTTCAACAGGTGCAGGCGTCTACCACAATGCCTTACATTTTACATGAAGGCCTGAACATAACATGCATGCCTCTCTCCCATCAGTGTGACTTCCATATCTTCTTTATGATCCTACTAGTGAGCCTTGCCTTGGGGTAGGAGACTAAGGAGGCAGAAAAGAATGAAACAAGTGTTTTCCCACCCATTGCCTTCCAACTGATATTTAGAAAATTTCCACTCCCTCTAAGGACCAGCACGTGGGGATTTGCTGCTGCTCACCTCAGCCCTATCCCTTTATTAGTGAGAGCTCTTGCAAAGTCATTCCACGTGGGCTTCTGACCAAGCTTGTGGGTCAACTGAGTCACTGTATGCATACAAAACACATTCATAATACATATTTAAAACTCCAGAGCCAACCTTGAAATATCCTCGTTACTGTAGAACTAATCAGTGAAGAAGAGGGAATCCGAGGCAAAAGGGACCTAACCGCACAAAATTGATGGAAACAGAGTAGCTTGGAGAGGAAGGAAAACAGCTCTGATAAAATGACGCTTTGTTGACCTTGCATCTTTTCTCTGTTTTTGTATGGTGATTTCTGGCTTGTCTGAAATCTTTAATATTTCATAGTGTTCATATGCATAAGGCAATTAATTGTCTAAACATTTTAAATATTTGCAGCTTGACTGAGGAGAACATCACTGTGGCTCTTTGGCCCCTAATCATTTGCATAATAAACTCAAAAAAAATCTCTTATTACTAAATTCCCTGATAAACAAACATAACCTGCTAAAAAATGGAAAATTCAAGAACAGATGGAGATGGGTGAGCCCAGATTACTTTTATTCTTTCCGCACAATGTTCCTAGACTCATTATCTGGCCATAGACTGCATCCCCCACTGTGGGGGCCATACATCCCCCACTTCCAAGTCCCCCACCTAGAACAATGCCATCTTATCAATGAGTGCTTACAAGTCTCCTAATCATTTCTCAACCCTTAGATGTCTACATAATAGTAGTAGTAGCAATTGTGATGATGGCAATGATGAGGATGGTAGCAATGAGGAGGAAGAAGATAACTGCAATTTATAGAGCCCCTAATATATTCTAGGCATGGCACCAAAGTTTTTATGTATATGGTCTTCTTCAATACTCATTAAAAGTATTGTCAAATAGGCACTCTTGTGTCCCATTTTGCAGATCAAGAGAATTACCAAAACCTAATACACAGAGCAGTTAAGTCAAAACATAACAGAGATAGTAAGTGAAACTAGATCGGTCTGATCCTTTCTGTTCCCCTACGCCACCTTTAAGAATTGACTGTGTTTTCAGAATTGGGCAAATACTGTAAAGGACTCCAGGTGTTATAATCTACATTCGTGCAGTGTGTGACTATAAAGCAAAATGTAGTTCCTATTTTTTAACCACCCCCGACTTCCGTTTGTATCCAAGTGAATGATGCCATTCCAAGTTGCCCCCCTGGAAAGACACACACTGATTCCAAGGACACAAACATCACTCCAAACTTTCTGCTGCTCTTTGTGTCAAAATGCCTCCAACGCTCACTTTTAAGCTACACAGGAAAATTTGTCCTTACAAAGAGGCACAGCTCATTTCTAAATCCAAAATATTCATTGCCGAGCATGATCACCCACCTTCTTCACCAGTGTGAGGTCTACTGACTTTTAGCTCTTTGTTCAAATATAGCCTGTTCTCAGAGGACAGAGATTTGTCACCACTGAGGAGATTCAAGGGAACATGCAACAAGCACGGAATGTAATTTAACAATTGGGTTTCTTCTTCCTCCCCTAGCATCTGGTTTGCCTTTTCAAAATTTCATGGTGAACAAGCAGCAAGCAATCAAGAAATTCTTTTCTGGATTAGAAAACAAACTTTCCCCTGAAATTCTGAGTGCAGTGATCAGCCCCAGAAAGTTTGCCTTCTCCAGCACACATTCGTAGATCTTACAAGGGGTATCAGTAGCAACCAGTTGCTACTTGCCTTTGATCTGGAGTAGCCAGAATCCAACTGGCCCCCTGGGAGTTATTCATACTGAAACAGGAAACAGACTACTTACTTCTCACCAAAACTCTACTTCTGTTGAGACTGTTTACTCCAGTAATAAATTACTTGCTGGTATACAACTCCAGTCCTACTCTAATGTATGTCTGTGAGAAGAGAGCAAGCCCCTTTGCCAGGAGGCATCTTGGAGATAAATAGGTGCTGGCAAACTATTTGCCAGTTGATAGTCCTTGCCACCAACTTTAAATACATATCTGAAGCTGTTTCTCCTGCTTCTGCTGATAAAATATTCTAGTACATTTATTTACCCAGAAAGTAATCATCTCAACATAAGCTAGATGTACCGAGCCACACTGCTAAGTAAGAAATATGGTTTATGGATCAATTACCTTCATGCAAATAGCACATCGCTTGAATTTAGCACTCTCCTTGAATGTCAAGTTTTCTGCATTTGAGCATCACAAAGGACACAAAGAGGAACTGTTATTTTGGAGCTGAGGATGCTATACCAAACTAACATCCCTGGACCAAGCAATAGACTTTCTGGATGTTGGAGTTGCAGGAAAGGGGGAGGGAGCACCTCAAAATGGCCTGGGAAAGGGATGCCCAAACTATGGCTAGCCTTTGAGCAAATGTGAAATAGAACCCAAAGTCATTGGTGCTGTAATTAAATATCATGTTACAAGCCTTGGCTTAATATTGCCTTTGAAATGCCTGGGAGCACTGTAATCAACAAGCAGTGAAGAAAAAGGGTTTCATGATCTTGTTTTCAAGGAAAGCAAAGAGTGAATTGAGGCATTTGTCAGAAGCACTAGTGAAATCTATCATTTGCCTTTAGATTCCATTGACAGTTTCACCCTGAATAATGCAGGGGGCACTATTTGGGGCGATTTATGTAGGCTCCTGGGGCTCTTGAACTTTCTACCACCTTCTTTTTTTTTTTTAATTATTTTATTGGTACATTGTAGGTATACAACACAATTACATTTCTCATTGGGAATTGTACCTTTATATAATGCATCTTG
>NW_004624808.1:9889005-9914355 GCF_000247695.1 Heterocephalus glaber
AATTACATATCAATATTATTATTTTATAACTCAATATGCCCATTGTGTGTTGCAATGGACATACTACATGCACCCGTTTGGCTGATTATCTAAACGGGGGCCTATTTTGGGGGAAGGGCTTATACTACAAGCATCCTGAAAAATCATGCTGGGGTATATTTTCCCATTAGGTCTTATTTGGGGGGAAATACAGTGCAACCATAGCCTGGGAAGTGCATAAACCTTGAGCATATCATTGAATGAGTTTTGATAAATGCACACGCTGGGTTAACCCAAATTCCTATCAAGATGTAGAACATGTTAATCACCCTCAGAAAGTTTCCTCATCGCTGTTATAGTGAGCACACACACAAATCACCCTCAAAGACAACCGCTGTTCTTTTGGTTGCACCATGGCCTATTCTAGTACTTCAAGTAAATGGTAAATGGAACCACATAGCATCTTTTCTTTCTGGTATGGGAGATTGAACCTGGGACTTTCAAACTGGGCTGCATTCCCAGCCCTTTTTTATTTTTAGTTTTTATTTTGAGACAAAGTCTCACTAAATCACTAAGTTGCCCAAACTAGGCTCAAACTTGTGAGCCTCCTGCCCTCATCCTCCCAGACAGCTGGCATTACAGGCATGCACTGTCATGCTTGGCTTCCAGCTGGAGGCTCTCGTGAATAAAGTCGCTATGAGGATTCTCTTACAAGTATTTGGGGGGATACATGTTTCCATTTCATTTCTGTTGGGTAAATGTCTAGAAGTGAAATTTCTATGCCACAGGGTTAGGAAAATATAAAACTGCCAGATTTTTTTCCAGCATGGCTGCACCATTTTACATTCCCACCAGCAGTGCATGACTATTTCAATTGCTCTACTACCTCTTTGCCAACATATAGCATGGTTAAATTTTTGTAATTTTAGCCATTCCAGTGGGTGTTAGTGATATCTTGAGGCTTTTATTTGCATTTCTCTAATGGCTAATGATGTTGAGCAATTGTTAATATGTTTATCATATTTATGTTTACTGCATTTATACTACCACCCTTGGGAATAGCTATTCAACTAACATGGCCATGATTCATTGGATTGTTCCTCCTTCTCATTATTGAGTTGTAAGTGTTCTTTATATATTCTAGATATGAATATTTTTATATGTGTTGCGAATATTTTATCCTAGTCTGTGGCTTACCCATTCGTGTTATAAATGGTGTGATTTGACGAGACGTTACATATTTTCAGTGCAATCTACTTTACCATATTTTTTCTTTTATGATTTTCGTTCTGTATGTCCTAAGAAGCCAGTCAATTTTTCATTCCCAGTGACTCACCTCTTTATTCTTGAATCTGCCCCCCCCTTTCCATTTTGTAAAAGACCAAAGCCAAGCCACTATCACCTTTTGTCAGGACCACTTCAAGAGTACATTAGAGGTCCAAAAGAGAACTCCCAATTGCCAACCCTCCACCCCTGGCACTTGTCTGTCCCTCAATCTTCCCTGGCTTTTCAAAGGCACTATCACACAATGAGTCATGAAAACTAAAGTTGAGAAGCCATCCTGGCCTTTTCTCTCTCTCCCTTATTCCCTAGCCCTAGTCCATCATTATGGCCACTTGGTTTGACTTCATACCTATCTCTCAAATGTACGTGCTTTTCTCCATATTCTCTTCCACAGCCTTAGCCCAGACCACCCTGACTACAGCAGCAACTTTTAACTGGTCTCTCCAATTTCATTTTTGCTCTTCCACTCCATTCTCCATCAAGAAGTCAGAGTGACTTTTCTAGTTAACCACTGCTGCATAACAAAACATCTTAAGACATTTAACAGGGTAAAAGAGCAACTGTTCTTGCTGTGCCCACAGATTCCTGTGGGTCGTGGCTTTGGAAAAGGCATACCAGGGAAGGCTTCTCTCTGTTCCTTGATATCTGAAAAACTAAGAGGACACTTGACCAACTGAGGACTGGAATCATCTGGAGGCCTCTTCACTCATGTCTGGCACCTGTCCTGACTTAGAAGGTAGGTTTGGCTGGGCTGTTCACGAGAGAGCCTGTATGTGGCCTCTCTGTGTGGTGTGGGCTTCTTCACAGCTTGGCAACCTCAATGTAGTCACGTGTCTCACACGCTGCTTCTGCTTCCAAGAATGAGTGTGGGAGTGACACTTAATGGCATTATATATGTAGCCTTCAAAGTCACATACGATCACTTTCCTAATAATTTAGTAGTCAAAGCAGTTGCCACATCCAGATACAGCAGGAGAGGTCCTGGACTCCCCTATTTCTCAATGAGAAGAGCATCAAAGAATTTGTAGCCACATTTTAAAACCACCAGAGTTCCAATTCTGAACCACTAAGAGTGTCATAGCATTGCCTGACAGAGGCTTCCATTGCCTTAGCAGTGAATCTCAAATAGAATCACCCCCTGAGGAGTATTGCAGCCTTCCAGGAGCAAGTATTATCCAGAAGTCAGGAAATTATCCAACCCTTCCAACCCAATTATTCATCAGCACCCTTTCACCAGGCTAGCACAGATCCAGTATTAGCTCATATGGCACCTTTGTGCAAATTTGAAGGGTATCTGTTGTCCTTTCTGTGTGGACACAGCCCTTTTTAGAGAATCATAGATAGGGTCAATGAAGCATGGGCTATATGTAACCCCCACTTCCTTCTTCTTTGAGCCAGATATCTTTGGGTATGGCAAAAGCTGCATAACTACACATAATGACACTGAGAACTCAACTATTTCTGAGTTTAAGACACTGCTCAACACCTATGAAGCAGTCTCCCCATCTTAGCAAGTAGCACCTTCATTGCTTTAGTTGCTCTGGCCAGAACCTTGATTGCATCCTTGACTCTGCTTGCTCTTAGATCCAAAGTCTAAGCCATCAAGAAATTATATTAGCTTACTATTCAGACAAATGCCTCAGTCTATCTGGAGTGGTTCTGGCTCTTTCCCAGTTTCCCTTGCTAGACTGTAAGCTCGTAGAGGCAGAGACAATACCTCATTCACTTCTGGGCCGGGAGCATACAAGTGTTTATATATTGCTGTGTAATGTACCAGAGGGTGACCATCTCCTAAAGTGCCCAATATCAATATTAGAAACTCCATTCCCTGGGTTCCTGAGTCTGTTTTAAATGCCAGCACTTCTGGCACATTTAACTCACACTGTGAGTAGCACATCATATCATCTTCCTTCATGTGAATGCATTAGGCCCACAGGTGAGGAGGAGACCGACACTAAAAATGAACAATAGAAAGAGAGGCCCATGGGACAGTTTCACCTCACCATTGCCAATATCACCAATACCGCCCTGTGGCAGAGAAACCCTTGCCTGGCCCTATTAGAAAAATCTCTCCTGCTCCAAATGTTCCATACTTGTCTTATTGCCCTAGACTCTACTTAAACCTAAAACCATTAAAATAAAGTTCCCTAAAACCTTACAAAGATTTCTTTATAAAAGATAAACAGTAGCAGGAGGGAACCATCTACCTAAGAAGATGAAAAATGACAAAACCTTTCTGAAAAGCAATTTGGCTCTTTGCACCATATGCTTTTGATCCAGTAATATGCCTTCTAGAAATCCATTTTAAGGAAGGTACCCAATCCAGAAAAAAATTGTGTACAATGATGCCCATTAATGGTGGTGGAAAAAAACAGACTAGCAAAATTCCCTACAACTGGGGATCAGATAAGTAATATAAGGGAATATTGAGTAGTTAGTGAAAGTGGTATTTTCAAGGCATATTTAATGACATGGGGAAATGCCCATGATATAATTTAAATCTATAAAACAAAACACAAAATTATACACACAGTCTGCATATGATATTGTTGTTCTTCATTGCAGAATTCACAGTGCCTAGAACAGTGCCTGCCACATAATACTGCCTGAATCAATAATTACCATATATATGTATATATACATATATATATATAATCTAGCATGTACAATCGAGTTATGAAATGTCTAAAACAATTCAGTGCTCACAATGTACTAGCTTGTTGTTAAAGCTTGACATACATACCTCATTTAGTCATTCTCACAACCCTTGCAAGACAGTCACTGGTAAATCTTACAGTGAATGAAATTGAAAATCAGAGGATAAATGAGTTTCTCAAGGACACATAGTTACAAAATGGCAGAGCCAGGCTTCGAACCCAGGCAGTCCACTTCCAAAGCCCAAGTTGTTCAACTATACAGTAATATATCAGGTACACTTTTGCACACATGAGGACCAAAGCCTTGGAGAGTAAACATCAATGTGTTACAGCTGCCTCGTTGTGGGTAGTAAGATACAAGAGAATTAGTATTTTCTTCTTTTGCTTTTCTTATTTTCCAAATTCTTTACAATAATTATGTATATTTATGTATGCATAATTATCTGTTGGTTTTATATTTGGATTTTTCAATGAATAATCTTGTTTTAGCCAATCAAAGACTTCAGAGTTCTTATCAATTCAGTCCAGCCTTTGAGCATAGCCTCACATTTGTCTCTGAGGGCAGATTCAGTCTTTGTTTTGTTTTTAAATAGGGTCTCGCTGTGCAGTTCAGGCTGGTCTTGAACTCTCTATGTATACCAGGCTGGCCTCAAACTCACGACGATCCTCCTGCCCCAGCCTCCTGAGTGCTGGGATGGCAGGTGTGCACCAACCCCTGGCAGCAGTTCAGTCTTAACTTGACAATAAGCTCTGATTCTCTTATCCATGCCCATCCTGACTCTAAACCCTTTCTGGCTGAGATTGGACTTAGCTCTGTGTTGCTTTGAAGTTCTCCTGCCAGTCTCTGGCTTCCTTTGGCCCAACCACTATCCTGCTGTTGCTGCCTTGGCTCTCTGCCTCCTGTAAATGCCCCTCTTCCATGCTCGGCCCTTATCTTTCTCTCTCACACAGCCTGTAGGCTCAGTATGATGTCACTGCCACATTCAATGCAGCAGTTGGTGGGGGAGTCTGCGTGCAGAGTCTTTGCAAGCACAGATTTGGAGACAAGCCACTGCAGCCCTACCTTTCCTCTGTGACTTTTTCACATCTCTCTTCAATTATAGACACCAAGCTGATCTCACAGCTCTAATAAGGCCCTGATCAATGTTAAGGAGTTATTTTATGATTCCTGCAGGTTGTATTCCTGTCATTATTACACATCACAGCATCCCATTAGCTTTCAAAAAACAAACCAGCATTGATTTGCTGACTCACTCCATGGTCTCCTATGACGTCCAGATCTTTCCATTATGTTTGCATCTCCAGGCAAGGAGAGAATTGATTTCCTCTCCAACCCTCCATAAGAGGTTCCTGTTCACCCACCGCTCCCAATCTTCCCCTCGTCCTCAGCACTGAAATTGTACAAGTGAGGAGAGCAACAACACCCTGAGGCCTGAACAACAAGAAATCAAAGCAAAACAAAAGCATCATAAGGAAACTAAAGGCTTTTGTATGCTTTCCACTAGATCACTGCAATTTTTGTCTTACAAGCTCAAATCATCAAAAGTACAATTTATAGACTGCAAATCAATAGTGTGAGGTGAGGAAGAATTTACTCTATGAAGTCAGAGAGAGCTGGATTCAAAATTTAATTTCAAAATACCTTAGTGATTTTGGAAAAGTCATTTTGCTTCTTAGGCCCTCAGCCTTACTATCTGCAAAATGGGAATAATTATAGTACAGTTTTTCTAGAACATGACTAATGTGTGCCTAAAAATCACAAAGTTACACATGAAAAGCCATAGGGCTTATGGGAAATAATAAGGGTTAGAAGCACAACACTCAAAAAGTGAATATCAAAAGATGGGGCCTAATAAGAACAGAATCACAGTTTTACACAGAGATGCTACATTAAAGGACCTGGTGGAAGTGGCAGTTGGAAGAGCCACAGCTTGTGACTTCTTGTAAGGTAGTGGAAGAAAGCTGTCATGGCAGATGTGGACAAGCAGGCTCACATCACACATTCCAGTGAACCAAACCAGCCAGTGAAAGTTGGAAGCATGCGTGCGTACACATGTCCATATGCATGAGCTTTGCATATCCCTAGGTGGTTCAGTTCAGCTAGGTGCAGTTTCTTGTATTCACCTCAACTTTCAGGTGGAAGAAATAGCACATAAGCAAACATGAAGTTCATGTTATGCTCAAATTGCTCCATAATGCATCAATCGCATTACAGCAAATTCACATTTTTCAAAACAAGACTTATAGCAGAACTGACTGTCCCAACCTCCCTGGTGTGGGTAAATTACATGAAATGGTGCCTTGATAATGCCCTTAGCAAGAGGCCTGGCGCACAGTAAGCTCTCAATAAATGATGGCTGTAGTTATCAAAAGCAGAAACAGTAGCTCAAACCTATGCAGTCCTGCAGTGGAAACAGGAACTGCCTGAATGCGAGTTTTCCTTCACACATCAAATGAAAAGTAATGGATGCCCAGTCAAGTTCAGCTATGTTCACACACTCACCCATCCCCCGGCCCCACCCTAACCCTAACTGAGTGCCTGTGACGTTTACACTTAATTCTATGAATATCTCCAAGGCCCTAGAGTGCCAGGCTGTGACTACGCAGTGCAGGTCCTACAAGCCGAGACAAAGGCTCAGCCCCTGGCCTCTTAATGATCACTAAGAAGCGTGAGGTATGATCAGGGCTGGGGTGGAGTGGCTGGACCCTTCAGTACACTGCGGTTCCCAGGGCTGGGCTACGACAAGCTCAGAGCCATGCTTTAGAGCAGATGTCAGCCAACTATTTCTGTACAGGCCAGACAGTAAATCTTTAAGCATTGCAGTTCTTATGACATCTGTTATAAACAAGCAGATGTTCTATTGCAGCAAGCAAGCAGTCATGGACAATATATACACTAATGAACATGGCTGTGTTCCAGTAAAACTTTATTTACAACAGAGCTAATGGGCAGGATTTGGTATGCAGGCCTTAGATGATCAATATTCGCTTTGGAGAAGTCTTATTTACTAGAAATGGAACTTGTGCCTCAAATGCAAACCACATAGGTAATTTGAAAGTTTTCTCATAGCCACAAAAGAAACAAGTGCAACTAATTTTGACAATACATTGCATATGATCTGATAAATCTAAAATGTTTTCATTTCAATATATAATTAACAATAAATTAAATGGAAACAAAGTCTTTGCATATAGGGAAGGGTGGAGGGGGTGAAAGGAGGGCAGGGAAAGGGGAAAAAATAAGAACCAAGATGCTCATGTAAAGGTACAAGATCCCAATGATGTATGTAACTGTATTTTATACCGAAAATGTACCAGTAAACTTAATGGGGGAAGAAAACCAATAAATTATTCATGAGATATTTTACATTCTTTTCATCTTACTAGGTGTTCAAAATCTGTTAGGGGTTGAATGGTGGCCTCCAAAAAGATACTGAAGTTCTAACCTCCAGTGCCTTGTTTGGGAATAGGGTTTTTACAGATGATCAAGTTAAGATGAGGTAATCATGGTAATTACAGTGGACCCTAATCCACTAAAACTATATTTCCCTATAAAAAGGGGAAATTTAGGCACAGAGACAGGGAGAAAATCCTGAGAACCTGAAGGCAAAAGTCAGGATGATGTGTCTGCAAGCCAAGGAATGCCAAAGATTGCTGGCAAAGCACAGGAAGCTAGAGAAAAGGCCTGGAGCAAATTCTCCCTCACAGTCCTCGAAGGAGCCAACCCCACCCACACCTTGACTTCAGAATTCCAGCCTCCAGAACTGCAAAGCTTCACATTACTTTTGTTCTAAGGCACCAACGTGGTACTTTTGTTAATGGCAGCCCTAACAAACTAATAAAAATCGAAGCCTTTGTATTTTACAGTTGCTACACCCCTCAATCCTACTTATCCAACTGTTCCGTAGTCATCCATGGCTGACGGCCTCCATATGGAACACAGCAGTTTGATGGAGAGCAGTTTGGTTACCCCAAAAAGGGTTAATGAACCTGGAAGACAGAGGAATAGGAGATATATGGAGCTTGACATTTAAGTGCGAAGAATTTTCTTTCTTTTTTTTAAAAGTATCACATTGATTCTCTTGTGTGAGAAACCCAAAGGGTAAATAAGGAGCAAAATGGAGGATAGATATTGGGAAACAGGAAGAATTTGTTCAAATGGAAAGAGAAACAAGGGAGGGGGAAAAGGGAAAAGGGAAATATATGCAAGGGATTTTAAAAAAAGAAAAGAGAATGGAAAAAAAAACTTTTTTCACAAAACTTTTGCAGATGGGGAAGGGATGAAGGGTTGAAGAGAGGCGGAGAGGAGGGGAAAAAAGGAATTAAGATGGGCCGGGGATTTAGCTCAGTGGCACCGTGCCTGCCTTGAAAACGCAAGGTCCTGAATTCGATCCCTGGTACAAAAAACAAATTAAGGTATATTGTGTACAGGTACGAATTCCCTATGACAAATGTGATCTGGGCAAAGATTGGAGGTGCAACAGACAGGAATTCCCAGAGTGAGGATGAGCAGACCAGGTTCTTCTGACCACAGAGATGTGGCCCAGAACCACCTTTCGTAGGGAAAGCCTCCAGAGGGCTTGCCCATGTCAGAGCTGGAACCTGGGCTGGGGATAACTTTCCATTCAGAAAAGGATTCTTCATCTGTCTCTGTTACTAATAATACAATACTAGAGACTCGTAGGGTAAGGACGACCTGACAGGTTTCTTAAAATGCCTCTCTTCCTTGCTTTGAAATCTTTATGTATTTACCTTTTTTTTGGAGAGAGTCTTGGTATATGATCCAGGGTGGCCTGGAACCCCTGGAGTCCAGTAATCCTCCACCCTCAGCATCCCAAGTAGCTGTAAATATAGGTATGCACCTCTGAGCCCAGCTAATACCTCAAGATTTTTAAGATGTTAACCTAGCTCTGAAATTCCTTAAGGAAACAGTACAGTGAAGCTTCTGAATTTTCAGGATCATGAGTCAACCATTTACACAGGGAGTGAACATGTCTCACCTGGAACCCTGGACCCCAAAGACGCAGGCTTTGAGAAACAAAGACAGCGGGATATGGGTGATGTGAACACGTGTAGCCCCAGCCACTTGGGGAGCTGAGGCAGGAAGATTACAAGCTTGAGGCCAGCCTGGTGAATTTAGCAAGACATTGTCTCAAAACAAAAAAGTAAAAAGGGCTGAGGGTATAGCTAAGTGTAGAGCACTTACCTAGGAGGCCTGAGACTGTGGGTTCAATTCCCAAAGAAAGAAGAGAAGAAACAAAAGGAGAGGAAGATCTCCAGACTGAGTGAGGTTGGGATAACATGAAGGATTCAAGCCTTGTGCTGCTGGAATTTAAATAGGGGTAGGCACCAACCATGAGTCTATGAGAAGCCAACAGCGGTGGCATGAACACAGCACTCCCAGGGAACAACAGCTGTGAAGACACTGCTTAGAAGTGGGCCTGACTTTTCCAGCAAGGTCTCATGGCTCAGAGCACTCCAAAGCAGCTTTAGTGGTCTGGACCAGACTCTGCTAAATGTGAAGAATTTTCTTAAGGCCTTGACCTGACTTGGAAACATATTAAATGGGAAGATACTAGGAGCTGACTTTTTCTCAACTCTTTTGAAGCCCTCAGAAATTGACCATGGCACAGCCAAGAAATGCTCCTTTTTTCTGGCCAGAGTCATTTCAACCCAGAGCTCTGTTTTTGTTTCTAGGGTATGTGATCATTTTTGTCTCTCAACTGATTTCTCCTGAACGCGGTAGGTGATATTTTTCCCTTAAAGTGATTTGGCAGTTTTATCATTTTATTGATACTCCATTCATGATTAACTGTATCAATAGATGCAGTACATCATCCAAAGGGATGATGAGAAGTCCGTTGTTGCTATTCAATTGTCAACAGCTCTTTCTTTTGCTCCACGTGGAGGCAAGTCAGTAAGAAAACTCCGAGCACTCCCTCCTTTGGCACCAATGAGAAAGATCAAATCCAGAAAACTCTGGCACGTGTGCAAGACCCTTCCCTCTGATCCCTCCCCACAATCACACTAAAACCCAGAGTCATTCACCCTCCTTCACTTGAGCCTCATGGACAGGCTTGGATGCCAGTTCTACTCTCTTCCAAAAGCCTCATGATGTGAATAATAAACTCAATAAACCCTCGTGGGCCTTGTGTGCTATCATTGGTCTCAAGGTCCAAACCAATTTTGGGTAGAGGCACAGACCTTGACCCTGCCATTTGGGAGAGAACCTCTTAACAATCATTTGAGAGCTGGTGAGTATAAGGAATGACCACTGTCTCCTGGAGGTTGTTCTCCAGTTTTCAGCTTACTAACTGGCTATTTGGAGCCTGCTGGCAAGCAGGACCTTGGAGCTTCTGCCTGCTGCCTAGAGTGCTCTTGGATATGTGTTGATGCAGGAAAGTGAGCTTCATTAACATAGATGCTGCTTTGTGCTGTATTTAAGTCCTAGCAAGCCTCCGTTCCAGACCCAACTGATCTAATGCTATGGTTTAAATCTAAAATGTCCCCAAAAGTCTCCTGTGTTCAGAGGTGGGGCTTTTGGAAGGTGTTTGGATCATGAGGGCACATAACTCATCAGTGGATTCATCCATTGGTGAGTTTATAGCTGAATGTGCTATTAGGACCTGAGGCCTGGTCGGAAGGTGTGTCACTGGGGGCATAGCATGAAAGAGCATATTCTTATCCCTAGCTCCTCCCTTCTCTCTCTCTGCTTCCTTCCTGCCAGGAGATAAATACCTATCCTCCTCCATACCCTTCCACCATGGCTTTCCTGCTCTGGAGCCTGAATCCTCTGACACTGTGAGCCAAATAAACCTCTTTTCCTTTAAGTTACAGATGTTGGGTATTTTGTCCCAGTAAGAGGAAAGTCACTAATGCACCTAGTCAGAAGTTTTTCACTTTAGGACAAGAGTAGAGGATCAGGGCCTCTTTAAAGTTGGGCTTCTCAGCCCAGCCCTATCTCAGGTTGAATCACATGTCTCAGTTCCAGCATAAACTGTAACTGGTGCTAGACAAGGGGAATGATTTTTATCCTGTGACCACTGGTTGTGTGTTTCAAGCACCCACTGGTTCTATTCTATAGAGCATTCAGGAAAAAGACCGATACTACGTACAATTTATAGGTCCATCAAGTGGTCACAGGTGATCACTGATTTGAGGAAGAAAAGTTACCAGGTGGAGTTCTTGGGGTACCCTCTTAAAAGCAGATGATTCAGTAGTATCTTAAGTGCCCTGAAGAAATAAAGATCCTGATTCTCAGGATCACAAGAGAAACCCCATGATATCCCTATGGCATAGACCCTTGTGGAAAGCACCCTAAATGCTTTTAACCCATCACATCTTAAAGAGCCAAAAGATACTATCACTCTAGTAGATGATTACAAAATGAGTCACTGAAGAACCTAGGTTCTACTGAGTGCAATACCTGGTCAAGAGTCAAAGGGTTAATTCGAACCTAAGTCCATAGTCCCTAGATGCAATGATAGAGAAACTTGCTATAAGAAGGCCCCCTAACCTTAATGATACTGACTAGGGACCCTTGGGAGGAAGAAATGTATAAATATGACCAGCTATGACCCCTGAACCCCTCAAGGCATATCCAGTAACAACCAAGAGAAACAAACAAAAACCTTGATATAGGGAAATAAGGAGATATTGAAGCAGAGGCTTGCAATTGATCCAAAATGTACTCAAACAACTAATGGGACAAAAGGGTGAAAGGATGCTGATTGGCTTTTGTAGCTCTAAAACATAATTCTGAGTTAACTTTAACATGTGCTAAAAGGCACCAATTGGCAAATTTTCATGAATTTAATTGATAAGCCATGGTTCAAATTACAGCTTTACTTGGGGGCCTCGCTAATATAAATACAGAGTCCTCTATATGCTTATGGGAGTTACCAAGCATGAAACAGAAAACAAAAAGTTATTCCTCACCTTACCTATTAGAACTTCTGCCTTGGCAAAATCTCCCATGGTGACAGTGTGCATTGCCCTGACGTATCCCATCATAGGCATGGCGTCCCTGACTCAATGAGTAATAAACTGAAATAAAAGTAAATATTTACACTTAAAATTAACCTCACAAAAATGGAACCATGTGTATCTCTCCTATTTAAAAATCATTAATATGGCAAATATAGAGTAAAACAAGGTCTATAAAGGCAATAAGGCCATTTGTACGAGACATATTGAAGGAAGAGATCATTGCTTCTATTGTCTTTCTCTTGAATAGTCCAATTTGGCCAGTGTTCAAACTTGAAAAAAAAGTACTTCTTCCTGTAGAGATTTTAGCTGCCTCCTCTCATACTTCCTGGAGTCTCTGGATCACTTGTGTTGGCCTTAGGTTTTCTATGGGATACCAGTGTAAAAAAAAAAAAAAACATCCGAGAAGCAGAGAGAGAAGGGAGGGGATGGGAACAAGAATATGTTCTTTCATGTCATGCTCCCAGCGACCCACTTCCAACCAGGCACCATGTGCCTATAGTACAGTCCACTGTGGAGTCAGTAATGGATGAATCCACTAATGAGTACAGTGCCCCCATGATCCAATCACCTTCTAAAATTCCCACCTCTGCACACATGACTTTGGGGGGACATTTTAGATCTAAACCATAACAAGAACCCAGAGCATTTATTCCCTCACAAGTACCCAAAATACAAATCAAGATCACACGTATCTCTGCTCATATTTAGTGAGATAATGAAAGCTCTCATCAAGGCACTTCGTACTCTCTCAGGAGTTCCAGACATCGCTGGTAGTGAGTGACCAAGGCACTCGTTTATTTCACATCTCAGGATACACAATACTAAGCTCTTGAACAAGGTATTCAATGGATGGTTCACCTCCCTTACTGGTCTCAGGCTGTACACCTCATAGAGTACCACAGCAGCTTGCTTAAATAAGCTCAAATTTGATTTTAAAAACATGACACAATGCAGTCATCAGTGAAACCACAGAGGTGAATTAAAACAGAATCTGACTCTGATTTTGATGTTTGACAACTGACAGCTTTCAGCCCCCACTTGTGGTCTCCCTTTGCCCCACATTTGAGCAAGTCCATAAGAAAGTCTGGGAGATACTTCTCCTAGCACCAGTGGAGAAACGGAAACCATGCAAACTCCAACCCATGCATGGGAACCTTCACCCCAATTTCATGCCTAACCACAACAAAACCAAAGCCAAACTAAAGCTAAATGGACCTGCTTGGGTACCTGCCCTGCTCTCCCCAGGAAGCCTCAGGATGCAAGTGTTGCTTTCCATAGGCTTAGAGCACATGTGACATCACCAGCCTCAAATTCCAAAACAATTTGGGGTGAAAAGTTGGGCCCTGGAGGCAAGTACAAGACAGAGAATCTGTCAATTAATAACTAATATAAATATACCTTCATCTTTCTGTTGAAAGCTAACCCCACCTCCAGGAGAAGTTGACTTTTAGTCATAAAGAAGATTTTTCTCAATTGTAACCATGAAGAAAGAAGACATTTTAGAAACTTACATAACATGTCACATGCCTTCCCCACACCCACTTAGCTGCAGATTAATTTCCTCTCAAAGATATTTGCAAAAGCTGACTTTTCCAACACAGAGAAAAGAATACAAAATTCAAAGCCATCATCATCTATCCAGAAATCCTATTAGTTTTAACTAACTGCAATGTCACAGATATCCTGGTTTTTAATCCTTGAAAAGGGGGAGTCGGCATTGTCCAACAAAGCTTTGGTAGTGCCATAACCATAGCACATTGGACCGAGAAAAAAAAGCAGCAGTGGTAAGATTGAAGTTCTGAGTAGGTTTTATAAAAAGAAAAAATAGAAGGTTCTAGAAGAGGTTGCACAGCGAAAATGATATTGACAAATCCCATGGCAACCGAAACTGCTTGTCATCTTGCAAAAATTAAAATCTTTCAATGATCAGGCATTTTGGTGTGTGTCTATTAAAGAGTATATGATTAGAAAGCTTCCCTCAATATAAAAATCCATTCCAGGGTTGCTAATAGTGACCAGAAAAGAGAAACTTTGATTCTAAAAATCTCTTTTTCTCAGTCTAATCCTGCACAGAAGATAACAAGTTCAGCTTGCACTGAAAACAGAAAGGAGAAATCTGTATCTGTGTGAGAATGTGAAGCCGAAAGGCGCCTCCAGAGGCATCGGCTCCACTGCCCTCCCATCAACAGGGCTGTGCTCCCAGGCAGAAATCCAGTATTTCTGCAGAACAAGATTTTATTTTATCCCTTTGCCAAACATTGACCACAGCCCATGTGACTTCCATTCTTCTTGCTTCTTGTTTCAGTGCTTCTCATCCTTTTGGAGATTGTTTACCTTATATCTTATCGGTGGATGTGGTGATGGTTCAACATCCTGTCTGCTTTGGAGTAAATCCTCAGCTCTTTAATTAAACCTTGTCCATGGGTTTATAAACTCAGCAATATTTCCATTCCATCCAGTGTTCACCCTAGCATGAGCCCCCTTGAATATGAGTGCTCCTGTCTTTTCCCAAGAAGTCACTGCAGTTCATACCCTGATGTGAAAGGAAGTCTAGGGGACCAGCCTCTTTGTTCCCTCCACCTCCCACCCCACGAGAGTTCTCAGGATGCACAATCTCAGTAAAGCAAAAAGAGCAATGAGCTGATCTCTTCCTATGAGCTTCCCACTTGGTGAATCACTCTAATCCTCACTTAGCCCTATGGGTTGGCCTTCTCCATCTCCATGTGAGGAGAGAAGGCTTAGAGTTGAGGGGAAACACTCCGAGCACCAGTACTTGGCAGAAATAAGATTCCAAGCCTTAACTCCTAGATGCCCAGTGCATCCCAGCAGCCCAGGTCAGCCCAACTCTCATCATTGGGTTTGGAGTTGAAAGACCTTCATCACAGGGGGCTTTTTACTTTGAAAAGTGCTGGGAGCACCACAAAATAATTTTTTTTAAACCAATAGCCCTTTCTGGGATTGCAGCCTGAAGTCCACCTATCATCTCACTCTTTCAAGAAGGACAAGTATGCTCAGTGGACTGACAAATGTACCTCTTGAGCCCTTTGCTGCTTCTCTCAGGAGTCTTGCCTACTTTCCTCTAAGCGAAAGCTATACAGACCTCTGCTAAGTCTTAGGCAGTGTGAATCTTCCTTAGCATCTGACCTTGTATTTCCTCCCAGTTTCGCCTCTGGCAAGGAGGTTCGACAGCTGGACAGGGAAGCAAGTATCTGAACTTTGGCAGAGAAAATCAAGTTTGAATTTTGCATATATGAAACAATAAATTAGAAATATGGAGGTTATGCCCCAGTACCAAAAACAACCAAACAAAAAGGAAATATGGAGGCTATGTTAAAAAAAAAAAAGAGAGAGAAACATACATTTAAGGAGATCCCAAAATATGAGTGCTCCTATAAGCTTTGAGTTTCCTGAAGGTGACATACAATTGTTTCTTGCTATTGTATTTCTCTTATCATTTTCTCTCTCCAATGCCAGATCTACCTTTCACAGAAAATGCATTTGGGGATGAGTCCTGAATTGGAATGTTCTACTTACTTGTGATAAACCTGTCCTTTTGAGTTTATATAAAAGGAGAAGGGAGGGTGGGGGGAACTCAAGTAAGAAGATAATGCCATAATTGAGATGATAATAATTCTTTTTCTCACTTTTGCAGTTAAAAACATTTTAACATTTGAAGAGATGAATATATGTCTTCACAGCCTCTGCTACTCAATAATACAGTTCATTAGGAGGGAGCAGAGAGAAATCTCAGTGTCATTAAATCCATGGAGCAGGAGGAAAAGGAGGACTGGTGTTACAAGGCCCCTGGCCAAATTTGGGAATGAATGATGACTACATTGTCATTCAAAATGCACAGGGGATCCAGATACCCAATTTGAGTCTATCCACATTTGCAGAAGGAGAAGTAGACGACGCCTAGAATGCTGTCCTTCAGAAGTATTAATGATGCACTATAAATTTCACCCACGTCCTAATGATAATTCAGTCCTCATTAAGTGCCCGTGCTGCTAACACCCACATTTCGGCACAGCAGGCCATCGCGAATTTATTTTCCCTTTGGTAAATCCAGTTTACTTTAATAGTTTGCCAGGCATTAGGCAGAAGCTGCAAGGGGGTGGAAATCAATGTCTACATCTGAGCAAATACCAGGCTTTCGAAAATGCCAGAGCCCTTCTTCCTGGTTTCCAAAGAGATGGGGTGCTCTGGGCCAGAGGGTTATGTTTAGCTCTAAGTAGTCAGTCCTATCCCCCTTCCGGTGCTCCCCACCCTCAGAATGGTGGCGAGGGCAGCAGATGACACCACGAGGGTGCGGCGAGACGGGGGCCAGCGCCGGGAGGGCTGCGGGCTCAGCGGTAACCTCGGCTGAACTCCACTGCAGGCTCGGTGCCCTGAGGGCACGGAGCCAAGAAACTGAGCCCCCACAGAGCTCCGGTTTTTAGGCACTGTTTTGCTATAGAAATGAAAGACACGGAGCTGCCCTGTGTCTGAATGCTGTGGGTTCGGGGTGGGGGACCAGGACACCCAGGAGTCGAGGTGGGGGTGCGCAGCCTTGCCACACGTCCTGACAGTCATACTTGGTGGGTGGCTGCGGGCTGGGGTCGCGGGTACCCACGCAATGACAGCCCCGGAGCACCAGAGGGCGCCGTACGTACAGTTTGCTGTTGAGCGAGCCTGGAAAGGGCGGGAGTTAGGGGCCTCGAGGAGGGTGGGGACAGAAGCCCGTCAGTACTAGCCCACCGGAACTGCAGCTTGCCTCCCGCACCGCCCCCGGGCCTCCCTGGGCGGCCCACTGGGAGGAGTCCACACTTCTGGGGAACATCCGTCCAGATAATATCTGATGACAACCCAGCAAAACGCAAATGAAAGAGGGGGAAGCATCCATAACACCTACGGGAGCTCAACAAAATGTCATTTTTAAATTGCTAAGGATGAGCAATTGCTGTCAGATCCTATCCTGCGGCACATCCCAGTCTCCCGGAGTTGGCTATGTCCTAAAGCATGCTCCACTTCAGAGATATGGAGTCCCACATGCCAAGGGGGCCTTCCTGTATGGGATACCACAGAACTGCACCCCAGTCATACAGCTAGCACCTGCTACTTGCCATCCACTGCTCTGAGCACTTTTGCCCCAATGCTCTTAGTTATCCTCAGCACAATCCCAAGAGGCATTCTCCGTTCATCTTTACAGGTGGGGAAACCGAGGCTCCAAGAGGTCAGGGAACCTGCCCCGAAATACAGCTGTCCAAATGGCTGGTTACATACTTCTTCAAGCCAAGAGGAAATATTGGAGCTAAAAGTATCCATTTGAGTTCATTAAGAAAGCTCCAGTTCTAGTCTACTTTCACTGAGTCTGTGCCCCCCAAACTTCCCTCTGATACCCTTTGAGTGCTATATCTTAGACTACTTGAAGAAAGCCTCCTGATGAGTTAGGAAGTGGTTGCACACACCAGAAACTGCAGCCCTCCCAGATACCCATTTTTCTTTCAGTCTCTTGGGCACAAGCTGCTGCCAGCCTTTGCAAGATCTGCTTCCTATACACAGAGGAATGGGAAAATGTCCAGTTGGGCCACAGGTGTCACCAATCACACTGGTGTGAGCTGTTGATGCCAGAGTCTTAGCTTCTCCCAGAAATCTTCAGCCCACACAGTCTTCTCTTACCTCTGACCTCTCCCCAGCACCTGATGTGTGAGCCCTCCTAGCAACTTGCTAGTTTCCATCTCCAGCTGTAGGGTTCTCTTTTGTGTCTGTGTCTCCCCAGCGAGCTAAGAGGCAAGGAAGCAGAACCCATGTCAGTGCTGGGCATCCAGCAGCTCTGAGAGAGTTACAAAATTTAATTATTGCTGCATCTCTGTGTATAACATTTACCACTTTTCACCAATTAAACATGATGGCTTTGCTTTTTGTTCTGGTTTTTTGGCTTTACTTATTTCTAACAGTGAAGCTTGCTGACAGGTATAGTTTATTAAAAGACCACAGAAGTTTCAAAAAATGTGAATCATTTCCTCTGCACAGTGCAATAATCCTCTCTTCTTATTTGAATCCCTGTTTCATCTCTCTTTTACACCTGTATTTTAATAACAGGTACTCATCTATGCTACTGGAAACAAAATAAAAAAAAGAAACATTGCCACCCAGTAGATTCTCCACCAATTGCTAAAATGTGCTTAGAGTATTATGTAACAATTAAACCCACTGGACAGGATACCTCCTGTGATAGCTTAAATCTAAAATGTCCCTCAAAGTCTCATGTACTGTAAAGTGGGACTTTTGAAGGGTTATTGGATCATGGAGCATTATACTTGTCAGTGGATTATTCCATTGATTAGTTCCTATCAGAATGTACTGTTAGGAGGTGGGACCTGGTCAGGACCAGGACACTGGAAGTGTGTCCCGGAAGGGTGTATTCTTGTCCCTGGCTCCTCCCTCCCTCTTGCTCTCTATGCTTCCTGACTGTCATGAAGTGAACACCTTTCCTCTGCCATATCGTCTGCCATGCCTCATTTCTGCCTTGGAGCCAGCTGACCATGGACTGAACCCACTGAAACTATAAGTTAAAATAAACCTCTCCTCCTTTAAGCTGCAGGTGTTGTGTATTTTGTCCCAGAAACAGAAAAGTGGCTAATACTCCCCACTCTGCCATAATGCAGTTCCCAAAATGGCTATCACTGAGAAGAAATGAGACAGTAGGCAATGAGGAGGAGCAGGTGAGGAATGATGAGGAAGTATAATGAAAAACACAAAACATGGAAGGAATGGGGTGGAAAAGAGACTGGAAAGTGGGAAAACAACAGGGCAATGATGCACAAAACCCCAAAACCAGACCTTCTGGAAGGTGTGGAGGGATAGGACTTCTGGCTAGACCATGCGTAACAATCAAGTAGCTCAATCCAAAGTACACACATTTCAGAATACAAAATCAACATTCAAATATTAATATCTTTTCTATACATTAAAAATGAAATAGCTGAGAAAGAAATCAGGAAAACAATGCTACTCACAATGGCTTCCAAAAAGAATACCTAGGGGTCAAACTAGCCATGGAGGTAAAAGACTTCTCAAGTGAAATTATAGATCACTAAAAAAAAGAAATTGAAGACATTCAAAGATAGAAAAAGCCCCCATGTTCATGGATTGGCAGAATTAATATTATTAAAATGACCATATTGCTAAAACTGATCTACAGATTCAATGCAGTTTCCATCAAAATACCAATGCTATTCTTCACAAACTAGAAAGAACAGTCCTAAAATTCATATGGAAACACAGAAAAACCAGAATAGCCAAAGCAATCCTAAACAGCTGGAGGCATCACAATTGGAGACATCAAATTGTAATACGAAGCCATAGTAACAGAGACAGCATGGCACTGGCACAGAAACACACACATAGACCACTGGAATAGGATAGAGGACACAGAAACAAGTCTACATAACTACAGCCATCTGATTCTTGACAAGCCAAAAGCATACCTTGGAGAAGAGACAGCCTCTTAAACATGTGATGCTGGGAAAACTGGATACCCATATCTAAAAGATTGAAACTAGATTTCTGTCTCTCACACATTACAAAAAACAACTCAAAATGGATCAGAGACCTTGCCATAAGACCAGAAACTTTGAAACTTCTAAAAGAAAACATAGAGTAAACACTTGAAGCCATACACACAGGAAAAGACATCCTGAATAGGATCCAACTGCACAGGAAATAATAGCAAGAATCAACAAATGGAACTACATCCAATTAAAAAGTTTTTGCACAGCAAGGGAAAAAATTAATATAGTGCATAGATAGTCTAAAGCGTGGGAGAAAATCATTACCAGCTACTCTTCTGACAGAGGGCTAATGTCAAGAATATATAAAGAACTCAAAAATCTTAACACCAAAAAATTAAATAGCCCAATCAGTAAATGGAAAAATGAAATGAATAGACACTTCTCAAAAAAGTGAGTACAATTGGCCAATAAGTATATGAAAAAAATGTTTGACATTCTTTGTCATGAGGGAAATGCAAATCAAAACTACACTGAGATTCCATCTTACCCCAGTCAGAATGATTATCATCAAGATTACAGAAAACAATAAATGCTGGCAAGGATGCAGAGAGAAAGGAACATGTCTACACTGCTCGTGAGAATGTAAATCAGTACAGCCACTATGGAAAATCAGTACACAGTTTCCTCAAAAAAACTAAATATACAACTACCATATAGCCCAGCTATACCACTCCTTGGTATATATCTAAAGGAATTAAAGTCAGCTTGCTGTAAGTATACCTGCATATCTACATTTATTGCAACAAAATTCATAATAGCCAAGGTAGAGAACCAGCTTAGGTGCCCTTCAAAATGAATGGATAAAGAAAATGTGGTATAGATGCACAATGGAATATTACTCAGCTACAAATAAAGGTGAAATTACATTATTTGCAGGAAAATTGATGGAAGTGGAGAGCATCATATTAAGTGAAATAAACCAGACTCAGAAAGCCAAGTATCACATGTTTTCCCTAATGTGTAAAATGTAAAAATTATGACATGAAAATAGAAGGGAGACTATTAGTAGACAAGAAGAAGGAATAAATGGGAGAGGTGGAGGCATATGGGAGGGAAATGGGTGGAAAAAGTTATTAATTATATCACTAAAAGATCATAATGTTGACATAAACTTATGGAGGTGAAAATATGTCTGTCCACTACACTCCAACAAGTGAAACTGCAGGCTACAAACAGTACAAATGGCATTGTCATTTTTTATTTTCAAGAATGCATTTATGTATAGAGTTATCAAGAAATCATTTAGAATGGTGTTCGCTTAACTGTTTTAATCTGTCCCCAAGAGTGATTTGCTCAGCATATTTTTCTTTTTGTTTAAAAGTATTTTTGACTTGTGCTATTACAATGCCCTTCTGAGTGGAATAAATTAAAAATTGTTGTAAGTGTGTGAGGTGATGGATATGTTCATTAGCTTGAATGTAGTAATTGTGTTAGTTACTTTTCTTTCATTGCTGTGACAAAATACCTGACAATCAAAGTTAAAGGGGCAGGGGTTTATTTGGCTTACAGTTCATAGAAGTGTCAGTCCATAGTCAGTTGACTCAAAGGCAGGGATGACAAACAGGCATGGCAGAGCAGAAACTACATGGTGCACACAAGGCAGAAAAGGTAATAAGAGAGAGACCTTAACAGCACCTCCCTGCCCCTTTTATCTTACTCTGATTACTTACAGCAGGTAGCACTCACACCCTTATTCCTAGTGCCCTTGAGCCTAGCATTGCATCATGAATCAATTTCAGTTTCATACACTCTAGATCAAGCTTAGGACCACATGAGGCTTTGGGGGGATATCAAGACCCAAACCATAACAGTAATAATTTCACAACATACACATATCTCAAAACATGATGTATGCCTTAGATATATGATTTTATTTGTCAATTATGCTCAATAAAAGGTTTTTTGTAAGTGCACACATTTGGAGGGGCACTATTGTTTCCATATCCTCCATCCGATGCTGAGCTGCTCCTCTAGCTTAACAAGAGATTCTTAAGCTGCTTAGGTGCTTTGGGTTGAAAGGGACAAAGGGAATTGAATTCAGGTGACATTCACAAAAGAGATATCCTGACTTCTGGGAAAAATGGCAGAGCAGTGAATAGCAGAGAAACAGTCTCTCAAATTTGGTTTCCTGATTGGAATATAGCCAGGTAAGGAAGACAAGAAGGAGGGAAGTGAGTTCCAGGGAACCAGTAAGAATCTGAATCAAGAATTAAAGGCCATGGGGAGAGTGAAGAGAGAGACCTCAATGCAGAAGAAGGAAGTGGCAAGCTGTGCTTTCTCCCTGAGCCCTGACTCACTCTATGGGAGCAGCAGCTTGAAACTGCAGACACACAGTGACCACTGGCAACCCTAGAGGCCTCCATGGAGAAACACACCAGTGGAACAGAGCAGTGGAAGCAGTGGACTGCAGTGGCTGGTGAGTTATTTGGGTTCAGGTGCCTCCCAAGAGAAAGAGATGAGCCAGTAGCCATCTTGGAGAGGTGCCAACTAAGCTCAGAACTCAGAGCAACTGCAAGCTGGCTCCATCTGGTGGCTCCCAGTGTCAGAATGAGGTGGAACCAAGTTCATTCAAGTCAACAGAAGGTCAAGGAACTTAGTTCAAACTGGCAGGGAGCTGAGTTCAAGCTGGCAGGAGGCACACAGAGCATTGCAGGCTGAACAAACTGGGTTCCAGACTCACAGCCAGAAACCAGCCTGAACTTCAGTGGAACTAAAGTTGCAGGCTTGCTGGGATTATCCACTAGCTGACTGTAAATCTATGGTTGGCTTGTCAGGATTAATCAACACAGACATAGGCACTGTTTGCCCACTTTGTCTGCAAGTGACAGCAGAGACATACCCTGAAGGGGTCATTTTTATTTCCTCTTTTTCTTCTTTGTTTTTCCTTCCTTGCTTTTCTGTTTTTTTGTTTTGTTTTGGTTGTTTCTTGATTGCTTGTTCTTGTTTTTATATGTGTGAACACTGCTTCTAGTTTCTTTGTTGTTATTCTCTTCTGTTCTTGTTTTTATTTCTTCCTCCTCTCTTTCCCTCCTGTCTGAATCACCAATTTCTTAAAGTTCATATAATCTTCCTTTGTCCTCCAGGCTTGCTTGTAATCTCTTCTTCTTCTTCTTCTATTTCTCTATTTTCCCCCCAATCCCTTTTAAATTTTTTCCACTGAGGGTAAAATCACCATAGAAAAGGCATATTTACTGTATACAATTTTCTGGTTTGTTTTAGATTTTGTTATATAACCAAAAATATAGTTCATACACTTAAAAGTGACAAGTTAATAGTTAGCACAGTTTGTCATTTTCTGGGCTGTGTTTGATGCTGTTGTAATTGCTGATTGTACTACATTAGCTAAGGTGACATAATTGTTGTAATCAGTTGTTCTTCCTGATATGCCAAGACTAAGATTGCCTAAGCATCATAAACAATACTATAGGCCAGTACCAGAGAACCAGGGGCTAGGCCAAATAGGCAGCAATTTCTCATCCTCAATAAATTGAAGAGGTAGGATCTTGCAAATGACTCAAAACCCAAAAGCTAGCTACACCTGGAAGACATTTCTAAAAAGTAGTCATTTCCTAAGGATTCTCACTACCAGCAATAAAGATACCTACCATAAACAATTTACAAGCATCAACCCAGGAATTAAACTTTAAAAAATAGAAAATGGAAAGACAAGTAAGATGTAACCCCAGACTTCCAGCTCACCAAAAGCAAATGTAGGGGGCAAAGAGGTGAAACAATTAGAAAGCCACCTACTTGGACTCACCAAAGTGGCAAGAGTGGAAGTACCAAAGCAGATGAATGAGGCTCTAGAAAAAATCAACTTGACAATAATTTCTCAGATAACTACAGAGATGATGACCATAATGAAAGTTATGGATAGTGACTCTACAGAAGATACAGATAGAAAAAAATAGAAGAGCTTAGGAAAATGATGGAAATCATGAGAGCACAATATAGGAAAGAAAGGGAATCCATGAAACAGATTCAATCTGATATCCATGAGATTAAAAATTCTACTGAAAATATACACAGCAGAATGAGCCAATGTGAGGAGAGAATATCAGATATAGAAGACAGGATTGCGGTTAGTGATCATGAAAAAAAGATTTCTTAAACATAGCAAGGGACTATGAAAATTCAATCCAATAACAGCTAGGTGATCCAAAGAAGAACAACATAAGATTGATTGGAGTCAATGAAAAAGCAGGAGAGAGTGCAAATGACATACAAAACCTGTTCAAAGAAGTAGTGGCAGAAAACTTCCCAAGTATGAAAAAATAATTTGACATACAGATAAGTGAGGCATATCAAACTTTAATTAGCCATGATCAAAAAAAATCTACACCAATGCATATAATACTTGAGATTCCAGAAATTAAACACAAGAACAGAATATTAAAAGCTGTTAGAGAGTTTGATCCATCGTACCATAAAAAAGCTGTTAGAGAAAAGAAACAAATCACCTATAAAAGAAAGCCCATCAGAATCACAGTAGACTCCTCGACACAAATGCTCAAGTAAAGGAGAGCTTGGAGGGAAGAGTTTCAAGACCAAAAAGAAAATAACCTCCACCCCAGATTGATTTGCCTCACAAAACTATATTTCAAAATCGATGGAGAAATAAGGTACTTCCATGACAAAGAAAACCTGAAGAAATTTATGACCACCCAACCAGCACTCCAAAGTGTTCTGAAGGATATTCTAGAGAGTGATAACCAGGACTACAACTCCATGAAACCCAACAGAATGAATCCACTAGGCAAGGCAAGTAATTAAACAGAGAGGAAAAAAAGGAAACCAATGACAGGGAAATAACATGACAAGGAAAAGTATAATCATCAATGAAAATGGTCTCAATTCACCAATCAAAAGAAACAGATTGGCAGAATGGATCAAGAAGCAATATCCAAAAATATTTGGCATACAAGAAACACATTTAACTCAAAAAGAAATTCATGGGCTGGGGATTTAGCTCAGTGGTTGCAGTGCTTGCTGTCCAAGCACAAGGACCTGAGTTCGATCCCCAGTACCAAAAAGAAAGAAAAAAGAAATTCATAGACTAAAGGTCAAAATATGGAAAACAATACACCATGCAACAGGAACTCAGAAAAAAGCAAGGGTAGCTATGCTATTTGCAAATAAAGTGGATCTCAAGTCAAGACTGATTAAGAGAGACAAAGAAATTCAATACATCCTTGTAAAGGGAACAATCTAAAAGGAAGAGATAACAATCATAAATATACAGTGCTCCAAATACCAGCATACAATATAAAACAGGTATTAATGGACATAAAAAATCAAATAAGCACTAAAATAATTGTAATGAGGGACCTCAATACCACACTGTCACCAATAGATAGATCAACGTGACAAATAATCTACAAAGAAATACTGAAACAAACTTTTGAAAAAATGGACTTAGTAGATATCTATAGAATGTTCCACCCCATAACATCAGAATATACATTCTTCTCAGATGCACACAGAATATTCTCCAAAATAGACCACATACTAGTTCATAGAACATGCATAAGTCAATGCAAAGAAATTGGAATTATCTCATTCATACATCAGACCATAGTGCAATGGAATTGAAAATCAATGGCAATTACCCTCATTGGAGAAAAGATAGCCAGTTCAATAAATGGTGTTGGAAAAACTGGATTTCAACCTGTCAGAGATTAAAACTAGACCCATACCTATCATCATGCACTAAACTAAGATCAAACTGGATTAAAGAGCTAAATATCAAGACAGAAACAGTAAACTTGCTGGAAGATAAGTTAGGTAGAACTCTCAATGACATTGGCATAGGAAAAGACTTTATGAACAAAACTTCAGTAGCACAGGAACTAGCACAAAGAATCAACAACTGACACTCCATCTTATTA
>NW_004624808.1:9922859-9933543 GCF_000247695.1 Heterocephalus glaber
GATAAATGTAAGTGTATTGTATACCTAAAATGTACCAATAAAAGAATTTAAGAAAAAAAGAAAAAAAAAAAAGAAAAATCAACATGGCTGGGGATTTAGCTCAGTGGTTCTGCCACCTGCCTCACAAGCAGAAGGTTCAGAGCTTGATCCTCAGTACCAAAAGAGAAAGAAGGAAAGAAAAACCAACAGCCAACATCATACTAAATGTTCAAAAACTGAAAGCTTTCACTTTAAAATCAGGAGCAAGACAAGGATGTCCACTATCACCACTCCTGTGAGAAACATAAACACTCCTTTGGAAACATAAGTCAGAGCAATTAGACAACAGAAAGAAATAAAAGGAATGAGGATAGGAAAGGAAGAAATTAAATTAGGATTATTTGCAGATGGCATGATACTCTACATAGAAGACCCCAAAAACTCCACCGGAAGAGTTCTAAATTTCATAAAGAAATTCAGTACCATAGCTGGATACAGAGTCAACACTCAAAAATCAATAGCATTCCCATACACAAATAAGACAGAGAGAAATTAGGAAAACCACGCCAAACAAACTCACTGAAAGAGAAATCAAAGAAACAATACCTTTCATGATAACATCCAAAAAAGTGAAATACCTAGGAATCAATCTAACAAAGGAAGTAAAAAACCTCTACATGGGAAACTACAGTCAGTACTGTGCAAAAGGAGTTCAAAGAGGATATCAGAAAATGGAAAAACATACCTTGTTCTTGGGTAGGGAGAATTAATATAGTGAAAAGGTCATATTCCAAAATTTTATATAGATTTAATGCAATCTCAATCAAAATGTCAATAGCATATCTCACAGAGTAAGAGAAAACAATTCTAAAATTCATTTGGAACCAGAAAAGACCTAGAATAGCAAAAGGAATTCTGGGCAACAAAGGCAAGGCAGAAAGCATCACAATCCCTGAATTGAAATTATACTACAAAGCTACTGTGATAAAAACAGCAGGGTATTGGCCAAAAAAAACCCCAACAACAACAAAAACAAAACAAACAAACAAAACAGACCCAAGGATCAATGGAACAGTGAACAATGGATCAATAAAGATGCAAAAACAACTCCAAACACACTCAGCCACCTTGTCTTTGACAAAGAAGCCAAACACCTTCAAAGGAAGAAAGATAGCCTCTTTAATAAATGGTGCTGGAAAAACTGGCTTTCCACAAACCAAACATTAAAACTAGACCCATATATTTCACCACACACTTAACTAAAACTGAAACAGATCAAAGATCTAAATATTAAAACAGAAACACTAAATCTACTGGAAGATAGAATAAGTAGAACTCTTGAAGACATTGGTGTAGGCAAAGATACTTCCCTGATCTCACAGAAAATATCACAAAGAATCAATAACTAGTATCTCATCTTATTAAAAGGCTTTTTCACAGCAAAAGAAACCACCAACAGAGTGAAAAGAGAACCCACTGTGTGGGAAAAAGTCTTGGCCAGCATTCCTCAGACAAAGGTCCACTATCTAAAATATATAAAGGACTCAAAAAATCCAGACCCCCCCCCAAATTTAAAGGCCCAATCCAAAAATGGGTATCTGAAATGAACAGACATTTCTCAGACAAAGAAGTAGAAACAGCAAAGAAATATATTTTAAAATGTTCAGCATCACTGGTCATTTGGGAGATGCAAATGAAAGCGACACTGAGTTTCCACCTCACCCCAGAAAGAATGGCTGCTATCAAGAAATCAGCCAGTAACAAATGCTGGTGGGGCTGTGGGGAAAAAGGAACCTTTTTTACACTATTGCTGGGAGTGTAGGCTGGTGCAACCACTGTTGAAAGCACTGTGGAGATTCCTGAAAAAGCTAAAACTTGGGCTGGGGATTTAGCTCAGTGGTTCCGGTGCATGCCTCGAAAGCACAAGGACCTGAGTTCGATCCCCGGTACCAAAAAAAAAAAAAAAAAAAAAAATTCAAAAACTTGGGCTGGGGATTTAGCTCAGTGGTTCCGGTGCATGCCTCGAAAGCACAAGGACCTGAGTTCGATCCCCGGTACCAAAAAAAAAAAAAACAAAACTAAAACTAGAGGTTCCATTTGACCCAGCTATTCCCCTTCTTGGTATCTTCCCCCCAAAATTAAAAGTATCATAGCACAGTGATATATGCACAACTATGTTTATAGCAGCAGAGTTTGCAATAGCTAAATCTTGGAAACAGCCCAAATGCCCATCAACAGATGGAAGGATAAAGAACATGTGGGTTTTTTTATACAATGGAGTACTACTTTGCCATACATAAGGATAAGCTTGAGACATTTATCGCTAAATGAATGCATCTTGAGACCATACTCTTAAGTGAAATAAATCAGACACACATGTTTAAATATTGCATTGTTTTTCTGGTTGTAAATAAGGATGAAATGTATAATAGATATTTGGTAATGGGAAGAAAATTTTCAAATGAGAAGGGCAACAAGGGAGGGGGAAGGGGCAAAGGAAGGAAGGGACAAGAAAAAAAAAAGAATAGAAAAAAATTGGAAACAAAGCCTTTTAAACTAGGGGAAGAAGGGTTGAAAGGAAGGGAGGGGAATGGGAAAAAATAAGAAGCAAGATATATCATGTTCAGGTACAAATTCCCTATAATGAATGTGATCATTATGTATATCTAATATGTACTAATAAAAATATAAATTAAATCAGAAGAGAGAACTCCTAATGAATGAGTGAATCTAGTCAATGACCCCCAGTGTATGCTTACATCACTAAAAGAGACATCAGACTTCATCAGCCTCCTGATGGAAGCACACAGCACCACCTATGAACAACAGAAGGTAAATGTGAATCTGATCAATCTGCAAACTACCAATGACAGAAGATACAAAAAACAGAGGAACATGGGACAGATATTGCAGGAATGCAGTCAGTAAGATCCAGACCGTGGGAAACTCAAGCAGTACACATGATCTCATTTTTTCAAGAAACAAAGGAGAGAGAAAGACACAGAGATAGACAGTTACAATGAGAGAGAGAAATCTGAGAAAAAAGGCTTAAAATACACATCAAACAAATCACAATGCATAGCACTTATTTGTATACTGATTCTAACACACTATAAAAGTTTTTGAAAAACTCCTATGGCATTTAAGAGATAATATGAAATTTTATCATTCATTGGATAATTTGTGATATTCAAGAGTTATTATTATTTTACATGTAGTGATAGGGTTGTGTTTATCTTTTTAAAGGACTCTTATGTTTCAGTCAGATATACATACTGAACTACTTGTAGATGAGACAAGATATCAGGAGTTTGCTTCAAAATGCTCTATGAGTGAATTTTTATAACATCATTCACAACAGCCAAAAAGTGGAAACAACTCAAATTTCCATCAGCTGGTGAATGGATAAATAGAATGCGGTATATCTATATCTACATGATGGAACACTACTCAGCTATTAAAAGGTACAAACTACTGATCTGTGCCACAGGAATGCATGGAAGAAATTTTCAAACATTATTCTAAGTGTAATGAACTATATGCAAAAGACTGCAGATTGTATTCTTCCATTTTATATAAAATGTCCAGGAGAGGCAAAATTATAGGGATAAAGAACAGATTAGTGATTGCCAAGAGCTCAAGGTGGGAAAGGGAGTGAAAAAGAAAGTAACAAAGAACCTTCTTGGGGTAATAAGAATTTTTAAAACTAGATTGTGGACATATTTGTACAACTCTGTAAACTCACTAAAGACCATTGACTTTTAAACTTAGAATGGTTGAATTTTAAATTGTGTAAAGTATGCCTCAATAAAGCTGTTATTCTTTCAATGTTCCAGGAAATGAGAGGAGTGGGTGGGAACTAAATGAAAGATTAGCCATGGGTTAGTAATTGCTTAAGCTCAGTGATGGGCTGGTGGGGCCTATTAAACTGTTGTTTTGAATTTTGCATATGCTTGGAATTTTCCACAATAAGAAATAAAAATTTTAAAGTAAGGAGAAAGGGCTGGAGGTTGAAAGTCATCAGAAGCTAAGGCTTCTACTTCCCAGTACTCATTGGTAGTAAACAAGTCACTAGACCAGAAAATGGCAATGCTGTGGGTGTCCAAGGCCTAAAGAATAGTCTAAATATTCACACTTCACTAGGACTTAGGGGTAAATGTCCCTGTGAAGTTAGGCCAGAAGATGCAGCCTATCCTTACCCAAAGCTCCCATGGCAAAGGCTGGAACATTAGCAGTATGAACTCTGCTCATAAGGTAGGGTACTAAGAAAGCCCAGGGCACAGGTTGAGAAACATGGTTTTCCTAACAGAGGATGGGCTCACTGGTAACTCTGTCAACCATTTACACAAAAATTTCATAACTGACCAATAAGTTTTAAGCAGGGAAAACACACATGGACATAAAGGAAGTGTGAGAATAGAAGCTTTTGACATGGTACCAGATCACTACGGGATTTGGGGTATAGTTGTATCGTGGATAGGCAACAAACATAAAGATAGGAAGCAGGAATAATCCTGACCTTCTCTGGGGAGAGAAGTGTACGCACAATGGCTGCCTCCCAAAGTCTGGTAGAGGGATCCGTCTTGACTTATTCAAAATTTATATGGAAAGAGAATCAGCCTAGTAAAAACTTCAGGTTTCCAGGCAACACCCAACCCTCTGGGTAGTAACATGTTAAGCTCTTTAGATAAATGGCAGGGAGATGCTGAGAGGCTGTGTGAGTGGGATGAAAAGTAGCAGGTGAGCATCAGTGTAGGCAAGTGTAACATAATGCTCTGAGAAAAAGAATCCCATTAAACACTCAAAATAACACACCAAGCTATCAAGCCTCCTTTGTACAAATCCTTCGAACTCCTGCATCCAGAATGACTTCTCATTCTGTCAGTTCTGTTACTAGACCAAGTGAATGATGCAGAGACCATCCAGTTTAAAGTGCTCCTTTGAGACACGAAGGAAGATATGAAGGCCCCAGGACAGCTCCAGGACTAGGACCCAGGCCAGAATACATTTTTCAGGACAACAGTTACTGGACAGGAGTATTAGCCTTTGAACATCAGCTGACAAATCAAGGGTCATGGAAACACTGAGGTGTAATAGAGGGAGCATGGGTTTGCAAGCCAGTTTCATTGACACCTCATCTCCGTTTCTAGCTGTGTGCAAGTCAAGCAAGTGTCTTAATGTCTTTGTGACTCGTTTGCCTCAACTGGAAGACAGGAATCATGACACACACTTTTTGAAGTTATTTTGAGGATTAGAGATATTTAAAAACTGCTCAACAAAAAGATCTGAGTAGACATTCCTCCATGAAAGATATACAAATGGCAATAAGCCCATGAAAAGATGCTTGGCATCATTAGTTAGGGCAGAAAGGCAAATCAAAGCCACAATGAGATAGTACTTCACAACACCCAGATGGCTATAATTTTAAAAAAAAGAAAGAAACCAACAAATGTTGGTGAGGGTGTGGAAAAATGAGACCTCTCATACATTGCAGACAGCATATAAAATGGTGCAACTATTATGAAAAACAATTTGGTGAATCCTAAATAAGTTAAAAAGAATTATCATATTACCCAGCAATTCTACTCAGGCTTATACCCAAAAGAGTGAAAAATAGGGTTGAAACAAAAATTTCAATATGAGTGTTCATAGCCGCACTATTCACAATAGCCAAAAGGTAGAAACATCCCAAATGTCCATCCATGGATGAATTGATAAGCCACAGGATGTACAGAGTTTGCCACTTCAGGAAGAGAAAAACTTGCATAAATATTTTAATACTCATTAAGAAATCAACCAACAACAAATGCTGGCAGGGCTGTGGGGAAAAAGGAACTCTTCTCCACTGTTGGTGGAAGTGTAGACTGGTGCAACCACTGTGGAAATCAATGTGGAGATTCCTCAAAAACCTAGGAGTAGAGGTCCCATTTGACACAGTTATTCCCCTTCTCAGTATCATCCCCAAAGAATTAAAAGAATCATACCACAGTGATATATGCACACTCATGTTTATAGTAGAACAGTTTGTAATAGCTTAATCTTAGAAACAGCCCAAATGCCCATTGCCCAATGAATGGATAAAGAACATGTGGTTTTTATACAATGGAGCACTACTCAACCATAAAGAAGAATAAACTTGAGTCATTTCTAGGTAAATGTATGCACCTCGAGACCATACTCTTAAGTGAAATACATCAGACATCCATGTGTAAATATCACTTTGTCTCTCTGGTGTGAGAAACTGAAAGTGTAAATAAGGACCAAAATGTATAATAGACATTATGAAATAGGAAGAAATTGTTCAAAAGGAAAGGAGCACTAGGGAGGGGGAAAGGAAGGAAGGGAAAAGAAAAAATGAGAAAAGAAGGGAAAAATAGCAACAAAATTTTTGTAAATAAGGAGAGGAAGAAGGTTTGGGCAAGAGGAGGGGAATGGGAAAAAAAGAAGAATCAAGATATATCATGTACAGGTACAAATTCCCTATGGTGAATGTAATCATTATGTAAATCTACATTGTCCCAATAAAGTTAATAAAACAAATATTTTAATACTAAATTTACTGAGACATCATGAGATTCATACAAGTTACCTTTGGCCTCTACAATTACCTGAGGTGCTCAAAGTGGAGGCCATGGTCTCCCAGACATTTATTAGTACAGTGAACTGCTGCTCGGGTAACCTTGGTCATTGAGGTCGCTGCACATGCATTGTCAATTTCTCCTTTAAGGGCTCGCAGTGTGGTGGGTTTTTTTTTTAATGATATATGACATCCTCTAGGGTCCTCCATTCGAAGATAACATCATCTACTGAAAAAGCATCATATGATTTTTCTTTTCTCAAATGTGTATACAAGTTTTGGTGGACTCTGTATATTCAAACACTGACATTTTATTCAGTCATAAAAAAGAACGACGAATTGATACACATCACAACATAGATGACTCTTGAAGACACTGTGCTCAGAAAAAGGAACCAGTCACAAAACCCTACATATTTCATGATTCCATTTATATCAAATGCCCAGAAGAAGCAAATTTACAGAGTCAGAAAGTAGGTTAGTGGTTTCTAGGGGGTGGAAGGGATAGGTAGATAGAAGGCTGTTAGCTACCATTACAGGGTTTCTTGCTGAGATCACAAAAGTGTTCTAAAACTGACTGTGGTGATGGCGTCACATAACTAAATATACTAAAAGGAGTTGAGTTGTACACTTTCGATGGATAAATTATAGGGTATATGGGTTATATCTCAATAAAAGTCCATAAAATAAAAATAAAACGTTGAGCAGTGATGTGCTGGTTCTCAGAGAAACAACACAAGTCCTGATTTGGAGTGTTTGACGATTTCTATGGTGAATATATTCCCATGGTGGCTTTCAAGCAGCCAACGTGCTGTCAGTGGAGGTGGGTTGGGCACTTCACTGTCATAAAGTACATATCTGCACCATACAGATACAAGGTCACAGATAGAAATCAAAAGTGAAAAAATAATTACCAAGTGATGTGTTTTGACTATTTATTCCCTTTGTTTTAAATGGAATTCATTTAACTGTAATTTTATACAATTTAATTTTAAATGATTGCTTATCAAATTCCTGAAAATCTATCAGCTCTCATAAACCAGGGTAAGCTGTCTCCAAGTACTACACTGTAACTATACCATGCTCCTTTGGAAGAATTTCACATAAGCGCCTTCTAGAAAAGTGCCAACATTTACATTCCTCTGAGCAGAAACTTAAACACTTCCTCAGTCATTGGCGTTTGACCTAAACAGGTTGGTACTTCCCCGACTCTAAGACTGCCATCTGAGCCTGGCAGAAGTGTCTTCCTTCTGTGGAAACATAATCCTATTTTCTGTAGACTCTGTTTGGGGGCATTGGGTAGCATCTCCACAGGCAACAGGCAACGCCAACAGCCCAGGCCAATCACCTGAGCACCTCGATGAATCACCTTTCTCTGGTGAACCCATGGTCTTCAGGGCTCTCTTCTGATTCTTAACTGTCATCAATCTCAGTGCTTATAGTCTTTTATGGAGTCAAACTTCCAAATGTTTTAATTCAATGACAAAAATAAACTAGCCTCTGACAACTCTGCAGGCCCTTATATTTAATGCAGAGCCAGCCATGAGAGGTGTGAAATGTTGATGCTCTGAATAGTCAATAGTCATTGGCACTGTGTTCGTTCTAACCACCGAGGTGCTCTGCTCAAGGAAGACGGACTGCAGAATGGGTTGTAACTGTGCAAGTGCAGCTGGCACCGGATACTGCGCCTGAGTCATGTGAAACTCAGGAGCCTCTGAGCGAGTCGACTCAAGAAGATTCTGTGTGGTTCCAAGATGAGGAGCTTTAAGGCTTTCTTGCCCTGGAGGTGACTGCAAGCCAAGCAGCCACAGTGAGCTCTGAACCATCCACACTCTATTGAGATGGCTGCAAGCAAACTAGATAGCTTCACGGCACTCAGTTTTCTGCAAAATAAGGAATATTAAGATAGCCATCTCACAAAAATGTTGAAGAATTAGATGAGACACAGTATAAAGTTCCTTGCACATCAGTGATACCTAAAAAACCCCTTATGAGATGGAAGCAAAATGGTGTTGTAGCTCAGCATCCAGGCTTTAAAGTTAGAGTCGGTCTGAAAATCAGACTCCAGTCCTGACTATTCCCCTGTGCCTCTAAATAAGTCACTGCTCCTGTCTGAGCCTTTGGCCCTCCATCTGTAAAACAAGGCCACTAACAGCACATACCTCACATCAGTCGTAAAATGAGCTGGAAGGGGGCAAGTGCTAAGTCAAGTGGAAATCCTCAGTAATTGGGAGCTGTTAGTCGGCTATGAGAGGGTGGATGTAACTCTGTAAGCATTTGGGAAGGAGTCACATTCTGTTCCCATCACAAAAGGAAGATAGGGCAAGGACATTGATCACCAGAATAAAAGGATGGACTGACGAGTAACAACACAGAGGTGCTAGTGGGCCTGATGGTCCTCATCAGGGAACAGTCATTGTTACAGTACTGGGGATGAGCTCCTAGACACACAAGCCATTGGCTTTTTTTTCTTTTCTTTCTTTTTTTTTTTTTTTTTTTTTTTTTTGGTATGAAGAATCAAACTCAGGGCCTCACACTTACCAGGCAGGCACTGTGCCACTGAGCTACATCTCCAACAAGCTATTGGATTTGAGGCTTTCCTCCCAGGGCCCTTTTTTACAGCTTTATTTTTGGTAAAATACATATAGATTAGACTGCACATAGCTAAAGAATACAATTTGAGGGGTTTTGATACACGTATATACCTATGAAACTATCATCACAATCAAGGTAGTGACTACTACCTTGTATCACCTTCAAAGGATACTGCATGACCCTTTGTAATTCATCCCCCTTCCCTCTCATCCCTCATTCCAAGGAAATCACTAAACTATTTTATGTCCCTTTAGATTAGTTTTGAATTTCTGGATTTTTATATAAGCAGAATCATAATATAATTATGCTTTTTGGTCTGGCTTCTTTCACTCAGAATAATTATTTTAAGATTCATCCCAGTGTTCTATATATTAAGGATTTATTCTCTTTTTGTCTGAGTAGTATTCCAAAGTATGGGTATATAATTCACATATTGATGGGTATTAAAATTATTTCTTGTTTTTAATGTATACAAATAAAGGTGTTATGAGCATTCATCTACATCTTTGCATGGACACATGCTTTCATTTCTCTTAAGAGTGCAGAGGCTGGATCATATATTTATCTGGCAAACTGACCAAACTATTTTCCAATACACATAGTTGCACTATTTTCCATTCGAAAAACAGTGCGTGAGAGTGACACTTTTGCTGAATCCTCACCAAATATATGATGAGGATTTGTGGAGAAACTATAAGCATTATAATGTGCTTTGGCAGCTCTTGTGCTTGAGTGTTGGTTTTTTTTAATCTTTGGATTTATAGCTTTAAATATTACATTTGGGAAATTTCAGCCATTATTTCTTCAAATGATGGTTCTGGCTCCTTAGCTCCTACGGAGTCTCCACTTACACATATGTTAGGCTTCTTGAGGTTGCCCCACATCTTATTTCTCTGCTCATTTATTTTTATCTTTTTTCTTTCTGTTTCATTTTGCAGTTTTATTGTTACCTCTTCAAGTTCACTAATCTTTTCTTCTGCAGTCTAGCATGTTAATAATATCATGTAATGTATTTATATATCAGAGATTATATTTGTGATCTCTAGAAGTAAGATTTGAGTCTGTTCATGTCTCTCTTTAGCATGCCAATACTCTCCTCTATCTTCTAGAATATATGAAGTATATTTATTTAAAAGCCATCTTAATGTCTTTGTCTCCTTGTCTAGAACCTGTGTTTCTTTTTATTTAAGGGATTTTCTTTTCATTCTGGGTCATATTTTTCTACTTTGCATGCTTTGTAACGTTTTATTGGATTTCAGTGAATTTTACCTTGTTGAGGGCTAAATATTTTTGTACTCTTTTAGGTATCATTACGTCTTGCTCTGAATTACAGTAAAGTAACTTGGAAGCAGTTTGAACTTTTCAATGCAAACTTTACATGAAGGTGAATTGGGCTCCACTACCAAGGCAATCCTCTTCTGAGGACTTAGTCTGATGCTCTGAATATCATGAGCTTTTGAGGGGCTTCCTTCTCTTCTCTTCTCTTCTCTTCTCTCTCTCCCTCCCTCTCTCTCTCTCTCTCTCTCTCTCTCT